>JARQZK010002270.1:0-15000 GCA_030704885.1 Cynegetis impunctata | reverse complement strand
GGAAATTGATAGACAGACTGTTTCGCCCTTATCGGGGCTCATCAGTATCATCCATCCACCGAGAGTGATAACCAAACCAACATTTCAAACGGTCATACATATTTCTTCTAGTAACTCCATGACATATAAATATGACACAGCGCCACCAGTCGGAAACAATTGAACCACATCTTTCAGAATAGAAGAAAACATTTCGGCAACGGAAACTCGAACGACCTGACACCCGAAGGTGGTTACTATAATCGCTAAGCAAGAGTAAAGTTGATACATCCATTTTGATGTAATTCAACATTCACACGCCGCAAGTAACAAGCGCTCCAAATTTTATACCTTTTACAGGTAGCAAATGAATGGAAAACAGAATTCTTCGTGTTAACGACACACGTTAGTGGCAATAAAATGAAGTGAACTAGGACATTTATTTGAAACTAATCAAACAAACCTCCTAGCGGAGCTGGTTATAAGAGTTCACGAAGCATCGAAATATCAACATCTACCCCAGACGGTAATGGTTCGAAACGTTAATTTGTTTATCACAATCGATGGAAATTGAGAGACAGACTGTTTCTCCTAGCTCCGCTAGGAGGTTTGTTTGATTAGTTTCAAATAAATGTCCTAGTTCACTTCATTTTATTGCCACGAACGTGTGTCGTTAACACGAAGAATTCTGTTTTCCATTCATTTGCTACCTGTAAAAGGTATAAAATTTGGAGCGCTTGTTACTTGCGGCGTGTGAATGTTGAATTACATCAAAATGGATGTATCAACTTTACTCTTGCTTAGCGATTATAGTAACCACCTTCGGGTGTCAGGTCGTTCGAGTTTCCGTTGCCGAAATGTTTTCTTCTATTCTGAAAGATGTGGTTCAATTGTTTCCGACTGGTGGCGCTGTGTCATATTTATATGTCATGGAGTTGCTAGAAGAATTATGTATGACCGTTTGAAATGTTGGTTTGGTTATCACTCTCGGTGGATGGATGATACTGATGAGCCCCGATAAGGGCGAAACAGTCTGTCTATCAATTTCCATCGATTGTGATAAACAAATTAACGTTTCGAACAATTACCGTCTGGGGTAGATGTTGATATTTCGATGCTTCGTGAACTCTTATAACCAGCTCCGCTAGGAGGTTTGTTTGATTAGTTTCAAATAAATGTCCTAGTTCACTTCATTTTATATATATATATATATATATATATATATATATATATATATATATATTTTTATATATATATATATATATATAGAAAAAAGAGACCGGAAGCAATATTTTTATATACAATTTTATGATACTTGTTAATAAATCTTCGTAATTCTCAACTGTGAAAAGGAGAAAGGAATTTTCTTTTTTCTGAGGGAAGGAGAAAACCCCTTTCAAACTCTGATAAACTAGCAATTGGTAGTGAACGTTAACCAGAGTTCAATAATGCAATTATTGGTTTTTCTCAACATTGCTTGCTAATAATATTTCAAGTTTTTGGGATACTCAACGTTCAAAATTTGTTGTTTATAGATTGCTGTGGCTGCGACGATTTTAGCGATTTTTGGCTTTTTGTTGAAAAGAAAAACACGGCGGACATATTGGAGTAAGAGGAACGTGAAAACCGGTAAATTGGTTCCATTCTTTGGGGAGCTCTCTGGTATATTTTTCGGCACAACTTCAAACGCAGATACTATAATAAGATTATATAAGGAAGTTGAAAATGTCAGGTTGGTTTATAAAATCTAAACGAATGGATTATATGCAAATTTATCTCTTTAATTTTCAGGTATTATGGTACTTACCAGTTTATGTGGCCTCTGCTGGTACTGAAATCACCGGATCTCATCAAGGAGATGCTCGTCGAGAACAGCAGATACTTCATGAAACATAGGAATACTCTGAAAGAGAATGTGGATCCATTATGGTGTAAAAATCTATTTTGTTTAAAAGGTAGGTGTCATAAAACAAATATTTCATAAGTCGATATGAAACAATATGCTAAAAAATGAACTAAATTTTTTAGAAAATTAGGAAGCCACAAAATTTCTTTGTTAGAATTGAGAAAATATCTTGCGTCGGAACGTTGACAAAGTTGAATTTAATGAAGTCATTTTGTACCTTTAAATGACCTGTCATTGATAAAATGAGATATCAGTTTGTTTAAATGTGCCTGATATTTATTCATTTATTGCGAACATGGGAGATACAGACAGGTACAAAGATACCCACTAGAGTATCCACAAATTACAAAGCTTATTACTCTAATAATTAAGAAATAAGAAATATACACAAAAAAAATGAGCAGTAAGTATTACTAAAAGTAACGTGAATTAGATATTAAACATCAGAATTCAGAAGTCACCCCTGTGTCTCTTCAATGCACTTTTTATCCCAGAAAGGGACATTGAAAAGAAATCAACATTATTCTGTATTTTATTGCTAAAGCGATTTATACGGCAAAGGGGCGAATTCTGTGCCGAATAAGTATTTCTCAGCGGTAGGTGAAACAACTCACCAGCCCTTAGAGACCTCTGCGGAACATTTATATAGATATGCGCTAGAACAGCGGGGTTGCTTATTAAATTGTTGACGATTTTGTACAGGAAAAGTATATCGGAAATAATTCTACGATCAAACAAAGAAATAATGAAATAATAAAATATATATAATATATATATATATATATATATATATATATATATATATATATATATATATATATATATATATATATATATATATATATATATATATATATATATATATATATATATTTATATTTATATATATTTATCTATATATATATATATATATATATATATATATATATATATATATATATATATATATATATATATATATATATATATATATATATGAAAAACTTGGTTCACGGAATGAACCGCGTAAAAGATTTGAAAAATCTCGACGTTTCGGCTCCTTTTGCGAAGCCATCTTCAGGAGAATTAGAAGGGAAATAATTCAGACTCGTGGCCTCAATCTGCCTACTCCACGAATCGAATTTAGGAGGAATCGGAAACAATACGATTGCGTGGTCTCAACCTGCCTACTCCACTAACCGTATTGCTTCCTGTCAACTCTGAAGTCTCAATCTGCCTACTCTTCAGAGTCAACTGACGGGCCGATCGTCGCGTGGCCGTATTTATAGGGGAGGGGGGTGGGTACTCACGCTCATCAGTGCGGGATGCACTCTGATTGGGCGTTACATGGCGACCACTGAGAAGTGGTTTCCATGCTGATGGGAGTCTGTGACTGTCATCTCTGGTGTTCAAACAATTTGGACGTTTTTTCTATTTCTACAGCTTCACGGATAATTCGGGATTTGAAAGATCGGACGGGAGCAATAGTTCTTGTATTGGGGAAATCGATAATGTGGCCTGTTTGGGTGTGATGTTGGGAAAGGGCGTTGGCGATATCTGAGTGTCTTACCGAAAGTGAATGTTCCCTGGCACGGACCTGAATTCGTCGGTTCGTTTGTCCTATATAGGAACGAGGATAATTGGAACAGGGAATCTCATAAACACCGTGATTTTCGTTAGGAATTTTATCCTTGACGGATCTGACCAGATGGGAGAGTTTTTGTTGAGTAGTGAATATTGTTTTGATGTTTGTGTTTTTGAGAGATCTTGCGATCTTATCTGTTACTCCTTTGATGTAAGGAAGAAATAATTTAGGTGTAGATTCTTGTTCAGTGGGATTGGAAGGTGGTAGAGGTGGGGTGATATTTGTGTGTTTGCGTATGCTCTTGTCGATTTGATATGTGTTGTAACCGTTCCGTAATAATATATGTTTTAGAGTTTAGAGTTCTGATTCACGGTGTTCGTCGTCAGATAGTCGAATGGAACGGTAGATTAGGGTATTAACTACAGAGTTAAGTTGAGAAGGATGGTGGTGAGACTGGGCATTCAGATAACGGTTTGTATGAGTGGGTTTACGATAAACTGAATAGGAGAAGCCTTGGGATGGAAGTTTTTTGATCATGACATCGAGGAATGGCAGAGACCCATCGTTTTCCACTTCCATTGTGAATTGGATACTTGGATGTATGCCATTCAAATGATTCAAGAAGTGGAGCAACGAGTCTTCGCCATGGGGCCAGATCGCAAAGACATCGTCTACATAACGTAGCCAGCATTATGGTTTAAGGTCGAATGACGAGAGAGCTTGGGTTTCGAAATGTTCCATGAAAATGTTGGCTATGATGGGTGAGAGAGGGGATCCCATTGGGGCTCCCTTGATTTGTCTGAAGAAATTGCCTTGAAAGATGAAATAAGTGTTGGCCATGCAGTGTTTGATCAGGGATAGGTTGTCTGGGGATATTTGATGTTTCGTGTCTAGGATGGAAAGTGTTTCTTCAATGGGGATATTTGTAAATAAGGAGACAATATCAAAACTAACAAGGAGATCAGTTGGGGTAATATCAATACTTTGAAGGAGTTCTATGAAGTGAAAAGAGTTTTTGACGTATGACTGGGTTTGTTCGGCAAGGGGTTGAAGGGTTTTGGCGAGATATTTCGCAAGAGGATGTGTTGGACAATTGTAAGCGCTGACAATGGCTCGAAGTGGAATATTAGGCTTGTGAACTTTGGGTAGACCATAAATTCGAGCGGTTCTAGAAGATTTTTCTCTTGGGATTAGAGACTTTTTTATTTCAGGTGGGAGATTCGATTGGTTGATACGAGATCTTGTGGTTTTCTCCAGGTATGGAAATTTTGTCAGAGCATGTGGTCCCTATGGTTGGTTATATTGGAGATAATTTTATACTAACGCAAGATAATGCCAGACCACATACTGCGAAAATAGAACTAAATTATCTAAATCAGGTGAATATTGAGGTCCTAGATTGGCCTCCAGGTAGTCCAGACCTTAACGCTACAGAACATTTATGGGATCTAATGAAAGGCAGCTTAGAGATCATCAATCCCCACCTGCCTCCTTGGATGATGTAGAAAACATTATGAGGGAAATATGGACAAATATAGATCAAACAAAAATTAGACGTCTGGTTCAAAATATGAGCCGTCGATGTCAATCAGTTATAAGGAATAGGGGAGAAAACACCCTATGTTGACTTTTTATTTTAATGTTTAAGATTTTATTTCAAATTTTTTTAAAATAAATTTTAGTTGTTACGTTTTACATTAAATTCCGTATGTCATTTAATAAGCAAGATAAAAAAGTGAATAAAAAAACAAAATGCTTGTAAAAGATGGGGCTATATTTTGACTCAGAGATACACCTAATACTGTTGATGGGAATTCCCACAGAATATGACAAAAGTTGTGCATTTTACTAGTTTTTCTTCAAACACCCAGTATATGCCTAAAACTCGAATTTAAATTTTCTCTCTTTGCATAACGTCATTTCTGAAGATTTAAGCTACATTGAAAAAAACTTTTATCTAAATCGATTCAGCAGTTCGCGAGAAAATTAAGTTTGAAATTGACCCAAATTTTAGTGGTGCGTTAATTTTGCTGGCCAGTATATATATATATATATATATATATATATATATATATATATATATATATATATATATATATATATATATATATATATATATATATATATATATATATATATATATATATCTATATATATATATATATATATATATATATATATATATATATATATACATATACATATATGTGAGTACGGATACTAGGAAGTTCGGGTTTGTTGAAAGTATATCACATAAACTGAACAAAAAAAATTCTTCAATAGTTCAGAATGATCAAATAATCCTCTGAGGGAGCTGGTTATATGTATTCTGCGAAAATTGCATTCACAATGCAGCAGTGAATTATGGAAAATGTCTAGTCACACTGACTCAAGACCTGCATACCGATGTTTCGATCATATTAGTTCCCTTTAGTGCAATATACTTGACACGGTGTGAATTGACATATTTCTTATTGTATGCTGCACCGAAGAGATCTAATAAGGTCGAAATAACTGTATCTACATATAATCAGCTCCCTTGGAGCTGTTAAATAAATGTTCAATAATTTTCAATTATAGAATAATTAGGCCAAATATTGAAATCGGACATTCTGAAATGAAAGATTTGCAATTCTCTTTCTTGCTGTGGCCTAATTGAGTAGACCAGTTGCAATTTCTATGTTCTTCGGGTTCCTCGTCTTCAATCGGTTCTAAATGATATCTGAAAAAAATTTATTAATTTCAAAATTCAAAAATACATTCTGTTTATTTATTTTCGAAATATATATTAAAAAGAAAACTAAGGAGAAGTAATTGAATATAAGAAGAATATTTTACTACTTATTTATTTAAAAAGTGTGAAAATCGGAATCAGAATACTTTTGAATTAACTCAACTTCCACTATATTTACAATTGAATGACAATTGTTTCGACAACACAGCGTCTTCATCAGATTCTAGCTCTTAATTGTCATTTTATGTGAATATAGTGGAAATTGAGTTTCAATAAACGTGGATTCTTTAGCAAAAATTAAGGGGGGTCTTTCATATAACTTTTTGTTCAACACCCTTTTCCCTCCAAGTTACAGCCCCTTGAAATTAGGTGAAAAAAATTGTTTTTATTCAATACATCCACTTTGGGAAAATTTGGAAGAATGAAATTTGGCAGATAACTGCTGCTAATAAAATGGCAGTTTTTGAGTGTTTTTGTTATACTGAAATGTTAACACAAGGGGCTGAAAAAAACAACCCCTATAATATTTTGCATCAGAACTTTTTAATGCGCTTATACTTTCCTATTTAAAAAATATATTTGAAAAGACAGACTCGATCTGCAACTTTTTTATGTCCTGACTTTTAATCATAAAGTTGTTAGTTTGATCACAAAAAAATAAAATAGTGCTCAGACTATTTTCCCATAAATTCACAGAGGTTATCACTAAAAAAAAAAAACAATTAAGCTGCTGTCAAATGTCAAATAATTTGTTATTATTATTAGTAGTACAATTATTGTTCAATCCGCTCTAATTTGCAATATACTTCAACTGAATAAAAAAATGCCATTCTTTCAATAAAGTTTTATTTAGTTGTGAAACATGTTTGTAGTCATTATAAAACTGTCTAGAAATTAGACAATAAAACTATTTGTCATATGACTTCATTTGACAGCAGCTTACTTGTTTTTTTTTAAATAAATGATAACCTCTCTGTGAATATATGGCAAGAGTCTGAGCACTATTTTATTTTTTTGTGATCAAACTAACAACTTTATGATAAAAAGTCAAGACATAAAAAAGTTGCAGATGGAGTCTGTCTTTTCAAATATATTTTTTAAATAGGAAAGTATAAGCGCATTATAAAGTTCTGATGTAAAATATTATAGGGGTTGTTTTTTTCAGCCTCTTGTGCTAACATTTTAGTGTAACAAAAACACTCAAAAACTGCCATTTTATTAGCAGCAGTTATCTGCCAAATTTCATTCTTCCAAATTTTCCCAAAGTGGATGTATTGAATAAAAACAATTCAGAAACACCCTGTATATGAGTATCCAGACTATTACATATTTGTTATGTATATATTATACCTACTTTTTCATTTACAGAGGACGAATGGAGAAAAATGCGTGATACATTGAGTCCCTCATTCTCTTTGGAAAAATTGGAAAATATGCTCCCTGACTTACACCAACGATCTAGCTTGTTTGTCAAACATTTTCTGGAAATGAATGGTGATGTTATAGAAGTCGAGTTCAAGGATAATTTCACTAGATACACTATCGATACTATAGGCAAAACAGCTTTGGGAATTGAAGTTGACTCATTGAAAGACAGAGACAATAGATTTTATGTGATGGGAAAATCTTTAGGTGACTTTGAAACTCCTTGGAGAAATTTTGTGTTTTTTTCATACACCTTCTTTCCCTCGATAGCAAACGTGAGTATTTGAACATATATTTGACGTGAATAAATATTTTATATACAAATTTTTTTAAAGTAATTATATATATATATATATATATATATATATATATATATATATATATATATATATATATATATATATATATATATATATATATATATATATATATATATATATATATATATATATATATATATATATATACATATATTTATACGAATTGTTGTTGCCTGTGAACTATTTCTAATCTCTTGATAATTATTAGCAATAACAGGCTTGTTGAATCTCAAAAAACTCGATTTTAGTCAAACGTCAAAAGTTGACGTTTCGCCACGACATTCGCGGCTTTATCAAAACTTTTGAAAAAATTGAAATTTCTTTGACGTTTATTGATTTGAACAAATTTGAATAGAAAAAGACTACTATGCTTCACTAAAATTTTTCGGCTGTGGCCGTTCTTTGTTATTTATTACGTGCTATTCAGTCCAATATTAACATTCAAATCTGCTATTATTAGATGGTAAGGGAAACCACAGAAACCTTTACCCACGTAATGTTCGAAATAGGTTCAAATTATTTTGATTTAGAAAAGGTGTCCCATTTAAAAATCGAAAGTTTATGTCACTTCCGGTGAAACAGGAAGTTGCATAAAGTTGAGTTACTTGTCAAAAAATTCAGTTTTATTCATTAAACAAATCCTGTAAATTTCATTTAATCATCTTCGAAAACAAAAAAGTTATAGGGGCGAGCCACCTTCCATGGACACCCGGTATATATATATATATATATATATATATATATATATATATATATATATATATATATATATATATATATATATATATATATATATATATATATATATATATATATATATATATATATATATATATATATATATATATATATATCTGTGTGTGTGTGTGTTGTGTATTGTGTATATATGTGTGTGTTGTTGTGTGTGTGTGTGTGTGTGTGTGTGTGTGTGTGTGTGTGTGTGTGTGTGTGTGTGTGTGTGTGTGTGTGTGTGTGTGAAGAATAAACTGTAGTAATTTCCAAATATTAGTTATAAAATTATGTAACCCCTAAGTTTGTATTGTGCTTATTATATGTCAAGTGTTTTAGTTACCGGTTGATAAAGTAGACGACGAATTTTCCCCGATTGTGAGATGTATTAACGAGACTAAATTTCTGCTTTCAGCTATTCCGTATCTCGCTCTTCGATAAAAAACTGCTATCCTTCTTCATGAATCTTGTCAAAACTATAATTGAAGAACGTGAAAACGATAACACTCAGCGCTCGGATATGCTCGGACTTCTCCTGGAAAAAAGAAAGAAATGCCCACAATTAACTGATATCGACATAGCTGCGCAAGTTTTCCTTTTCTACCTTGGAGGAGTGGAGAACGTTTCAACCGTCTTGAGTTTTCTAGCTCACGAATTGGCTGTTAATTCCCACATACAGAAAAAACTAATGGAGGAAATAGATCGGAACAGAGGTGAAAGCAGTTGGATATCATACGACACAATAACAACAATGCCCTATTTGGATATGGTGGTCTCTGGTGAGTAATTTTGTCGGTTGGTGTGATTATAAACCATTTCAGTGTTAGCTTTGATATGATCTGTTAATTTTTTGTTTTTATTTTATTTAATCAATTCAATTACAACTAATCTATAAACAAGATTAACGAGCAATATTTTCCTCATAAAATCTTAAAACTAAAGTAAGTTACCGAGTTTCACCCACTAGTGTTTTCTCCGTTTTGTTTGCTCGTGGTTTCCCTACACAACGCACACTGTGCTTTGCTTCTCACCCACTTCACTAGCTCAAAAGGTTTAGTTCTTTTGAGTCTTCTCACTATGCCACGTTGGTCTAGCAGCTGGATTGCTTCGACATTAACGTGATTTTGTAGCCGTTCTTCATGCTTCTTTGCAAAATTTCTTGCCTCCTCTGCCTCCTCTCCTAGGTCTCTGTGTAGGTCGCTATTTCTTACATACCAAGGGGCGTTTACAACACCTCTTAGTACCTTGTTCTGAAATCTTTGTATTATTTCAATATTACTTAAGGAGGCACACCCCCAAAGTTGTATACCATATGTCCACACTGGCTTCAGAAACTGTTTGTATATCATCAGCTTATTTTGGGTTGATAGCTCCGAATGTCTACCTAATAGCCAATATAATTTTCTATATTTGAGGTTCAGTTCATCCCGTTTCTTCTTAATATGCTCTTTCCATCGTAGCTTTGCGTCTAGGTTCATGCCTAGATACTTGGCTGTGTTTGCATATGGGATCACATGATTGTTGATAAATATCGGCAATTGTCCAGTGCGTTTATTGGTATAATTTACATGCACTGATTTATTTTCATTAAGTCTAATGCGCCAGCTTTTCGTCCATGTATTGACTTGATTTAGCGCTGCTTGGAGCATTTCATTAGCCTCTTGTTCAGTTTTACCAATTGCCACTACACACGTGTCGTCAGCAAATGTTGCTACTGTGGTTTGCTCAGTTTCGGGTATATCAAAGAAGATACAGCAGTGGACCTAGAACACTGCCCTGTGGTACTCTAGCATTTATCGTTCTCACGTTTGAGTATTGGTCTTCGCATCTAATACGAAACATTCTATCCTTAATATATGATTTCAATAGTAATCTGTATTGCTCCGGCAGAAGCTGTTTAAGTTTATGATCGAGATCTTGATGCCACACTTTGTCGAATGCCTGAGCCACATCCAGGAATGTCGCCGAACACACCTTGTTTTCTTCTAGAGCTTTTTCTAGTTGGTCAGTAATTCTATGAACTTGGTATATTGTGGCATGTTTTTTTCTAAAACCAAACTGATGAGAGGAAATTATACATTTTTCTTCAATAATAGGTTTGATTCTTTTCAAAAATATTTTTCCAAAAAGTTTCGATATAACTGGCAACAATGATATGCGTCTATACGATGAGACGTCATTTACAGGTTTTCCAGGTTTAGGAATCATGGTTACCTCTGCTACCTTCCAGCAAGTAGGCACATGTTTTAGTCTAAAGGTTGCATTAAATATGTAAACTAATTTCACTATTGCTTTTCTTGGTAAATGTTTAAGAATTTCAGCTGTTATTAGGTCATAACCAGGAGTTTTTCTCGGGTTCATATTCGTCTTTATTTCTTCTGCTAGTTCTTTTGGAGTTACTGGTTCTATTTCTTTGGAGTTTACTTCAGTTATTTCTGTTAGGATTTCTGATACTTCTGTTTCATTTGGTTGAAAAGTATTTTCTAGATAATTGGCAAATAGATGTGCTTTTTTTTGGCTGCTCCTAGCCCATGCTCCGTTTTCTTTTCTAAGCGGCGGATTATGTACATTCGGGCGTTTTATTCCTTTGGTGGCCTTCCACAAAGAGTAGTCAGTATCTTTGTCGTAAGTAAGCCCTTGAAGGTAAGAACTTATTGTTTGATTCTTAATTTTTGTTATGATCTGTTAATAAACGAAATAAAGTGAACAAGAGAAATTCTTCAATAATTTAAAGAAATAAACGGTGTCATGGGACATCAAGTAGCCATCACCTAAATTGCTGACGCCGGACAAAAAATTTTAAAACCCCGGACATTTGCGTGAAATTTAGTCATTTCTCGGACAATCCGTAAAATATATATATTTTTTAAAATTTGAGTTTTTTCATTTATTTAAACCGTTTATTTGCGATATAAACAAACGAAAAAATTGAATATCTACTAGTATAACACAGTTTACAGTTTTCTCTTTTCGAGGTAATCTGGTAACAAAAATAATCGGAAAAACTCTTCTCTTTGGTATCATCAAATAAAAAACAACTTAATTTTGATCAAAATAGATCAAATAGACTACATTCTACATTGTAACAACAAATTATAGGATAGGTCATCTAGTTCAGTTATATAGGTTAGGTAACCAAAAGCCTAAATTGTTTATTAACTATAAATTAAAAGTAAGTAACAAGTTTTAATTTTAACGAGGTCAAGTTCTTTTTACTAATTCAACTTAACTGTATATTTTTCAGACTTGCCAATTTCTGCCAAAATGTCTTTCTTTTCCATCAGGAATTTTTAAAAGAGGGAGAAACTCAAATCTTTAGAATTATACTTCATTTTGGTCAGAGGAGAAACTGTATGTGTATTCAGCAAGTTTCTCTCTGGATTTAGCTTGCATACAGCTTACGATTATAAATTAATTTTTAACTATGATTTGTTTTAATATATTGCTCATATTTGATTTCCCTGGATACAAAATTTGTCCGGGTTTTACCCGGACATATGTGTGTTTACAAAATATTTTGCGACGAATGTCCTGCTTTCTATATTGGACAAACAGGAAGGAATATAAAGATTCGTGTTGAATAACATAAAAAGTCAATTTTATAGCATAAAAATACCACTGGCTTCTCCGAACATTGTAAAAAATTTAATCATTTCCTGGATTTCAACAAAACCAAATCGTTGCATTCAGGTAACAAAGGAAAGCGCCTTGACCTTCTTGAAATTCTCGAAATAAGTTCCGCCCATAATAGTAAGTTACCCCTTGTGAACGAACAAATTTATTCTCAGGTTTCACCTTTGGTATGGTCTGTTTTATAAAATAAGATGTACTATTCTCATGTAGTCAGTTTTGATGATGAGTTCATAACTCGAAACATGTCGACTTTTCTATACTGCTAAATACAGTATCTAAATATTTTCATATAGTGAAACTTAGGCCAAGTGTGTTTTATTCTAAAGTTTAAAGTTTATTCTTCATGATGTTTCACCAAGTGATATGAGAGAGTTTAATCTCAGTTAAGGCGCGTTTTCCTCTACTTTCGCCAGTCGCCGACGACTGCGACTGAGTAGCCGCGACTAGTAGTAGCTGCGACCTATTCATTCAGGCGCGTTTTCCTCCACCTTCGCCAGTCGCCGACGACTGCGACCCGCTAGCCTGCGTCAATCAGTATTTGTCCCTCGTTCTGGTCTGTTCAGCACAAGAAAACTGAATATTTCAAAAAAATCATTAATTGCAATGTTATTAAATTATCAAGTGCAGGAGGAAAAGCTGCTTCTCATGTTAACGTTAGAATCTGAGAAACAGAGAAGCGAAGAATTAGCAATGTTCCGAAATAGACGATTGAAAGGATTTCAGGCAATATTAATCCAGAACCACCTGACAGATAACGAAACAAAATTTAAAGAGTTTTTCCGAATTTCCCGGCATCAATATAACTACGCAAACTAACTTTCGTCGACGAATTATCGCGGCACCCCTTCCGAATATGAGCAGCTACTCGCGACTGGACGAACGGCGACCGGACGCTGGTAGTCGCGACTGAGTAGCGGCTAGGAAAACAGGATGATTTAAAATGCATTGGAGATGTCTTGACGAATTGGTCGACGCTACTCAGTCGCAGTCGTCGGCGACTGGCGAAAGTGGAGGAAAATAGCCTTTACTGAAAAATAGGTTATATGGAGACGTAAGTGTAGGCTAACACTCATTTCTCCAATATTTTAAATTTCGCTTATAAATTTCTGTATGCCTTATATAAGCGAAGTAGTATTCACTTCGGTAATCAAGCATTTTAATATAATTCTATCCACTCCAGTGAGTTAAGAAGCTCTTACCGCACGCATTTTGAGTGAGTTAAGAGCTTCTTAACTCACGCATTTTTATTACCGCACTCTTTCTTTAGATGACTTATATACTTATGGTATACAGACTCATACTTCTGCCTGGATTTTTCTGGTAGCAATCCAGAAATGGCTCTCGATGCCTCTTCTTCAATATCAGAAGGAATACTTTCCGAATCGCTCATTTTAGATTACAATTTTTGAAACTTGACTTTAAAGTGACATCAATATTATTTAATATCAAATTGACATTGCCATGCATGGTGTTTCAGGTACTTATTTGAACAAAGGTATTAAGGTAAAATTAAAGTATAAACCTTAAAATAAAAACACTTGGCTTATGTTTCACAATATAAAAAAAATATTTAGATACTGTATTTAGCAGTAACGAAAAGTCCACATGTTTCGAGTTATGAACTCTTTATCAAGACTAACTACAGGAGAGTATTGCATCGTAATTTATAAAACAGATAAAAGCAAAGGTGATACCTGAAAATCAATTTGTTCGTTTACAAGGGGTAATTGACTATTATGGGCGGAACTTATTTCGGGAATTTCAAGAAGGCCAAGGCGTTTTCCTTTGTTACCTGAATGTAACAATTTGGTTTTGTTGAAATCCAGGAAGTGATTGAGTTTTATACAATGTTCAGAGAAGCCAGTGGTATTTTTGTTTTGTAAAATTGACTTTTTATGTTCTTCAACATGAATATTTGTATTCCTTCCTGTCTGTCCAATATAGAAAGCAGGACATTCGTCGCAAAATATTTTGTAAATACCACTGTTTGCCCCGATGTTAGATTTTTCTTTATTATTGACCAAGAATGACTTCAAGTTTCTTTTATTTGTACAAATTGTTTTAACGTTATTTTTCGATAGTCTGTTACAAATTTTGCTACTCAAATTAGGCACATAGTTTATTGGGAAGTATTTTTGTTCTTCATTAATAGTCTGCGTGGGGTATATTGAATGCAACAGATACTTTATTCGTTTTTTCCCAATGAGCTTGTCGATAAGACTTTCATTGTAACCGTTATTGATGGCTAATAATTTAATTCTATTGTATTTTAAAGTTTATACTTCATTCTTTATGATGTTTCACCAAGTGATGTGCGAGAATTCAATCTCAGTTATTAAGGTAAAATTAATTATAATAAAAATGAATCGTATAAAAATAAGTATCCCGGTTAGGAGTAGATAAAATATTGTACAATACACGCGAGGTAACCCCATTAAGACACTTATGTGGTTACACAACGAGTGCGTAGCACGTGCAACTTTCACACGAGTATCTTAATGATGCTGCTAACTCACTTGTATCGTAAATAACTATTAAGAAATCAATAATACCTTACTATGAGAACGATTTAAAGTCTAATATCTTCTTCTTTGCAGAAACTTTAAGGAAATATCCCGTTACATTGTTTACCGACAGAGTAGTTACAAAATCGTACACAATAAAGCCTAAATTAGAAGGAGAAAGTCCTCTATCATTGAAAATTGGTGAA
>JARQZK010002269.1:0-299934 GCA_030704885.1 Cynegetis impunctata | reverse complement strand
AAAAAATCCAATTATATTTTAGAAGTGGTAGTTTGCGCCACCCAGCGGAAAACTATGGACTCAAAAATATTTTCAATCATTTTTTAGGACAGATTTGCATATGAGAATTTTCTTCCCCAAATTCTAGGACATAGGTTTCCGAGATACGGCTGGTCGCCACCCTCAATGAATCTCCCTATATATATATATATATATATATATATTATAATATATTATATATATATTATCATACATATATTATATAGATATATGTATATATATATATAGATTATATATATATATATATAGTTATATATTATATATATATATATAGATTATAATTATACATACTTATATATATTATATATATATATATATATATATATATATATATAATATAATATATATTTAACAGGGTGTCCCACCAGGAAAGAAAACGCGATCCTGTATATGGAAAACTAACAATTAGGAAACTTTTGAAAATTTGACCGGCTATACTAATATTGAAAGGGGCAAACTCGACTAAAAATATTTGTCAAATGGTTGGGAACTTCCGGTGTATGATCGGAAGTAGATATCAATTGCTAAGTTTTAGTGTGATAGGAGGAAGGGTCTGAACAGTGGCCATGCAGGACATGGCCACATCACGGCGAATTTCTCATTGAAAGATTAGGTACTGCCATCCATACAGTGTTTGCAACTATGCAGCTTGCAATGCTTGTAAATTTATCTGCCTGAATTTAGATTTTCAGGGGGGCGGAGGTGTTAAAATCGACACTCAGCGATCAATTGTGTATGTGGTAATAAACAGCAAGACAAGTGATTTATGGTTAAGTCGACAACTAAATGCTCCTCGAAGTGAATTGGTGTTTAAGATTATAGCCTATACCATAAGTCTAAGCGTTTTACATATTTTCGGTATTGGGTTATTGGTGATGCGGATGGTGACCGATGCGCTGCGACTTATTAGAGTCTATTGTGCCCCATCTTCTTCTGCTTCTCGATGTGTTCTCGTTTTTACAGCAGCCCCTCAAGCCTCAATACCTTCAGGAATTTGACGGATTTTTAAGGAGGTTATCTTCGTGGTATTTCTTCTACAGTCAGCTGGTATGATCCCAGTGTGTTAAGTCCTTTCGCATGGTGGCAAGCATAGCACTCCATCAGTATATGGTGGGGTGTTTCTGGACGTTCCTTGCAGAATCTGCAGGTGCTGTCCCCCTCTAAACCTAGCTTCCTTAGGTGTTCTTTGAGTCTGCAATGCCCCGTAAGAAATCCTGTTATTGTCTTGTAGACTAGTTTTGCTGAGGTTAATCAGTGTCTTCGATCTTGCTCGGTTGAACTTTCGAGAAGATCTTTGGCCTGCCTCAGTCCTGGAAGTCTTTGCCAGTATGTTGCTTCTAATTGCTTCTTCAGCTTCATTGAGTTCTTCTTGGAAGTAAGATTTTCCAAGTCCGCAGAAAGGTACTGGCCCGATCAGTGGCGTTGACGCACCCTTTCGTGCCAGGGTGTCTGCTTGTTCATTACCCTTCACTCCGGCGTGCCCCGGCACCCAGAGGAGTATCACTTTGTTGTTCCTGCCCAGATCGTTTAGTTTGTCTAGGCATTCACAAACCATCTTTGAGTTGATGTTATAAGAGCTCAACGCTTTGATGGCTGTTTGGCTATCGGAGAGGATCGCAATTTCCTTGTTCCGATATTTCCTATCGAGGTTGAACTGAATGCACCTTTCTATGGCGTGAATTTCCGCTTGAAAAATACTAGGGAACTGGCCCATGGGTTCTGAGTATTTGGTACGAGGCCCAACGACTCCTGCTCCAGTTCCTTCGGGAGTTTTAGACCCGTCCGTATACCATATTATGGTATTCTTCTCCAGTGATCGAATGGATTCTATGATCCATTCCTTTTTGGTATTTATTTCCGTTCGAAATAATTCCTTGAAACTAAATTTCCTGGTAATTTCGTCAGTTGGGAGGTCAGCAAGGTGTGCACTTCCGATAAGGGTTGAGTCCCTTGTACCGTATGCATATTTAGGTTTTTATGTCAAAAATGACGATTGCAAGCCCTAATATAATTATCAATTGTTCCTATAAGGACTGCCGTATTACTTACTTTGGGGTGGATTCCTTATTGAAAAAGACTTGCTTCATCAGATTTTGTATAGTATTTGGATAACTAAGCAAACAGGGTGTTCGAAAAAAAAGATCTAAAATGAGATTGAGAAAACTGACAAAAATCAATTTTTTCAAATGGAAACCCTCCATTTTTCTTAATTTGTAGTAATCAGCATTTAAAAAGAAGGTAACTTTGTAGAAAGTTATCTATACCTAAAATTTGAAGTTTTCGAAATATTGCCAATTTAATATTTTTATATGGCAATTTTGCATTTAATCGTTAAACAATTGGATCTAGGATAGCTACGATCGTATTTGACATTTCAAATCATCGTAATGGCACCCCGGTTAAATTATACAAACGAAGATTATTTAAACTTATTTATTATTTACGGACGTGATAAATTATTTCAAGAACATGTGATACGTGTGCGACCCGATATCCTCATAAACAAAAATCATCACCAAATACTTTTAAACGAATTATAGAAAACTTCAAGAATTTTGGATCCCATAAGTGTACAAAAAGAAACCAGCTGTTAACAATGAAAATATTTAAATAGCAATTTTGGGATATTTTGAAGCATATCCAACAAAATCTTCAAGGCAGATAGCATTAGAATCAGGCTTATCTAAATCGTCAATTCTAAGAATTTTACGGAAACACAAATATCATCCCTATGCTATCCATATTTTCATTAGTGCAGCATTTAAATGAAAATGATTTAGATAAGCCTTAAAAGTTTGAATAATTTTCGTTTGTATAATTTAACCGGGGTGCCATTACGATGATTTGAAATGTCAAATACGATCGTGGCTATCCTAGGTCTAATTGTTTAACGATTAAATGCAAAATCGCCATATAAAAATATTAAATTGTCAATATTTCGAAAACTTCAAATTTTAGGTATAGATAACTTTATACAAAGTTACCTTCTTTTCAAAAGCTAAATACTACAAAATAAGAAAAATGGCGGTTTCCTTTAGAAAAAATTGAATTTTGTCAGTTTTCTCAATCTCATTTTAGATCTTTTTTTCGAACACCCTGTATGATTAGTTATCCAAATAATATACAAAATCTATTAAAGCAAGTCTTTTTCAATACGGAATCCACCCCAAAGTAAGTAATACGGGAGTCCTTATAGGAACAATTGATAATTATATTAGGGCTTGCAATCGTCATTTTTGACATAAAAACCTAAATATGTCAAAAAAGCTTAGACTTAGTTATAGGACATAATACATAAAATCTGCCTGGAATCTTGCGTAAAATCTAAAAATGTATTAATATATAGGGTATTCAATTTTAAATGAGCAAGTTGCTATCTACTTCCGGTATAACTGGAAGTGCCACCATCTTGATTTTTCGAAAGTTTCCTATGTTTAGTTTTCCATATAAAGATCGCGTTCTTTCCCGGTGGGACACCCTGTATATATATATATATATATATATATATATATATATATATATATATATATATATATATATAAAGTTTAATGGGAAAATGATATGTTGACTCATTTTGACAATGCTGGCTATCAAGATTATTTGCTTCAAAATATTTTATCCCTAGCTATTTATCTTTTATTGTTCTGTTCAGGTTTCGTCTTGATTACTTTGAAATTTTAACTCGAAAACGAATTTTATTCAAATTGGAATAAAAACAATATAAAATTGATTCATGACACGATTCTACTGAGGAAAGAATCAAGTCAGAATACTGATCCATAAAAATTATGATAACTGGTTGCAACAAATATGCATTTAATCAGAGATGTTTATTCAGTGCAAGGTCTACTCACAGTCATTTGCATTTCACGCTCTGCAGCTTGTATATCATCAGTTGAGTTAGTTCTAGGTTCCGCCCATATCGAGTCAATAGTTATACCAATTTTCCCTGAAAAGTTTTGTTAGTTATTGTTCAGTTATCATCTTTCTTTCAATTATTATTATTTTTGAATTGTTCGACAGATTAAGTGATATTAAATTTATCGGGTTTAATTTATTAATGTTAATTGGAATCGCCATGTAGTTTATATAGTCTTCTATCCTCTTCTTTCTTCTAAAAGCACAATCTTCATTATTATATTATTTTATATTAAATATTTCTCCCAATTTGATCATTTCTTGTATATTTCTTTTGCTAGTAAAATATATGGATATACTTGTACATGTTTCATTCCATGTTACTTCGAATCAACATAGAACTTACTCTAAACAGTTTTCCTAAATTACAAAGTTTGATCACAATAAATCTATTCAATTGTTTTAAATACCAAAAATTAGAGCAAAATTAATCATTTATCAACAACATAAATCTAATTTGTTTCAGATAGTCTCTCCTCGTAATAAAATCAGTATTCCGTAACATATAATTCTCATAAACCTTAAAGTGTGGTAAACACAATATTAAGGAAATGAGGGCTTGATTTTAGCTGCAATATCGAACATAATTATTTAACTGTACATATTTTATAGATATATATATATTTATATATATAATATATCTATCTATATATATATATATATATATATATATATATATATATATATATATATATATATATATATATATATATATATATATATATATTTATATATATATATATATATATATATATATATATATATATACTATATATATATATATTATATATATACTTATATATATATATATATATATAATATATATATATATATTATATATAATATATATATATATATATATATATATATATTATATATATATATATATATATATATATATATATATATATATATATTTATATATATATATATATATATATATATATATATATATATATTTATATATATATATATGTATATATATGTTCGAATAACACTATCTTCGACAATAAACTATTTCGACGAGTTGTAGTCCATATAGGTCGTACTAAGCAGAACGCAAAAAATACCAAGACTCGCCCTTTCTTCGACTTTTCTTTAGACTCTTCTTTAGGGGTACCCCGAGTTGAGCACACCACTTTAGTCTGTAATTAGGCACTCCGCTCAATCAATCACTAAATTATATGAATAGATATGTCTATCGATTGTGAAACGATGTTCACAATGCGAAATCTCGAACAACAGTGTCTGTGATCTGGCAAGCTTTGCGTTGCGTTGCGACCAACAAAATATGTGACAACAAAAAAAAAGAAAGATAACTATTCTCCACATTTTTTACCGAATCTAGCTCGTTTCAGTGAAAACCGAACATACCAATATACACCAAAAATATACCAAAATATTTTTTTTTCAAACAACCAACAAAGAATTTTCAAAATAATTGATACCAGAACTAAAATTATAAAATTGAAGAAAATTTCTATTTTCTTTTAGGTAGGAGGCATAGTTTTACAACTGGACGATCGATTAACCCCTAAGTTGTCCGAACAGTAGCCACTCGGCATACACCGTCTTGACCAAGATGAATTTCTGATATTCGACCTAATTTCCATTTCAAAGGTGGAGTATTATTGTCGCGAATTAAATCTAATCTACCGACTGTTATTCCAAATTTGCCATGTTCATCCCACTTGTCACGTTGCATAAGGGAGTGAAGATATTCATTATGCCAGCGTTGCCAAAAATGTTGTTGCATTCTTTGAAGAAGCTGCCAACGATTAAGCCGATTCAAATTAAGCTGACTCAAGTCCGGATCTGGAATAGTTGTTAATGGTTCTAGGGTGAAAAAATGGCCAGGCGTTAATACGTTTAGGTCATTTGGATCAGAACTTATTTCGAAAAGAGGTCGAGAATTCAAAATTGATTCTATGAAAACAAGAACTGTATAAAACTCTTCGTGAGTGAGAATTTGATCACCAACAACACGCAATAAATGAGATTTAACAGACTTTATGGCACTCTCCCATAATCCTCCGAAATGAGGCGAGGAAGGTGGATTGAAATGCCAATTTATTTTTTCCTTTTCTTACACTTCTGTCATGATGCTTTGGAAATATCTATTAGCTCATATAAAGTTCGTACCACAATCACCATAGATATCAGAACAACGACCTCGACGTGCGATAAATCGACGAAAAGCGGCTAAAAAGCATTCAGTTGATTACTCCGAAGATAGCTCTAAATGAACTGCTTTTGTGGCACAACAAACAAATAAACAAAGATACGATTTAAAAGATTTTGCCCCTCTAGATTTTCCTAATGTTACTAGGAAAGCTCCACCAAAATTACAACCAACATGAGAAAAGGGCTTTATTTGTGACACACGGAACGAGGGTAAATTTCTCATGATCGGTTGCACCGATTCAGGATTAACCTTGAAACAACGATAACAATTGGCGATTACTCGACGAATTGCTCTTCGTGGAGATAGGATCCAAAATTGTTGACTTATTAAGAACTGTAACGTTCTTAAACCTGGATGGCAGTACCTTTCATGAAAATATTGAATTAATAACTCTGTAAATCTATGTTTTTGATGCAACAAAAAGGGAAATTTTTGATCATATTTTAATTTCGAATTGATGAGTCTACCACCCACCCGCAAATGTTTATTTTCATCTAGAAATGGACATAGCTTTCTCAAGGGTTTTTTAACTGATAATCCCTATTCTAGACAAGAAATTTCTTCGGAAAAAACATCATGTTGCACAATACGGACAATCACTAAAAGTGAGTGTCTTAAATATTTCGAGCGAACATATGAATTTCCGTCGGTAGGAATATTCAAGCGACAAAATTTTCGAGGTGAAATTTTAGAAACAAAGGTTAAACAATAAACCAGAATTCGCTGTACTTTCTCCAGAGAAGAAAATTTATTAAGTAACAATATGACAATATTAACATCCACACCGACAGTTAGCGTACAACGTCGCTCTTCGGATAATGCTTCTTCACAATCAGAATAGGAATTTGTAGAACTAGGAATTAATGGAGACGATAGCCAAGAGGGCCCCGCCCACCATAAGGAATTACTAAGAAGCTCTGAAGGCAAAGCACCTCTCGATGCAATTTCAGCTGGGTTTTCTTTACCAGCCACATGATGCCAATGAGCAGGATTCACTTGCTCCTGAATGTGGGCCACAGGATTACCAACAAATGTAGACCAACGATAAGGAGGAGATCTGATCCAGTCCAAACAAACTTTAGAATCGGACCAGGCAAAAGTTTTTTCTATCTGAATGTGGTTTTTGTAAGTGGAAAAAACGAATGTTATGAGATCTGCTAGTAAAACTGCTGCACATAATTCCAATCGGGGAATTGATACTCGCTTGAGAGGGGATACTCTTGATTTTGCAGAAATAATAAAAATTTTGAACCGACTTATGGACTCTTGGAAACGCATATAAATAACAGCTGCACATCCACGTTCACTAGCATCACAGAAACCATGAATCTCGCCACATACCCATTTGCAAGATGCAATGTGACGTGCTATTTCTAAACTAGACAACGAATGTAATTCTGATTTATATAACTCCATTTTTGTTCGACTTCTGGTACAATTTCATCCCAACAAATACCTAATGTCCACAGGTATTGCATAAGATGCTTAGCAAAAAATGTTAATGGAGTTAAAAAGCCAAGAGAATTGAAAATTCGAGCTAACTCTGATAAAATACTTCGTTTAGTACATTTATTCCATATAATATTGACATTGTATGAAAAAGTATCTTTATTTGGATTCCAATACATGCCCAAAATTTTGATTGTAGTGTCCCCATTTGGCGAGAAATATCTGGAATATTTTCTAAAGGAGAGGGCATGTTACTAACCCACTTGCGGAGTTGAAATCCGCCGCAAGCTAACAAATCGATGAGTTGCCGAATCTTACTACTAGCTTCACTTTCAGATTCAGCCCCACCAAATGAATCATACACATATGTATCTTCTTCAAGAACTGTTAGTGCTTAAGGAAAACGATGACCTTCATCTTTACAAAGCTGATGAAGTGTTCTAAGTGCCAAGAATGGCACTTTACGCCATAGGTAACAGTATTAAGGACGAATTCCTGAATAGGTTCTTGTATCGAAAATCTCCAAAAAATTCGTTGAAAGCAACGATGAGTTGGGATGATCAGAATCTGGCGATACATTTGACGAACGTCCGCTGAAAAAACTATTAAGTGCGTTCGAAAACGAAGAAGTAACGCCCCAATATCTGTCTGTAACTTTGGGCCTGTCAACAAAGTGTTATTAAGAGATTTTCCATTGGAAGGTTTCATCGATGCATCAAAAACTACACGAAACTTCATTACGTTGGATTTCGTTCTCACGACACAATGATGTGGTATAAAATATGCTTTAAAAAAATTTATTGACATCGAAGCCGATGACATATGGCCGGAGTCTAGATAATCTTGCATAAAATTTGCATACTGCTTCTTAAGTTCAAGATTTTGAGAAAATCGATTCTCTAGCATCTTAAATCTACGAAGAGCAGTATCACGAGAATTTCCTTATTCTGGCGACGAACTTGGGTGAAAATGCAATGACACGACATAACGACCATCAGGATTCCGGTAGGTTGTACCACTATAAAAACTTTCACACTTTTTTTCTTCAGGGGATAACCTTGTGGTATTTGAGACATTTTCCAGTTCCCAAAATTCTTTCAAGGTATAATCCAAAGATTCCTCATCTATATCAGAAATTACCAAAGACGTAACAAATGAATTTATTTTGGAAATAAGAGTTGATTCACACCGAATCTGACCAGTTAATATCCATCCAAAACGAGTGTTAAGTGCTACTGGCTCATGTGACCCACCTTCTATTTTACCATTGCATAAAATCTGAGCAAATATGTCCGCAGATAACAGCATGTCTATGAGTTTTGAGTTATAAAATTGAGGATCAGCAAGAGTTAAATTCGTAATGTGGGGCCATGATTCCGGCGAGAACGAAAGCATATCAGAACAAATTTTAGGTAGAATGAAGGCCTCAATTGAAAACTGGGGACCTTCGATATGAGCCGAACTAATAGAACAACTTACTTTACCTTTCGGTTTGACAGCAAAAGAATTTCCAATTCCATTGACAACATGTACCAGGGACATAATGCTAACCTAACTTTCTAATGCACTTCTCTGTAATAAAACATGCTTGACTTCCATTATCTATAAGCGCACGAATCTTTTGAAAATTGCCAAATGAATCTAGTACGTTAATTTCCACAGTTGACAATAGAAAAGTGAATTTAGTACCCGAGGAACTATTTGTAGTCAAGCTTGACATAAGCCCACCATTAGTGGAAGTTGAGCTCGAACTGTCATTGACGGATAACGAATGTGCAAGATTATTATTTAAACTGTTAGCATCAGTTTGTATTTTGTCAAAATGTAATAATGTATGATGAGAACTCTTACGAAAGTCAATGATCTTTCTCCAATAGAAAGTAGCTAATAGGCGTTTGTCATTATAGCGTTTTCGTAAATTTTCAAAAGCTATAGCATAATTATCATTCGAAAGAGGCACTCCCTTCACTATCACTAATGCTTCTCCAGATAAACAGCTGTTCAAGTATTGAAATTTTTCAAATTTCTGTTAGTGCGTTATTTTCATCAATTAATGTAGAAAATAAATCAAGAAAATTTTGGCAAGTGCTTAAATCACCACAGAAAGAGGGAAGTGAAATTTGAGGTAACTTTGCATTAGACGCATTATTGTGATTATATAACTCATGTATGAATAAGCCAATAGAATCCGTGAATTTTGCATAACGACGTAGTATAGATAAGTGAATATACCCTTGACGACGTGATATAATCGTTTTGGTGTTTCGCCTCGTGTCAAAATGTATATATATTTTCATATTCACGGTGTTTTGACGTTTGTCAAAAAAAATCAATATTTTTTTTTCGTTATATAATCGTAACGAATACCACTCGAGCAATCGAAAATAATCGATTATACTGACCTCGTCACTCGGCATATTTTTTTAAAACACCACTCGAGCTGCGCTCTCGTGGTGTTTCGCAAAATACGTCTCGTGAGTCGGAAGTATAATCGATTATTTTCGATGCTCTTGTGATATTATTACTGAATATTTCCCTCCTGTCAAAACTTCCTTGTAAATAGAATGCAATTATCGAAAATTACAGCGATAATTGCATTGTAGAAAGTGAAAGAGCCCTGCGATAATTGCATAGTAGCATAGTTCATATTACGTTTTTTGATGACAAGCTGAGAATTTATGAATTAATAACGTCAGTTTGACAAGTTGAAAGTTTATTCGGAAATATTCCCCCAAATTACACTCGTGCATCAAAATAACCGGATAGTTTCGCATTCCAGCGTGTTGTCTTCAAAAAACTGCATTCGGTCATTTTCATATTTCAAATATGAAAATGAACTCATGCAGTTTTTTGACAACACGCTGTCATGCAAAATTATCGGTTATTTTGATGCACTTGTGCAATTACTTACGAAAAGATCGATTAGATTCATTCAAAGGATCTCTGGGAATTTCGAATATATTATAATGGATGGTTTTAATTTCAGAATATTTTCTATCTACTTCGAATCTAATTCGGTTTTCCACTTCTATTACCTCAGGATCTTCACTAAGACTCAAAGTACTTATAATTTTTGATTGAAAACTTTCAAATGTTTTATAATTCGACTCTAAACTCGAGAACAGTGTCTGTGATCTGGCAAGCTTTGCGTTGCATTGCGACCAACAAAATATGTGACAACAAAAAAAAGAAAGATAAATATTCTCAAAATTTCTTACCGAATCTAGCTCGTTTCAGTGAAAACCGAACAATATATATATATAAATATATATATATATATATATATATATATATATATATATATATATATATATATATATATATATATTGTTTTTTGATTAGTTTATATATATTGTTTGTTTGATTAGTTTCAAATAAATGTCCTAGTTCACTTCATTTTATTGCCACGAACGTGTGTCGTTAACACGAAGAATTCTGTTTTCCATTCATTGCTACCTGTAAAAGGTATAAAATTGGAGCGCTTGTTACTTGCGGCGTGTGAATGTTGGATTTTATCAAAATGGATGTATCAACTTTACTCTTGCTTAGCGATTATAGTAACCACCTTCGGGTGTCAGAACGTAAGAGTTTCGTTGCCGAAATGTTTTCTTATATTCTGAAAGATGTGGTTCAATTGTTTCCGACTGGTGGCGCTGTGTCATATTTATATGTCATGGAGTTACTAGAAGAAATATGTATGACCGTTTGAAATGTTGGTTTGGTTATCACCCTCGGTGGATGGATGATACTGATGAGCCCCGATAAGGGCGGAACAGTCTGTCTATCAATTTCCATCGATTGTGATAAACAAATTAACATTTCGAACAATTACCGTCTGGGGTAGATGTTGATATTTCTATGCTTCGTGAACTCTTATAGCCAGCTCCGCTAGGAGGTTTGTTTGATTAGTTTCAAATAAATGTCCTAGTTTATTTCAAATATATATTTATATATATATATATATATATATATATATATATATATATATATATAAGAATATATTGTTGTATTCCTCTGGGGCACTGCTCAGAGTAAAACATTTGTACAGGGTGGTTACAATAACCTTCTGACACCAGGGCAGCTTTATTGAAGGAAAGCTCCGTAAAACTTTTAGGTTGAGCACTTTATTTCAGGAAAGCCTCGAAAACTAACACACCAATACGTTGCACTATTTAGGATTGACTTAATTAGAATATTGCACTATTTATGATTCATTGCACTTTATTGGATCTGGATTATTATTGAAGCATAAGACATTAATTAATACTGAATAGATTTATGATTTATTATACGTAGAGAATGAGTGCATTACGACGTGTAAAGCACGAAGGAATCTACTGGAATTTGAATGAATAGACTAACATTACGACGTGTAAGGCACGAAGGAATCTACTGGATTTTGAATTAACTGAATAACATTACGACGTGTAAGGCACGAAGGAATCTACTGGATGAAGCTGCGTAGGATTGCTCTGACTTATATACTTTTAATATAAATGCTGACCTAAGCAAACATGAATGGGCTAAGAAGAACAATAGGTTCATTGTTGGGAGGGTTCACAACATCCTCCACCCTTAAAAAAGATTTTTGATGAAATTTTCAAATTGAAGAGAAAATCTTAAGTGAGAGCAATTATATGTTAGGTTTATAATAATTAATTATTTTGACAACAGTTTTGCAAGTTATTTGAATACATAGAATAAAAACTTATATAAAGTGACTGTTGCAGATCAATAAAATATACAATTATGTCTAAATACATCAAATAGAAAATTATTTTATATAATAACGTGATTATATGATCGAAATAATGGAAATATACAATTAGAATAATGAATACATGATAAGTCTGCTTTGTTCGTGCAGATCGATAAAAAAACATTATTATTAAATAGTAGCCTTATGGCAGTTCAATTAATAGGGAGTAACTTCAGTTTTGGTCCTCTTGGATCTTCTCAGAGACTGTGAGCTAGACGTTTCGATATCTTGATCAATTGAAGGATTCGTAGTATCTATTCGTTGAAGTTCTGTATCGTAGCGGACTATGATTGGTTGTACTGATTTCTTATGGCATTGATTGAATATTTGGAAACATGGGCTGGCTTCAATCGCTCTAGGTTCTCTTGTGAAAGAGCAGAATTTTCGAAGTATTTGAAATAATCCGCACCATTTCAAAGTATTATGAATTGCAATAAGTAGAAATAAGCTGCATAATATGGTGATAAGTGTTGTATACCAGTTAGATTTCTTTATTTTAAATGGTTGATTTAGTCAAATCATGAAAAACATACTAGTCGACCATGGTCAATTTCATACATTACATAAAGTGAACAAGGAAAATTCTTCAATAATTTAAAAAAATTATCAAACAACTTTCCAAGGAAGCTGGTTATACGTATTCAGCAACGCAAAATCTGCATTCACAATCGAACGGTGAATTATAGAAATTGTCAAGTCACCCCGACTCAAAATCTGCATACAGCTGTTTTCGATCTTATTAGATCTCATCAGTGCAGCTTATTTGACTCGGAGTGAATTAACAAATTTCTAATTGTTCCCCAATACAAATCGTGGTCAGTAACAATGGATGAATAACAATCCAGAGCGCCATCCCACCAAAGATATTAGGAAACAACAATTCACCGCTTAGACTGAAAATGCAGAAATTCGTCGCTCAAACACGTACCTCCTGGTATGAAGATATCTACTCTACAACAGTGGTGTATATGATTCCAAGGCACACTAACATAGTGATTTAAAACCTTTGGATATACTCACGAGAGCGCGCTCCGAATATTCTAGTTGCTTAATACGCAAAATATAACAATCAAATCATGAAAAACATACTAGTCGACCATGGTCAATTTCATACATTACATAAAGTGAACAAGGAAAATTCTTCAATAATTTTAAAAAATTATCAAACAACTTTCCAAGGAAGCTGGTTATACGTATTCAGCAACGCAAAATCTGCATTCACAATCGAACGGTGAATTATAGAAATTGTCAAGTCACCCCGACTCAAAATCTGCATACAGCTGTTTCGATCTTATTAGATCTCATCAGTGCAGCTTATTTGACTCGGAGTGAATTAACAAATTTCTAATTGTTCCCCAATACAAATCGTGGTCAGTAACAATGGATAAATAACAATCCAGAGCGCCATCCCACCAAAGATATTGGGAAACAACAATTCACCGCTTAGACTGAAAATGCAGAAATTCGTCGCTCAAACACGTACCTCCTGATATGAAGATATCTACTCTACAACAGTGGTGTATATGATTCCAAGGCACACTAACATAGTGATTTAAAACCTTTGGATATACTCACGAGAGCGCGCTCCGAATATTCTAGTCGCTTAATACGCAAAATATAACAATCAAATCATGAAAAACATACTAGTTTTGTATTGGGGAACAATTAGAAATTTGTTAATTCACTCCGAGTCAAATAAGCTGCACTGATGAGATCTAATAAGATCGAAACAGCTGTATGCAGATTTTGAGTCGGGGTGACTTGACAATTTCTATAATTCACCGTTCGATTGTGAATGCAGATTTTGCGTTGCTGAATACGTATAACCAGCTTCCTTGGAAAGTTGTTTGATAATTTTTTTTAATTATTAAAGAATTTTCCTTGTTCACTTTATGTAATGTATGCAATTGACCATGGTCGACTAGTATGTTTCATGATTTGATTGTTATAATTTTGCGTATTAAGCGACTAGAATATTCGGAGCGCGCTCTCGTGAGTATATCCAAAGTTTTAAATCACTATGTTAGTGTGCCCTTGGAATCATATACAC
Source organism: Cynegetis impunctata (assembly GCA_030704885.1). Lineage (NCBI taxonomy): Eukaryota > Metazoa > Arthropoda > Insecta > Coleoptera > Coccinellidae > Cynegetis > Cynegetis impunctata. The sequence goes on along the minus strand of JARQZK010002269.1, from coordinate 285,534 downwards.
CACTGTTTATAGAGTAGATATCTTCATATCAGGAGGTACGTGTTTGAGCGACGAATTTCTGCATTTTCAGTCTAAGCGGTGAATTGTTGTTTCCCAATATCTTTGGTGGGATGGCGCTCTGGATTGTTATTTATCCATTGTTACTGACCACGATTTGTATTGGGGAACAATTAGAAATTTGTTAATTCACTCCGAGTCAAATAAGCTGCACTGATGAGATCTAATAAGATCGAAACAGCTGTATGCAGATTTTGAGTCGGGGTGACTTGACAATTTCTATAATTCACCGTTCGATTGTGAATGCAGATTTTGCGTTGCTGAATACGTATAACCAGCTTCCTTGGAAAGTTGTTTGATGATTTTTTTAAATTATTGAAGAATTTTCCTCGCTCACTTTATGTAATAGTTGATTTAGTTGCTGTTGAATTTGTTCATCGAATTCTTTCAATTTACTTTGTGCGTGTTTGAGTTCATGAATATCAACATTCATTAGTTTAAATGGTGTTAAGTGTATGGCATCTAAAGTAAGATTTTTCTTGAGTTTCAGAGAGCATTCATCTTCGTTAATATTTGTTGAAGGTATTTCATATGTCGAATTGGAAAACAGAACAGCTAGCGTTGCTTCTAGAGTGGTATCGCTGGTGAAAGCTTTGCATTTCGGGGATAATTCTGGAATTCCCATTTTATTGATGATTTCTTGTTGCAGTGGTTCCCTTTCACATAAAATAGATAATTGTGTAGGACTTGAAGTCGAGTAAACCCATTTATTTTGATCTAGTTGGTGCCATATTTCTGAATGAGCAATAAGATTTTTTGTTTGACATGATTTTGGAATCTGGACAGTCGTTTTCATTAATAGCTGAATTTCACAGTCTTCATTGTAAGATTTCTTAGTTATGAGTAGCTTCTTGCAGATCCATTGTTTTGGAGAATATTCTTTACAATTCTTCTCTAATTCATTAATCATTAAATATGTCGTTCTCATGGGAGATACTAGGATATATGGTTTGGAAGGTTCAATATAAGAGAATATAGTATTATCATCATTATGAGAACTTGGTAGTGGAAATATTTGATATATGTTGAAATTATTTAAAGTCACTAATGGAATGTGTAAAGCAATGATCAATATGTTTTTATTAATAAAGGAAGAAATATCCATAATATTATAATATAAGTAAATATTATCAATTGTTAAAAGAATTGGCAATGCATGTTTTACTGATATTATTTGTAATTCCTTAAACAGTTGTTCTCAAGGTAATATTCGATAATTAATGATTCCATATTGAATTAAAGATATATCGTTAACGTAGTTTTCTAATAATAATTGAATTTCATCAGTCATTTCGATGAGAAGAATTAGATGACTTGAGAGTTCTGCTTCTAAAGTTATTTGAGTTTTCATTTGTACAACGTCGTTTGCAAATTTATTAAAGTTTTTAAGATTGTTATTTAAAGTTTTAATATTTTCATTGATTTTCGTAAAAGAGTTATTGAAATAACTAATCGTTTCAGAATTTATTGATACTTGTTGTTGCATTAGAACATGAGTTTGTTTTTGATTAGCCATTAATTGAATGAATCTGTATAAAATTGGGCATCATCGGCATCTGGAGTACCAAAGAGCCATTTAAATGCGTCACCTATGCCATTTATTAGGCCGCGTTTTTTACGATTAGAAATAAAATTTATTTGGTGAGATATAATATTATAATTTCTTTTTATGATTGAGTATTTCGTTTTCATATATTCAAGTTGATTTTGACAATCTGACAATATGTGCTCAGCCATACAATAACTACAGATCTCATATGTTTTTATAAAATATTCGTAGATAGTATGCACTTGATAGTTTAAATGAGTTAGATTATAATATGTTAGTAAAGTATGTTTTTGATTGCAGATTTGAGTTGTTCCTAGATTATGATAAAGTAGTCCTGCGGAGGAGTTTATAGGTTTTATAGTGTATTTAGGAAGAGCTTGGATCGGAGAGGATAATGTTATCGTTAGAACGAGAAGTAGAAGGCTTTGCGACGATTTCATTTGCCTCAGAATCTGGAACAATATATGGTTTCAGTTGATTGAAATTATAAGTTTTCAGTTTAGAATGAGATAAGCGTAGAGTTGCGGTATTATTATTGTGAATTTGTTCGATTTTATATGGTCCTTTATAATTAGGAGCTAACTTTTTATTTTTAGCTTTTGAGAGTGAATCATATAGGAGGACTAGATCACCTTCACTGAAAGTATACATGCGTTTATGTGATTATCATGCGCTGTTTCGAGAATTATTCGAAGTTTATCTGTTATGTCATTTGCTGAACCTATATAATTAGGTTTTGGTTTGGGATGAGTGATTTGTGATGGTATTCTTGCCTTTTGACTAAAGACTAACTCGTATGGAGTTTTTTGAGTGGATTTATGAATTGATGTATTATAACTGAAAATGCCTAGATTCAGAGAGTCGTCCAAATCATTATTATCTTTATTTACGTAGCATTTAAAATAATCTTTGAGAGTTAAATATGTTCTTTCTAATGAACCATTTGATTGAGGATGATAAGGAGTGGTTTGTTCTTGTTTAATTGACATCATTTTATTTATTTCTTCAAAAATTTGAGATGTGAATTCTGTACCTTGGTCAGTTAAAATATGTTCTGGAAAACCAAATTGTGAACAAAATTTCAAGGAATCTACAGCAACTGTTTGTGCATTATGCGTAGTCATCTTGAATTGTTAATATAAAACGATTATTTGAATTTGTTTGAGGTGAAGGACCTACGATATCTAAAGCAATTTGTTGGCAAAATTTTGATGATGTTGTAGTAATTTGCATTGGACTTTTATTACATTTAAAATCAGTTTTTGACTTTTGACATATTTTGCATTTCTTCACATCGTGATTTTCAAAAAGTATATCTTTTATTGAATTTTCATCAGAGATTGTTATGCGTTCACTGCTTAATATTCCATATTCGAAATCATTAAAAAGGAAATAAAGTAAACTGTAATATGTATCCTGACGTATTATATCATTATATTGTAATAAAATTCTGAGATTATATAAAGTCTTAAATAAATTTTCTTAGGTTACTGATTGATCATAAAATTCTTTCAAAAATATAATATAGAGATTTTGTTGAGGCAGAGGTTTTTTTTTATTTCAGAAATTCTTGGGTTCTTAGGTGAATCTTGGAAATATTCACGTATATAATTCAGATATTCGTTTGATTGTGCATAGTCGCATGACATAGGTATTATGAAGTTAGGGTTTACACACGCAATTATTTACATTTGAAAAATTTTTCCTTTTCTTAAATGAGTTGTATCTCGGATTTGAAATATTTTGGGGATTGTATGAATAATTATTTATATTTGAAAAATTTCTCATTTTCTTATATGAGTTTTATCTAGGATTTGAATTATTTTGAGAATTATATGAATAATTATTTATATTTGAAAAATTTCTCGTTTTATTATATGGGTTATATCTTGGATTTGGATTATTTTGAGTATTCCTTTAGTTATAATTATTTAAATTTTTTGTTTGAGAAAAATGTTTAGATTTTGTATAATTAAGAAGTTTTTCTTCTTGGAATGCAACGGAATAAGCTTCGTTTAAATCGTTTAAGTTTCTTGCCCTGAGCACTTGGCTTATTTCAGGTTTCGAATGAATAATGAATCTACGTAATGCAGTTTGTTGAATTGCTTTCTTTAAACCAGTTAGTTCATTAGAATTTTGGCAATTGCAAATTTCAGATTGGATACATTCATTCTTAATACGTTCAAGTCTTTTAAAAAAGTCAGAAATATTTTCATTTGGAAATTGTTTAATTGTTTCTAATTCTTCATGTGCTTGTACTAGATGTTTTGTTTAGCTATTAAATTGTCTGAGACGTTGTTTTAGTTGAGTCCAGGAAGTAATTTCAGTGATTTCAATTTCATTTACAACATTAGTTGATAATTGAGAAACAATGTATAAAAATAAACTTGAGATTTGACGATGAGTTGCTAATTGAAAAACAGAGTTAGCATTTTGAATAAATGTATTGAGTTCAGTGCGATCCCCAGAAAATTGTTCAATGGATTTAAATAATACGCTTAGCGATAATTCTTCATTTAACTTCTGATATTTCATCAATATTATTATATTCAAGAATATTAGGATTCATTTCGTTATAAGACATAGTGCAATAATATAAAAAGGAATATGAGAACGATTATTCGATTGATCAATAAATAAAAGAATTGGAAAGACTTACTTGTATCTGTAGTCTTGATTGATTGATTGCTTCTTAGAGCGAACTAGATGCTTCGTTGAGCGAATTAGGATGCTTCTTTGAGCGAATTGAGATGCTTCTTTGAGCGAATTGAGATGCTTTTTTGAGCGAATGGATGCTTCTTTGAGCGAATTGAGATGCTTCTTGTGCTTAGACACCCTCTGGTCCGGTGGAATTCGTAGTGCTTAGACGCCCAATGGTCCGGTAGAATTCTTGTTTTCCAGTCACACACGAATTTATCCAGTCACACCAGTAGTTGCAGGAGGAGGCGGAGAGCCGTAGGAATTCGTTTCTGTTAAGAGTTGATACTCACAGTGGAAATCTTCTTGGATTTTCTCACTCAGATGTCACTTTAACCACAGGTTGATACGACTATCCCACAATTCTGACACTAGTTTAATGTTGTATTCCTCTGGGGCACTGCTCAGAGTACAACATTTGTACAGGGTGGTTACAACAACCTTCTGACACCAGGGCAGCTTTATTGAAGAAAAGCTCCGTAAAACTTCTAGGTTGAGCACTTTATTTCAGGAAAGCCTCGAAAACTAACACACCAACACGTTGCACTATTTAGGATTGACTTAATTAGAATGTTGCACTATTTATGATTTATTGCACTTTATTGGATCTGGATTATTATTGAAGCATAAGACATTAATTAATACTGGATAGATTTATGATTTATTATACGTAGAGAATGAACTACAAACTGGTTAACAAAACTGGCATTACGACGTGTAAAGCACGAAGGAATCTACTGGACTTTGAATGAATAGACTAACATTACGAAGTGTAAGGCACGAAGGAATCTACTGGATGAAGCTGCGTAGGATTGCTCTGACTTATATACTTTTAATATAAATGCTGACCTAAGCAAACATAAATGGGTAAAAAAGAACAGTAGGTTCATTGCTAGGAGGGTTCACAACAATATACTAGCTGGCCCTGCAGAAAATTACATCAATTCGTTGCTCATCGTATTACGACTTCTTGAAAAGCTATGGTAAATTTGTTAATGAAGTAGAAATGAGATAATAAAGTTTCTCTGTTTGATCATGTATTAAAAATTGTGACCATGGATAATCAATTCTACTACGACGTTTGCTTACTTATAAATTGAAATGAAATTAAATAACTGTATTCGTTATACAAATTGCAAAACAACACAAACGTAAGATTAAATATAATTTTATTCATATTGAGGGTGGAATGCGTTATTCCAGATTTCCTCTTGAACTTTCAGATATTTTTTCTGATTGATTTTCATCTCAGTGGCATAACGAGAACAAAAGAATAAGCAACTGAATATTTCGTTCATATTCTTAGTTATGACGAGAATGAAATCTGAAAGTATAGTTTTTATAGTTTTTCTGAATTTTTCGGCTCGGCTCTGCTCTGCTCTGTAATTATCTTGAATCTAAACTTTTCTAAGACCATAACGAATACAACATAACAGTTATTGCACCTTTATAATTTCTAAATCGTGCAAAAGCACTCTTACATTATTTTTACCGGAATTTCCAATTTTTCGGGGTTTTCTAATTTCTCTAAGAACCCGTTGGCGCAATGTATCCCCATGTTTTTTCCTGCTAGTGATTCATTTTGTCTGATATACTGAAGCAGTAAGCTGTTGAAAATTATGTTAGCTAATGATTTCGATCGAGACCATAATTTGATTTGAAAAAAAGAACCCAATTCGAACATTTAAAAACAAACAAAAATGAGTGTTTTTCCAAAGCAAGAAGTACTTCCATATTTTCCAGAATGTTTCAATTTTCCAGTCAAGTTTCATAATATTTTTCATAAGAACTCTACTCGGAATATCACGAACTTTTTTGAAGAAGAATCAGCCTAATCGGTTCTGCTGGTAGAGAATACATACATAAATTATAATTCCTGCAGTTGGCAATTTATATAGACTGAGGCAATTTCCGTTATTCAAGAAGTTTTCAATTTTGTCGGGAAATTTTCCAATTTTTCTTCGCTAAAAACATTATTTGGACTATAATAAATAACGTGTGTATTTCCATAGAGAGAAGCACTCTTAGTATTTCCATAATTATTAATTTTCTTAGCAAAAGTTACTATACCCTAAACCCTTCATTCGGACAACGAACATTGTCTAAAACATTAGCCAAATCGGTTTAGTTATTCGAGAAAGCATATAAAAATTTAAAATTTTGCAGTTGTTTCCAGGACCATAGCGAACACAATATTAGTTGAGTTACACATTTCCATCGTTCGAACCGTGAATAAGGGGCTTTAGTTCTTTGAAAAAAAATTCCCTAAATGAAAACATTTTTCCAAAATTTCTATTTTCTAATTTTTCTTACCGCAAAGAGCTCATACAGACTATTACGATTATTTTGAAAAAGAATTAGGTGTACTTCCATAGGAAAAAACAATTTCACTTTTTCTTGAAATTGAAAAACTAGCTAAATATATATAAATAAAAAGAATAGCCGTTTTCTAGAGGGTTTCAACAATAGACACTTCATTTATATAATAAAAAAAGGACAATAGTTTTTTTCTGAATTTGAAGGTTCTCCGAAAAACTTTTTGAATATCTCTTCCAAAACCACCTTATTCGGACTATCAAGAAGATTTTGAAAATAGCCGAATCAATCTAGCCGTTCTCAAGTGATGCGCTATCCGACGAACAGCATTTCATTATAAAGAACAACGTGTAGTTATTTTCAGATTCGATAATTTTACGGGAGAATTTTTATAACTTTTCCTTTCATTGAACCCTAATTCGGACTATATCGAATATTCAAAAATCACATAGCGAAATTAGTCTAGCCGTTTTGAATAGCCACCAGAGAGTATTCAGTTTTGAGAAAAAAAGTTTGGTTTTTCCTGAATATAAAAATTTTCCGGGAATTTTTTGGAATCATCTTACATTGAACTACCTGCATGAATAACGGAAAAACATGCCTGCATTAATTTGAGGAATAATGATAACGCTTGTTTTGCGTGGGCTGTAGTGGCTGCGTTTTTTCCCGTTGAGAAGAATGCTAATACAATTACTGAGTATCCACATTATTCGGTAGTACTAAAACTGAAGGGAATTCAGTTTCCTATGACTATGAAGCAGATTCCATTATTTGAAAAACAGAACGAAGTGTCTATCAATGTTTACATCCTTAAGAAAAAAGCGAATAGATTCATTATTCTTCATCTATACTTGGCTTAAAACTGTGTTGATAAACATATCAATCTTTTATTGGTTCAGAATAACTATTTTTCTGAAAATAATAACGACAGTGGAAATAATGCTGAGGTGGAAAGTTTCATTATGTTTTCATCAAAAATTTTTCTCGACTGGTATCAAAACAGTTGAGTAAAAAAGGCCATACAAAGTATATTTGCGACAGATTTCTCCACTATTACCAGTCTCTTGATAAGCTGAAGGAACATACGGAAATCTGCCTTATTATGAATGAGACTGCTGTTGAGATACCTCAAGAAGGTCAAAATATTCTTAAATTTAAAAATCATAAGAATAAAGAAAAAGCTCCATTCATTATTAACGCGGATCTAGGAAGCATTTTGAAGCCGACCAATGATGAAAAATGCTTCAACATCATGTACCTGCAGCTGTAGGATATTATCTGAAATGTTCCTATGATGATTCTCTAAGTTTTGATAAATCTCACCGTGGAGAGGATTCAATGAAGTGGTTTGCAGGTGAAATGAAACAGCTAGCGGAAGATCTCTCTACTGTCCCTTGGTGTTCGTATAATTTCGATATGACTCCTCAGGATGAATCTGAATTTAGAAGTGCTACGGAGTGTCATATATGTAATCATGCTTTCTCTCTGGATGATAAGAAAGCGCGAAACCATAACCATTCGATTCCTGAAAACAATTATAGAGGTGCTGCTCACGAATCATGTAATATAAACTATCAAGATAGCCGTGTGATCTCTGTGGTGTTTCACACCCTCAGTGGGTATGATGCTATTTCATTATTGAGGATGTTGCAACTTGGATGCAAGGAAGCGTTTATTTACTACTTATAACTAAAGGAAAGTATATTTCATTCACTAAACACATCGATGGAACACCAATTCAATTTCGTTTCATTTATTCATTACGATTTATGAACTCCTCACTAGATAACCCAGCCACATACTCAACTGAATATCCAAATCCAAATCACAGTTTTCCGAATTAGATGAGAATTGCTTCAAACTACTCACAAAAAAGTGGGTTATGCAATATACTTACCTCGATGGATTTTCGAGATCTGGTGAAACAAGTTTACCACATATCGAGGCTTTCTATAATAATCTAGATAACAAACCCTGCCCTTAAAGATTCTATCGTAGTGCACAACTACTTTGAAATGAATTCAGTTGTACTAACTTGGGTGAATACGTTGACCTATACATGAAGACTGATATTCTTCTTTTGACAGATGTATTTGAACAATTTCGATCGAGCTGTCTTGAAACCTATAAGCTTGATCCTGCTCATTATTTCACATTACCTAGATTCTCACAGATCAAGATATGTTTCTCTTCGTTGAACGGGGCGCATACGAGGAGATCTCAGTCAAGTTTGTTGTCTTAGAAGAGCTACTGCAAACAACGTTTATTGTAATTTTTATGATCCCACGAAACGTTCAAAGTATTTTATGTACCTTGACATAAATAATCAGGTATTATATATTGTTCTTTAACGACTGCCAAGGGCTATTTCCTTGAATCACCCAGCAGGCCAAATTGTCAAACTTTGCCATATGACTTCAAACCGTATATTGTTACTCGTATAGACCATTTTCCCTGTAGAATTAGTATCTTTCCATGTCTAGCTAAACCAAGTATAGCAATATGTTCCCCACAGGTCACACAATAACACTCTATATTGACTTGCCCTTAGCGTCGTTCATAAGTGAATGCCGTGGCATCCAATAGTAAACAGACCGTCATCCATATATGAATGCCATGGCCTATAAGGAAATAATACTGTCATTTATATATGGATGACATGGCAGTCAACGTGATTGAATTGAAAATTCATAGCCTAATTCTTTTCAGTATGGTTGGGCCATGAGTCAATATCTCCCATACGGGGATTTGAATGGGTTAACACTAAAATTGATGTCACCACCATTCCAGATTACTCAGATACAGGATACATGCTAAAGGTGGATCTCGATTACCTTCAAGAATTACACGATCTCCACAAAGAGCTACCATTTTGCCCTGAACATATAAATCCAAAAACCTGTAAACTTCGTAAGACTGGAAAAGAACCCTCAAAATTGATGGCCACACTACATTCTTATTTTATTTTATTAATTATCAAGCATTGAAGCAGGTAATTAAACATTGTCTGGTACTAAAAAAAAACATAAAAACCAGAAGTTCGAACAAGCACCTTGGCTTAAAAGTTATATCGCTTTGAACACTGAACTTCGAAAAAATGCTAAGAACAAGCTGGAGAAAAATTTATTCAAACTTATGAATAATGCTGTTTTCGGTAAAACCATAGAGAACATCTGTAAACGAGTCAACGTGTGCCTTCTAACTAGATGGTTCGGACGGTATGGCGCCGAGGTATATATTACTAAACCTGAATTCAAGTACTGTACAATATTCAAAGAAAATCTTGTTGCTGTTAGATTGAGAAAAATGGAAGTCTTCTTCAATAAACCTATATATGTTGTAACGTTATGAAAGTCCACTGGCTAAACCAAATTCTAGCCGAGATCAGTCGGTAAAGAAGATTCGATGATTTCTAGCGTCACTTTAAATAGTAGGAGGGATAAAAATTCTTCGAAGCCGGACAACGCTAAACGATCTTCCTTTTCGATTTGGAGATTTGAGTTGATACGACGAAAGAATTATATTTTAAAGGCAAATAAGTTTTCACCTTATAGTTACCCCGACGTTTGAAAAATTTTTGTTAAATATCTTTTGCGCTAGGAGGCAAAACCCCAGAAGCTGGTAAAAGCTTTTCAAAACCCCAAAAGCTAGTAAAAGCTTTTCAAAACCCCAGAAGCTGGTAAAAGCTTTTCAAAACCCCAGAAGCTGGTGAAATCTTTTCAAAACTCCAGGAGCTAGGAAAACTATTTTAAAATCCAATTAAAAAACCCAGGAACTTGTAAAACCATCTCAAGACCCTAGGAGTTGGCGAATCCAATCAAAAAACCTCAGGAGTCCGAATTCAAGACCGTAGAAGCCGATGGAAAACAATTTGAGACCTCAGGAGCTGGGAAGAAGAATAACAGATCAGTATACTGATAAGAGCTCAAATTAACTTCATTTATATAAATTAATTTCATTCATTTTTATTATATTTTTCTGTAATCGTTGATACAAATTCACCAAATAATTTTAATAGAGATTTTAGTGAAGTTGTTTTGTTTCATTGTCTTGTGTAAATAAATCAGGTGAATTGTAATTGAATTTTCCAAACATTTGAACTAGTCGGAGCATTTATTTTGAGCAAAATATAATTGGCGATCAACTAGTGGGCCCGACGTGCTCGTTTTTTTAAAATACCTGATTTATTTCATTAGAGACAGTGTCGAACAATTGAGCTCGGAAACACAAATTTTGATCAACAGTTTATCGGAGAGTAAAGTTTTTTCTTTTTATCTTATTTCACATTTTGCACGTGTTGATATTTTTTTAATTTCGTACCAGTTTGATACCTTATCTCTTTATTTGCCTTTATTTATATATTTTCGTTAATTTCAATTCAATTTAGTTACATATATCAGATCTAGTCAGTCATTATCAATAGCACAGTCACGAATCCTAATTTTTTGAAAGCACATGAATTAGCTTATGAAGTTTCACTTAGGTTAGGAAGGAAGGTTGTAGATACAGTAGACAGAAACCGCAAAACATTAAGAGGTGCACTTTCTCAAGAAAGCGCAAATCGTAACTTTGTTTCTTTAGTTGATATGTATACCTTTGATGAGAATATTGCTGAGTTGAAACTTTCATTGAAAGATATTGCAGATTTGATTTCTTGTGTTAGTGGTTCATGCTCTAGGGATGAATATGACCGACTAACAACTCGTCTGGCTCACTGCTCTGGTAGAATTAATCGATTGCAGGCAAGTGATGATGCTGAAACTTCAGAAAAACAGTCTTTGTTGTTGAGATTATTAGAGTTAGAGTCTGATTTATCAGATAAACAATTTGCTGACAACCTTGCAGCCTGTTCAACTCCTGTTAGACCTACAATTCATGAACATGTCTCAGCTATAGCATCTCCGAATGTTTCGTCAAATATTTCAAAGAGGAACCCAGTTTTTAAATGGGGTATAAAGAAATTTTCTGGTAAGGAGCATTTGGTTTCCTTGGTAGATACTCTTAAATCATCACGTTGTTGTAGTGACAATGACGTTTTTGATTCAGCTGCTGATTTATTTGATTTAGATGCTTGGACCTGGTGACACAATCATGCTGTTAGAGGCACTTTTAAGGATTGGTCAGAGTTAGTAGCAGGATTGAAACAGACTTTTCTATCATCCAACTATGATCATATACTTTTAGACGAGATAAGGTCTACGAAACAGAAACAAGGAGAGTCTTATGATTTTCATTCATTCTTTAGAAGTTAAGTTTAACAGGTTAAATGTACGCTTTGGAAAAGGATATTGTTAATATAGTTAGATCTAACTTAGCATCTGAATATGTTAGGGCTTTAGTTTTACAGGAAATTCAGGATGTACCTTCTTTAGTTTCTTTATGTAAAAGAATAGAGAACACTTTATCGTTAAATATGGTTTCTAGATTTTCAAAAAATCTGAATATTTCGGAGCTGTCTTCCAAATTGATTTGTTGGAATTGTCGAACACCAGGACACAGATAAAACAATTATCGTGAGAGGCGAAAGTTTTATAACTATCGGTCTAGTACATAAAATTGGCAGGACACATCTATACACCCACACTATTCTAACACAGGGTGGCCCAATTAGGCAAAGACAGTATCCTTTACCGCCTGCTATGCAAACAATTTTGAAAAAAAAAATTGATTAAATGTTGGAATAAGATGTAATAAAACCAGTGACTACATGTTCACCGTGGTTATCTCCACTTTGGTTGGTGGATAACAAAGATGGGACTCACCGTGTTTGTTTTGATGGTAGGAAATTAAATTCTGTTACGATGCCGGATAGTTATCCAACGCCTTTAATAGACACAATAATTAGCAATATAAAGAGTGATTCATTTTTGAGTTCAATAGATTTGAAATCTGCTTTCTTTCAAATACCTCTTGAGGAGGAATCTAAAATGAAGACTGCTTTTTCAGTACAAGGTAGAGGTTTGTTCTGTTTCAATGTTCTTCCTGTTAGCCTCCATAATTCAGCCCAGGCTATGTGTAAGCTGATGGATGTAGTCATAGGACCCTCGATAGAGCCCTATGTTTTTTATTATATCGATGATATTATTGTTGCTACACCTGATTTTGATACCCACGTAGCCACGTTAAAAAGATCTAACTGTAAATTTTGAGAAATGTAAGTTCTGTCGTCCCTCGTTGAAGTTTCTGGGATTTATACTGGACCAAGATGAACTCCGAACAGATCCAGATAAGGCTAAATCTATTCTAGATTATCCTTCTCCTACAAAGACCACACAATTTAGGAGACTCATTGGTTTAATTGGATATTATCGGAGGTTCCTCAAGGACTTTTCCACTGTTTGTAGTCCTATCTCAGATTTGTTAAAAGGACGAAAAAAGGGACAGTCTTTAGTTTGGATAGAAGTGGCAGATAATGCATTTCGAAAAATTAAGTTAGCTTTAACAACAACGCCAATTTTGGCTAGTCCAGATTTTTCAAAAAGGTTCTTTTTTGCGTGTGACGCATCTAACGTTGGCGTGGGAGGTGTGTTGTTTCAAAAGAATCACGGTGTAGAACATCCTATTGCATATTTTGGTAAAACATTAAATAAATGTCATAGGAAGTATACTGCCACTGAAAAGGAACTCCTTGCTATATTTTTGTCCATTGAACGTTTCCGTCCTTATATCGAGGGAACTCGCTTCACTGTGATTACAGATCATTCAAGACTCCTCTGGCTCGGCACGATGAAAAATCCATCACCCAGAATAGCCAGATGGATTCTGAAATTGTCAAGTCATGCATTCGACATAGTTCATCGTTCTGGAGTGCTTATGAATGTTCCTGATTCAATGTCTCGTATTCCTGAAGCATTGGAAATCGCTGTTTTGGATTTATCGACACTCAAACCTGATAGATGGTATCGAGAGATGTTGAATAAAGTGACTACTAATCCACATCTTTATGCATATTTTAAGGTTGTTGGTAATATTTTGTATAAATATATACTGTGTCATTCGAAGTTCTTAGATCGTTTAAACGAGTGGAAAATTGTGGTACCTACAAGCAATAGATTAGAATTACTTAAGAAATTCCATGATGAACCTACAGCTGGTCAAAAACGTTGTTGAGACTATCTTCGTTATATTATTGGCCTAAGATGCTGGAATCTGTAGTGTTCCATATTCGCAATTGTAAAATTTGTGCATCATGTAAAGCTGATAATTTACCTCAGGCTGGTCGTATAGGCAACTATAGGAACATAAATTTTCCTTTCTAATTGATATCAGCTGATTTATTAGGACCTTACTCACGATCTAATAATGGAAATCAGTACTTATTAGTTGTAACTGATTGGTTTACCAAGTTTGTATTAGTACAACCGTTACCGCGAGCTACTTCTAAAGCTGTTTGTAAATTTATTGAAAATCAAGTTTTCTTAATATTTGGAGTACCTCAGATTATTGTAGCGGATAATGGAGTGCAGTTTACCTCCAACGAATTTAAGAACTTAATTAAAAGTTATAATGTACTAAAGATTTGGTACAATGCCAGATATTTTCCTCAAATAAATCCTACTGAGAGAGTAAATAGGACAATTACCACTGTAATGAGATCGTTTATTCACAATGATCATAAAACTTGGGACCAGAATATCCATCAAATTCTTATGTTTCACCAGAAATGTGCCTACTAATTGTGATTTCTTTGGAGATATTTCAGAAAATGCAGATGTTCAAGAAAAACTGCCTAATTCATATGAATATGTTCAAAAGAGAATCCACCATGCATACAGGGTGAATGCTCACCGGTACAATTTAAGAAGGAGAGATCTACGGTTTCGTGTAGGTGATAGGGTGTAGAAGAGAAACTTTGTACTGTCTGATGCTGCGAACAAATTTGCTGCTAAATTGGCGCCCAAATTTATACCCTGTATTGTGAAAAAGGTATTGTCTCCAGTAGTTTACAACTTAGAAGACTTGGATGGAAATAATTTAGGGAATTTCCATGTCTCCCACATTAAGCTCGATATTACACAGAACGATGTTAACCTAAATGACAGTAATGAAGATATTTCAATAGATTAATCATTTTCTATATTCATTCCCATTTTGAATTTTAACTTATATCGCATTTTTAGTTATCACTCTCGTTTTTTTGGCGTACAAATTATTAACCTTATGACGAGTGCGGGTATTTACCCGCACTCGTCCTTATACTCTGTTATGGCCCTAAAGAAATGTCATGTGTTTTATAAGTTCTTATTATCGATAACCACAAGTACACTGAAAGTCTCAGATCTCAAAAATAGGGGTACCTTTGCATAAATTCCGAAGAACCTGAAAATTTATACGAACGTTAGGAATACCATTACAATAAAATTGGAGATACGTATTTACGTATCTCCAAAACCACCACGAGAGACTAGACAGTAACATTTCAGTATAAAATTCAGCAGGTCGTGACAAACAGTCAAAGTATAAGCTTTCACTATATCAGTTCAGTTGTACGGACTTCATTAACAGAGCATATAAATTATCCTTTATAATTTTATGCGTATCAACTGAATTAATTAATTTCAAGCAGAATCTCTTTTACACAGAAAAGGAGATTCAAACAGTGGATCAACGAACATAATACACAATCTCAAAGAATTCATCAGGCGATTCACATACTGGTCCTTCGAGCCGGATATTAACACTCGGATAGATCAAACATTGGTACTTCGAGATATGAATACAAAGTGAGTTCAGTGATAGTGAAATAACTTTGGCATACTTTGAATTTAACTACCTCAATTCAGAACTTCTTGTGCACACGGACTTGTGCATCAATTGTGACTTTTAGTGATCAGTTTTAACGATAAAATTCTCGGAAATATTGTATACACGGACTTGTGTATCAATTGTGAATTTTTTGTGAATTTTTGAACATTGCGAAGTAGAAATTCTCGGAATTTCAACTTAGGTAAATCAGAACTTAATTGTGCGAGTGTTATTTATTTGTGACTATTTGGAACATTTTATTATATTCTAACTATCAATAGTGACTTAAAATATCAGTGAACATTATCCGCCAATCAGAATTGCCAGGGTTGAACACTCACGACATATATAAGATAATGGGATTTACACACATCAAGGTGGGCGGGTCAGTTCGAAACAATAACAAGTACATCAGTACATAGTACTTTCAAAAAGGTTAGTCTCCAATTTCTCCACAACTTTCCTCATTGCTGTGTAATTTCAATTTGTGTCATTCGTTATGGAAGATTTTGAAGGTCACGCTACCAAAATAAAGCGCTCTCTCACTCGACTCGACAATCAAATATTTGCAGAAACTGCAGCTGTAAATATAGCAGCCCTAAAAATACATTTAAATAAGGCTGAACTACATATTATTTAATGAATATGATGCCATTCAATCAAAAATTGAAATGGCTTGCCAATTAGATCCCTCGCAAACTGAAATTGAAGAAATGGACCGTTGCAATTTCGAAATTCAGTATGCGAATGCAATTTCGAAAGCGAACGAGTTAGTTCAAACTGCAGGAAAAGTTAATCAACCTTTCAATAATTTGAGTTATTTAAGAAAAATTAGTTCAAACTCCTGCAATGAGGAGTTCATACATTCAGAAAATACATTTCTTCTAAAATTTCAAATTCCTAAATTTAACGGTGAATTCAATAAATGGATTAAATTTCACGATATATTCTAGGCCTTAGTTGATAATGTAGAATGTTTGGAATATAAAGAGTATTTTATATTTTATTATTTAATGAGAACGTTACTATTTAATTATTATAACTGAAAGAACAAAACATGATAACCTTAAAAAATATGGAATGGAATATCGACTACATTTTGCACAGATAATAAATTGACAGACGCTGGACCATAGAATCATATTCTATGTTTGTAATTGCTATTCTTACCATAAATCGAGTCTGCGTAGTCTGCGATCTGATGTTTTGAGATTGATAGTTCTTGTTCCTCTTCAAAGATGTTATGTAAGATTTTACCTCTTATTAAATTATGATCCACTCCCGCGCGCCTGATCGCTATATTTCATGATAATTTACCCAAAGAACGCTGATAATAGGTGAATGAAAATTGAAAAAATCACCCGACACAAAATAATACAAAAACACAAGAGAGGTTATACTTATTTGACGTTCGCAATAAATTTGAATTCAAAATCTCTTTTTGGATCTTCAGCCCGTTTATAACGTTTTCCGTTCTGCGCAAACTCAACATAGCGGTTTAAGCTAATTACGTTGACTTTAAATGAATGATTGGTTACCCATTTTTTTTGCCTCTCCCGGAAGTAGGCATGATTGCCTAGGCGCATCAGGAGCGGCGAGGGTAAACCTGTTCTGATTGTTCCTCTCGGAGCACTAAATTCTGAGCGATCCAGGTTCACAACAAGATAAAAACTAACTCCGCATTAGCACCAATTCTATGTTTGTATTTGCTATTCTTACACTCCTGCCCAATTATACAATGCTAATGCTAAATACAAAAATCATTCAAACAGATGTTCATCATTTTTCTAAACTTTTCATATTTTACTAAAGTTGTTGCTTTAGTGAGAATGTCAGCTATCTGTTCGTCAGTGGATACATATTTCAAACAAATCTCATTCTTAGCTACACAGTCACGTATAAAATGATGTTTTACATCTATATGCTTGGTACATTTAGATTCTAGAGTATTTGCCATTTTTATGCATGATTGATTATCTTCAAATACATTAATAGGAAATACATCGATATCTAAAACTTCTTTCAACAAATGAGCAACAAATAAACATTCAGTCAGGCAAGTAGATAATGCGACATATTCAGCCTCAGCACTAGACAAGGAAACTGTGGCTTGCTTTTTACTTTTCCAAAATACAGTATTACCATAAACTTGAATCAAGAATCCTGTCGTACTTTTACGATCATTGATATTACCAGCAAAGTCAGAATCAACATATGAAGTAAGTATTGTATTCACATTACAATTTTTAACATACAATAAACCATAGTTCTTTGTATATTTCAAATATCTCAATAAAGTTTTCAAATATACCCAATGTTCTTCATTGTAATTATTCTGAAATTGACTAAAATATGACAAAGGAAAACTAATATCAGGTCTACTTCCTAGCATAATATACATGATCGAACCAATCAATTCTTTATAAGGCAAATTTTTTGTATTTTCATTTGAACATAATTTACCATGAGACAATTGTAAATTTGGTTGCATAGGAATTTTACTCACTTTACAATCTTCCATTTCAAATGTTTTTAAAACTTTGTCAATGAAATCTCTCTGATGAATAAAAAGTTCATTCTGTGATTTAACAATAGTTAACCCTAAAAATTTCAATTCTGATTTTCCGGTTACATTTCTCATTTCAAAACACTCTGTTAATTTAATTACAACATGATTTAAAGAATTGACATTTTCAGATGCAATTATGATATCGTCGATATGAATTAACAATAGAATTTTATCTGTTTTTCTGTCATCAGTGTAGTAGAAACATGGATCCACCTTGGATCTTTGAAAGTTCTGATCCACAAGTACACTATGTAAACGTTCATACCAGCATTTTGGCGATTGTTTCAGTCCGTAAAGCGATTTATTTAATTGGCATACCACACTTTCTTTATTTTCGACAATTACACCGTCGGGCACTTTCATATACACAGGTGCTTTCAATATTCCGTTCAAAAATGCACATTTCACATCTAGTTGCACTATCTCAAGGTTTTTTTGAACACTTAGAGCTAAGATGATTCTTATGCTCAACATTCTGGCTACAGGTGAATAGACTTCTTCTTCCAGCTTGGTTTGTTGGCAACCACGAGCAACAAGTCTTGCTTTTCTTATAACTCTTCCATCTATTTGCTTTTCTCGGAAAACCCATCTTGAATCTATTATTTTCTCGTTTGTAGGAATAGGCACTATATCCCAGGTTTGATTCTTGTATATAGAACATAGTTCCTCCTCTATGGCTTCTTTCCATCCTTGACTTACAGCTTCGTCATAGTTTTTCGGATAATTCTCAATGAATGTCTCTGCATTCAAAGCCATTGTTGTGTATTCTTCTAGATATTTTGGTTTCTTCTTGTTTCTTTTTCCTCTTTGAATACTATCATCTCCATGTTGTTCTATATCTCCAGTTGTGTCTTTTTCTTCTTCAATGTCTGTATAATTTTCTACATTGTTGTTCATCTCAATTTCATAGAAATCTGTCGTTTTTAGGTCTCTTATATTTTTGTTTTCATTGAAATGGATATCTCGTCCTAAAACTATCTTTTGTTTTTCAGGATCCCATAGGCGATAACCATTAGAACAGTAACCTACAAATATGTGTGTTCTGGAATGCTCCCCAAATTTCCCTTCAATTAGTTCCTTCGGTATGTGTAAATATGCTATGCATCCAAACACTCTGAGTTTTTTAAGATTAGGCTTGTAGCCATACCATAATTCTGCAGGGGTTTCATTTTCCAAAGCCTTGGTCGGTGATCTATTTACCAAATATGTAGCTGTTCTAACAGCCTCTGTCCACAATTCTTTTGGTAATTTTGATTCTAACAATAGACATCTAGCTCTTTCTACAATGGTACGATTCATTCGCTCAGCTACACCGTTCTGTTGAGGTGTATAGCTTATTGTAGTTTCAATTTGAATTCCTTTTTCTAATGCAAAATTTTGTAATTCTTTCGATAAGTATTCGCCCCCATTGTCACATCTCAAGCGACTTATATTATTATTGAAATGTGATGTTACCATAGCTTCAAATTTTTTTAAATAATTTACTACCTCTGATTTTGATCTTAATATATAGACTATTGAAAAATGTGTAAAATCATCTATGAAAACTAGACAATATCTCTCTTCATCATAAGATTGTGGTTTCATGGGACCAAACACATCACTATGAACAAGTTCAAGTGGTCTTTTTGCTCTTTTTCTAGTTTCGTTATGAGGTAATGCTGTCTGTTTTCCCATTATGCAACTTTCACACATCTTTTCATAATTCTGTGAATTCAAATACAAATTCATACCTTCAGCTATTCTTGAAAGTTTTTTAAGACTTTGATAATTCAGGTGACCTAGTCTTCTATGCCAAAGATTAATATCTTTTTGTTCTAATTCAACATAAGAAGCAAATTCCTCATTAATGAGTTTCAATTTATAAAGCTTGTTTAATCTTTCTGCAACAGCAATTGTTTTATCATTTTTAGATATCTCTCCAAGACCATTTGCAAATGGAATTTTGAAACCTTTCATTTCAAGTTTTCGAACTGACAATAAATTTAATTCTAATCCCGGAACAAATAATACATTGTCAATTCTTACCTTATTTGTTTCATTTCCAACAACTGTTTGTACTCGTACACACCCTATTTCTTGTGCATAAAGATACTGTCCTGATTTGGCACTACAAATCTTCACAGGCACTTCTAGCTTCTTCACATTTTCCATTAGATTTCTATCGTTAACCAAATGTTCTGATGATCCACTGTCGAGGAACCATCCTTGGCAATTTTCTGCGCATCCAGTCATCCATGCATATTCATCTTCTGTTTTTGATTTGCTACCCTCAGTGTTTGTATACTTCACATCTACTTTGCATTTTTCTTTGCTCTTAAGAAACTCTCTACATTCAAATTTTTTATGTCCCTTTTTGCCACAATGGAAACATTTGAATTCTTTAGATCCATACCTAGAGTTTTTGGCTGAAAATGCAACATTATGTGGTGAACTCTGAGGAGATTTCATTCTTTTGTGAGAGTCGTTTCTTTTAACTTCTTCTTCTCTCAGACGATTCTTTACAAATGCAAGTGATAAATTTTCACCTGATAAAGTTTCTAATGCAGTGACTACTGCATCATATTCTGATGGCATTGTCAATAACAGATGACAAATGGCATCGTTTTCTTCTAGAGTAGCCACAGTTTCTCTCAGCTCTCTTGTGAGTTTATCAAATGCTAGGAAATGTTCTTCCATACTCGTTTCTGGATTGTATTTCATTCTGAGAAGCCTTTTTCTGAGTACCAGATTACTTGCTAGGCTTGTTCTCTGGAAAACATTCTTCAATGAAATCCACATATCATATGCTGTCTCAGAGTCTTTGATATATTCCAGGTGCGTATCTGCTATTCTTTGAATGATCTGCGACTTACATTTTTTATCTTTCTTTCTCCATGATTCCAATTCCTTCTCTTTTCTTCTGGTAACGTCTTCATTATCCGTAGTCTGGATTTGTACCCTTTTATAGTACGGTTCTTCCACTAAAGTTAATAACTCCAATTCTTCTAATAGAACTTCCATCCTAAATCGCCAATTTGTCCAATTTTTCCCATCAAACAAAGGTACTGTACCTTTTTCAATCGTTGAACACGAGGCCATCTCAATTGTGAGTTATCTTCAAAAATCTAAAACACCCTTCAATCTTTTACTGGCCTACTGGGCCCATAACCTGTAGAATGTTTGGAATATAAAGAGTATTTCATATTTTATTATTTAATAAGAATAATAATTAAATAGTAACGTTTAATTATTATAACTTAAAAGAACAAAACAGGATAACCTAATATGGAATAGAATATCGACTACATTTAGCACAGATAATATTGACAGACATTGGACCATAGAATCATATTCTATGTTTGTAATTGCTATTCTTACACCATGGTCTATAAAATATCTTAAACAAAAATAAAAGAAAGAAATTTGATTATTAAATGGCAAGTTCAACAAAAAGGAGAACAGCTGAAAAATTAAATTCAATGAATTCGAAGGATTGAATGGAAGTATCTGAAAAAGAATGAAATGAGATTAGTAAATAATAAGTTGGAATGAGTGAAAAAATAAGAAATTATACAATTAATATACACGACGTTTCGGTTAGTTGGGTATCTCTAACCGTTCTCAAGTGTAAACTGTTCACACTTAAACTCTTCAAAATTTATTTAAGTATCTCTCTATAATATTAATGATTTCGAATGCACCTTGAGCATTTCAACCTGAGATGATTATCAAGAACATTATTTTCCAATATACTTAAATAACCCTCGATTAGTGCATTACATTACCTTCCGCCAATGATCCACATAGTTAAATATGGAATATATCTATGGAGAATATCATTAAAAAATTTGGGGTTTTAATAAGGATTTGCCTCTTCTATCCCTTCATTACAAATCAACTTCAATATTTTATGTTATTTCGTCTAGTATCGAATTATATGTAAAATTTTTTGTAGTGAGATACTCCATTATCTTCATTTATAAAGGTATAATCTAAATTCTCTGAGGATTCTGAAATAGTGTCGTTGATAATACTTTTATCGAAGATCTGCCTACTGAATTCAGCGTGTTTATTCTCAGCGCACTCAACAGTTAATCCTTTATGTATAGAACATGTAGAAATGACCAAGTTATCGAACGAGATTTAAAACTCTAGTTTTGTTTTCATATTGAAAACAGACGCAAAACACTCTTTTTATATATTTCTGACCTCTAAGCCATTGGCAGCATATTTTTTTATTAATTAGTGTGGACAAAATCTTCATCATATAATAACAAGACAAAGCGATATGGAGTATATCATTAACAATACAGTCATATGTATTGTTGATGTACGCTATCAAAGGCAGTTCGTTGAATGATAAACATGCTGCATTAAGTTCTGCCTTATTGAAATCAGTCACAACCCGATCGAAAATTAACCATATATTACTATGAGAGTACCAATAAGTCTTGAAATTATTCAACCAATTCAAGATGACAGTAATATCATGCCTGGAAGACTGTAAAACTGAAGAATAGAGAAGCATTCGTTTTTCATCTGGAGTACAGCTGGGTTGTCGAATCACAGTGCCAGCAGCATCTAAAAATACCGTGATTTTCTTATTTTCGCCCTTCCTAAAACACAATTTCATTATTTCCATCTGTCGTTTGCTGTGGATGTAAGGTAATATTGCTTCTTCCGTTTGTCGGATATGGTGATGATTTTATCTTTTCATCAAATGTAGACCCATGAGATCATCATCTTCTCTATCCAGTTGTTGTAATTGGTTGCACATGTCTGGATTTGATTTTTGTAAATTTTTTTGTTCCAACAACATGGAATCTGATTTGATAGTTGAATCAATCAAGATAGAGCGCGGCTTCTCATTCGCATATTTTTCACCAAGTAATTTTCTTTCAACTCCTCTGGAATGGAATGCTGTGATTTGAATTGCAGAATTTTGAATAAAAGTCCTTTATTGTAATGAGTTCTCAAATTAAATTTGATCACTAATGCCTTACAACGTTTTTGTGAACCAGTATTTTCCAACATTTATAGTACAAGTATCATTAACGAATTGAAATATTTTCTCTTTGAGAACAAAAACGTATATTCCTTCTTTAACGATATTAGTATTTTGATCATAAATATCGTAAATATCTGCCCACTCTTTTAATGAATTAAAGAATTCCCCTTCTGTTACAGGACACGAAAATTTCCTTTTAGAATATGCTACCTCATCAGCATTTTTTTTCGGGGTCACTATCATTTATACCCGCATTCATATTTTCACTGACACTTCCGAGAGAATAATATATCTTCAAAATTTTTTCTTTTTTATATGTTTCATCCAGAAGTTTTTTTATAGTAATTGGAAAATCAATTTCATCATCTGTTACTTTTGTGCTTTCATTTGAAATTCTTCCTTGACTGCGCTTTTGTGAGCTATCGATTTCAATGATAACTATTTTATTTGATGTACTGGTGCTATGAATATTGGATGTGATGGTCTCGAAATAGTGTGACAAGTTATAAGAGCTTCAAAATGCATTTGATTTTTTTTTTATAATAACTATTGTCACCATAGAACTTAATCGCCGCATTGACAATAGTTTCACTATTGATATCTAAAGTGATATAGCAGTATCTTCGTAATTCAATTTCAAAAAAATAAAATAGTGTGCTAACTCTTTTTTATCAATAACTATGCGTTCTACTTTTTCTTCAATAATGGGTTCCATAGTTGATGAATATTACCGAAGAACGAAATGGCGTAAACCAACTTTAAAATCGTTACGAGAGAACTGGCCCCAAATATATGTAATTGAAATTTTTTGTGACAATATCAATTATATATGTACGTACAAAGCATCTTTCGAAATATAAACTCTTGTAATTAGCAGGAGAACTCCCTTTCAATCATTACCATTTTCAATGGATGTATAGAAATTCTAAAAAACAGAAAAATGATATTTATCGAATAATTAATAACAGGGAGGTAACCTTTCATGAAAAATATATTACAATCTTGACTCATTTCCTGGTGAGATACAATGTATATTTTAATGTATGATGAAGAATTTTCCCTTTATATTTAAATATTGACGATGAAAAATATATGCAATGCATTGTATCGTTTGACATAATAGGTTTTAATATTTCATGTCTACTAATCCGAAAACTCAAATCCATGTGGAATTTTATATGTTATATATATCATATGTGAAATTTTATACAATATATTAATATATCAACATCATGAAAAGCTGCATGTCCAAAGATATTTTCTTTAACATTACCACATATAACATCTGATTAATATTGCAAAATATAGGACTCATTGTATTTATCTATTCATAATTTTTCGTCAGGAACTACTTATATTCTGAAAGAGGTATAAGAAATAATTGGTAATAGATTTCTAACTCGAATTCAGAATATCTACCTATTACTTTTTTCAAGAAGCCAATATAGAGAAAATGGACATGGAGAAGCCCTGACGGAAATATCAAAAACGAGATTGATTACATTCTCACCGACAAAAGAGAAATATGTACAGACGTTACGGTTCTGAACAAATTTGACACAGGTAGCGATCATAGAATAGTTAGAGCAACTTTCCGAATTAATACCCAAATTGAACGACACAGGCTAACAAGAAAACGCGGCTACCCAACAACGGAAGGAATTTCTAAGGAAAGAGATAAATACCAGGAGAAACTGGGTGAGAAATTATCGACTGCGTCATTGAAAGGCATGGAGATAGATACCTTGGCACAGAAGATTACAGAAATCATTCAAACAGCTACCAAAAAGATATGCATGGAATCAAGGCAAAAAACATCAAAGTTCAAACTATTAAACTTTTAAACTGATGGAGAAAAGGAGAAATACGAACAGGGAATCAGATGAATACAGAGAATTGAACAAAGTCATCCACAGAGAAATGTGAGCCATGTCTGTAAATGCTCGTAGAACATCTACAACTATGTAAATTTTTTCCATATGCCTACTCAGACCAACAATTTGTAATTCTTCGACACTTCGAGTAGACCCATCCGCAATGGTACTATAAAGAATACTAGTACCGAAGGTCCCACCTTGATTCGCTCTAACCGTACTTGTATCTTTTTCGGTATTTTACCCCGCTGATTATTTAGAAAAGGCCATCCTATTTCCTCGGAACCATTAACTTCGGCTATGCAAGCTAAGAATTCATACGGCATAGAAGTAAACTCATCTACGAAAATTCGGCGGCACCCACGCGTCTCCATGGCCCTGTGCGTTGTTTCAAACAACAGGTCATATGATTTTCCGACTTCATCCTTTAAGTCTACATAATCCGGCCTAAGCTTCGTAAATGGCGCTAATATGAGATCGCTAGGCTCGGCCATTTTCCTAATAACATAGGATTTACCACATTCTGTACCGACTCTAATATAATACACTTTACACTTTCGTGAAAACTCGGCTCTCGGCATTGCCTTGTAACATCTTTTCTTCACTTCAGCTAAACCGGCTGGATCCCCATCGGTATCTATTAAATTCGTCATCATATATTTCAATTGCGAGTCTGATAGTTTAAAATCGACTTCCTCCGTTTCCTTGTGTAATGTGTAACCACACTACACAGCTCGGAATATCTCCCTCATAAGGGTTGTCTAAGTATAGCCCTACGTCCAGTTTATGTTGTGGTTCTGTTCCCGAAACATAGTAGATACTGGTAAGATGTATCATCGGAAAAAAGGATCAACTGCTCCACTAGATGCGCCTGAACTAACCAGTCTATTAACAAGTCAACAGGATAGACAATCGATTGTCCGCAACGCTTTAACAGTGAAATGAATCTCTCAAAAACCGACCCCACATTAATATTCACCTGGACTAAATTGTTCTGATGAATGGTCATGGCAACAGTGGCTACTTGTCTCTTGGGTAAAAACCAAGGTTCTACTAGTTCTTTGGTTATAAGTGACATGCCTCACATTCTTCTCCTAATATAAGCTATTGCATTCTGGAAAGTCAAGTATTTGGGGTGTAAGGACAGTAAATAATTGTATACGTCGAGATATTCAGACTCTAGCATAGAAATGTATGACAGTGGTTTTACCACTCGCCCGGTTTTCTTATTTATACACTCTGGGATATTCAACACACTGACATATTTTTGTTTTTCACTTAATTCTATGGTCCTGACCAAAGCCTCCGTATACCGGCATTTATAAATTTCGAAGCAAACCATCGGCCCTATTCTCGTCGTAATTTCAACACCTAAAAAACGGTGCACCTGAGTGATTAATGACAGGGCTTTTTAGTAGAGTACTCCAAGCATCCGTGTAATGCGTATACCCGTTGCAAAACCCGTTTCTAAAAGTTAAGTTTGTGATATTTTCGCCAAGTGTTGTTTTCCTGGTATGGATTGCATACATTGGGTTCTCAGGCATGTCCGGGTATAAAAGCTCCAAAGGTAGTAAACCGTATCCGTACGCTATTTAAGCTCCAGTTTTCCTGAATATATTAACATAATTAATAGCCGTAAAATTGTAAAATGAGTTCTCAAAGACCAGTGTAGTAGCACGAATAAGATCTAGGTGAATGGCTGCTGGTAATTTACCAAGTGTCATGTTATCGCTCAATAGGGTTTTTATTTGCCAATACCTCTTTACCACTGATCTCATGGTTTTAGTATCCGTCTGGTTCGATTGTAAAAATATAACCGCATTTGTTTTTGACGCCTTTGCCTTTAACGTTTTAGCGATCTGCATCAAGGCAGGCCGAACAATTCTATCATTATCCTTATTCTCCTCACCGTGCACATAATAATGTATGTGAGGGTTTGAAGAATATTTCTTAATTTCCCGGGCCGAAGAACCAACTATCAAAGTTCTCTCGTTGGTATCGGACACGTGGAAGTCTGCGTCAAAACAATCCCTGATCATATCTCAGGCCGCTACTTGTATTGGATGGTCGTTTGTTACGGATTTACCTCCTGTAAAAATCACAGGGTATTCAATAAATTTCCTTGATAAGGCTTTCTGCCCACTCGTCAAAATGACGTTGCAGCAGATGGAACTCGACAATTGTGCACGGAAAATTTTCGCCGCCTCTGGGGCCCCCAAATTAGCTGCACCAGCCGCTAATTGGTCTGCTTTGGTCTGACTGTAAATCTGGTCCCGGTTCATCAATTGAAATTGAGTTGGACCAGATTTCTGGCCTTCTCACTACTTTGATTCACCCGATGACACAACTAATTTTATTTTTGTTCATCTCAGGTTTCCCTTATCGTAAATTCTTGACTCTTCTGTGAATAAGGAATGTGAATAAAGCATGAAGGCAAAGAGATTTTTCATCCTTCACTAATTCGGTAGTCCCTCAGATATGTATATAAATGATAAGTATTGGTTTTAGATATTTTCTTCGGATGAGTTGGAATGCTTTTCTTCCTTGAATTGGTTGTTTTGGGGTTGTTGGTTGGATGTCTCCACTTAGTGCCTACATGATTCATTTTTTCTCATGTTGGGGTAGGTCGACGATTTCTTCGTCCAGTGACTAAGGGCCCAGGTGACTTTGATGTTCTTAGTGATATATAAGTGCCTTGGTTGTGACTCTCGGTATCTCTAATGTTTCTTACGTTCCAGTAGTTACATGCAAATGAATAAAAATTAATGTTTTCTAGCCAGTTCCAGAATAATTAACTTAAAACAGGTATCAATTGTTTCAAAATTTTTTTTTGTAATCGTAATGAACTATTCCTAGGTATCTATTTATTTAAAAATAATGTTTCATCAATTTTATTATGTTTTGATACGTTCAACCTTGTTTCGGCAACATTCACTCAATTAAATTTATCAATAAAACTCAAATATTCTCGGTTCGCTCATTCATTCTCATTACTTATACTATACATACTTAAATTCACTTCACTTCATACTATTTCATATGACTTGATCATACCATACTTCAATATACTTTAATTCAATTCACTTCATATTATTTTATCATAATGCACTTCATATTATTTCATCTTACTTCATTTCACATAATTAGAAGGAAATGCCCCTACAAATCTTATTGTGATGATCAGTCACATTAGAGGCAGTTTTTTTTTCGTATTTATAAATATTTGTTATGAATAATTCAAATAACTATCGCCATCAAATATATCTTTATTTTTTAAGGTGCACCTTTTCGACAAATTTTTCCTTCATCTTACTCAATTTGCCACTATGACGCAGAACCAGTTTCATTTAAGTTTAAATGATTTATACCAACAATATATATTAGTACCGAAACAAAGTTAGTAGAAAATTAAGAGTTAACTCAATTGAAGAATTTATTTTAAAGTGCTAGCAAAGAATGAAGAATTTTTGTTTTGTTTGTTTATTCTTCATATTGGCGTTGATATCCATTCGACGCTTGGCAGTGGACGCCAAAAGCTTCAGCGTTAACTTCAAACATTGCCGTAGTGTATTGTAAAAGTAGAAACATCATTAGATACCTAGACATAACAAAATAGAATTAACATTTACATGCGGATTTATAATCTCTTCCAGAAGTCGTGTAAAATGAAATTTAAGTGAATCATATCACTTTCATAAAATATAAACCCAATAAAGCCATCTGTTGAAAAACAACTTTGAAATATTACCTTTCAAATTTAATTATAATTTTGAATACCAAGTACGAGAGAATAAGTAGGTTTGCCAGTCCTATTCCCGATCATCAACCCTGGTTACTATCAGTGTTTGGGGTAAATTCCATCAGTCAAAAACAGCTGGCTAGTTCTGTTTCATTTTCTTCAGGACCAAAACAGCATACAGTGTTCCCTTACATTTTTTTTATATAGATTGGCTAGGTCTTTATGTAGAAACGTAATGAGTTCGAAAGTAATGAAAAAAAGTTGCGTAAATTTCGGAAAAATACGCTTGTTAGCTCGAATTATATTCGACTGAATTTTGTTAATGAATTCAAAGGCAAATATTCTATCTTGATTCTATCTTCAATATTCATTCGCTGAACTTCACCTATCTTCGTCTGTTAAAACATATGATCCAAAGTAATGAAAAGGACGATAAATCAAGCCAAATTTCATATTGAAAATGATTAACTAATTCATCATATGAATTCTTGATATTTGTAAGAATATGTAACATCAGTTTATGGATATCCGCATCACTTGGTATTTCTTGAATTTTTTCCCTTGAGAAATATAACTTAGATTCAATAACTGTTTGGTTGATATGGGGATTAAAATGGGTGTTAAATAAACATAGAAAATTATCTGCGTTTTTCTGAGATTGGATATCATCTTTCATTAGAGAAAGTGATTTATGATAAGCAGCTAATTTCTTCAACAATGTTCCTAAAAACAGTGGAACATTTGGTTTTTTCATCATATTCAAATTTTCATGTAGCTCTGCAAGACTTGCTCTAGCTTCCAGCGGTTGATCAAAGTATTTAGGTATAAAAGTTTCAGAAATATTTTTGACAGAATCCTGAGTTTCAATAAAAACCTGCCTAGTAATCTCATCTCTGATCTTATCATTTTATGATGGTGGCTAGAACGATATTTCAAGCACTGTTCTTTAAAAAAACGTATAACAAATTCGTCGTATTTGATGCATCGTATAACATCATCATCCCTAAGGTACGGATTAATCTGATCTTTCAGAACATCACATGCAATGGGATGAATATCTGCCTTCACACGTCTTGTGATTACCCTGAAACTCTGCGGTTGAACATTTCTTGACATGTCGTCTCAAAGAAATCTTAGAGTACGATTCCTTGCATCGTGGACAAACTATATAATCATGAGCTGTACGGTTTTTAATATTTTGTGGCCTTCTTGATACCAGCAAGTTTCCTTTGTTGAAGGAAGCATTAGTATTATAAATAAACGACCCAGCACTTTTTAATAAATGAATGATGTTTCTTCTCTCAACTGTGCTTGAAACAAAAATTAAAATAATATCAACATATCATTTTGCTCTGGAAAATTGGATATTCTTGCAGAGACGGATTATAATTTATAATCGTGATATTTCACAATTTTTAGTTTCAATAAATTCAGTCAAGATGAGAATTCCACAAGAGGCTCAAAAGCTTCACTTTCCCTTTCGGAAAATTTGAAAAATCTTTACTTCAGCCTCATCTTTGTGAATAGTTTCCAAATGCCTACTAATTTTTGTAACTGTTTTATGGCAATATTTACAAAAATATTTTATTGATTTGACTCAATCGGAAGATTCCACAAGGTGAATATTGACAATGCCAGATGGTTTTGGTGCACCTATAAATCGTCATTGTTTATATATAGTTGAACAGCTCAGTATAGTCTACAGAAAAGATTGCGTTATTGAAAATTTTCAATTTTGAGAATACCATTATCTCCAATTGATTCAATTGTAATTTAATTTGAAAATACTCCAATACATACCAATATCACTTCGAATATTAGTTCTTGTATCAGAAATCAAGTGATCTGTTTTTTGATCTGAAGAATAATAAGAAGCTATGAATTAATCAAGTGATGAATTTTACTTTACCTTAGTATTAAAAATATATTAATTATTTCACGAACTGAAAATTTTTTTTCTATCGACAGTATTAAAATGAAATTTCATGAAATTGCATGATTATTATTCTAATGAAAATACTGACTCATAAAAATTTTTTCATTCCTTTTTTCTCTTATAAATTATTGTAATTTTTTTTTAAATTATAAAATATTATTTCAGCTCTCCAGCATGAATTAATGTCCCTCACATTCTGTATACATCATATATGTAAATATGTAATTCAACTTCTCAACAATTCTTTTCATTTGCAATTTGTAGAACGAAACAAGTATACAATAATTGTTGAATATATATAGGCATATCACTAGCAATTGAAGAAAGATAAATGAAATACATACACACCAACATTGCATATTATATCTACATCAGCTGAAGCAATATTTCTTTGACTGTTATCCATATTCCCAAGAAAAGTTTATTCTAACTCAACTGATGAAAAATTTTCAATAAGGTAGAAAATCATTAGAAGAAATCAACCAATCTGCTATTTCACCTGAAACATATCGAGTTATGTCACATCATTGATGAAAAAAGATAAAAATTTTATTCTTCTAAAGTACAAAAGTTTACTGGTAAATATATATTTTAGTTGCTGCACATTCTAGAGAGTTATGCTTGAATTTATACTAACAGCAGTAAACACGATGAGTTTATAAATGGAATGTAGAGTTCATATTAGTTCTGACAGCAATAGTAAGTTCTCATAACTATTTGAAAGGCATTATGAAATAAGGGATGATTTTCTGCAGTCTGAGAAAAAAAAGACTTTAGACTAATGAACACAATACATACCAATATCACTTCTTGATTCTATTTCTATTGGATCTGCATCATCAAATAAGTTTGTTGAAGACATTATTAACAGATTTTCTTTTGGTGAATTACTTGATGGTAGATTGCTATAATCTCTAGATAAATCTAACTCACAATCAGAAAGTGACCAAACTAACATTTTATCTGAAAAACAGTGAATGTTTCTTTATTGAGATGAAAAGTATGTAATTGTATCAGATTAAAAAATAACATTTTCAAAATATGATGCTCCTTATATTTACCAGAAGTGGCCTTTCTCAACAATAACACGGAATAAAAGAGACATATTTCAATCTGTCAGAATAAAAAAATTAAAGGAATATGTTCACATTTGAGACCTTGTTTTTCAGTTTACTATATAATTACTATAAATAGAAACAGTAGTAAGAGTGTTTTTTTTTAAATTTCTCAAAACGAGTGATTCCAAAAAAAACACCAGATGTAAACATAGGTATAATGTGAACATCAAAACTGAGTAGAATATGTATGATATTCATATCAATATAGCTGATATGTAACTTTTCATGAAATACAAATATATCTAATAAAAGTTAGATTCTTGAGAGATACTCTTAGTAAGTCCTATTTACCTAATCTTACTATAGATCTTGATGTCAGTTGATTCAACATGGCATTCATCTGGGTTTTGCAACCTATAACATCCAATCACACATTATTGTGAAAAAAAATATTCCAAATAGATCGGTTACTCTTTTCTTCTGAATCGTAGAAAATATTATTGGAGAAGGTGAAATATCAAATAAATTAGAGAAGCTATTTTAAAATAATGATACATACCATGAGAAATTAGGATTTTGGCTTTATAAAATTTTCCATAAAATCTAATCCATAGGTTTCCATTTTCCTTTTTTTTTTGATATCCTTGTCACTACAGACAAACAAGCAAGAGTCTTGCCTGAACTGAATCAAATGATAATCCATGTTATGAAATATTTGCAGAAGAATACCAAACCTACAATATTACAATTATAATTATAGTCCCAGAGCTGGCTACATAAAACTGTAACGATAAAGTACACGACGTTTGAGTTCGTAAACCCCTAGAAAATAGTTGTGACGTTACCAAATGGCTGTTCTGCCTGTTCGGACAGGCTGCATATGAAAATGCCAGCCGAGTTTCCACGTCGAACAAATGTGCCTAAAAAACCGATGGGGTACACGCGTGAAAATTTTTTTATAGGTTTTTATAGAGTTCAAGTAAGAGCGGTAAAGCAGTGGCAGAAATGTAGCCGGTCAGAAAACCTCCGGCAGAAGCGATAAAGACTGTCGGAAAACTCATGTGAAAAAACCGATGGGGTACACGCGTGAAATTTTTTTTATAGGTTTTTAGAGAGTTCAACTAAGAGCGGTAAAGCAGTGGCAGAAATGTAGCCGGTCAGAAAACCTCCGGCAGAAGCGATAAAGACTGTCGGAAAACTCATGTGAAAAAACCGATGGGGTACACGCGTGAAAATTTTTTTATAGGTTTTTAGAGAGTTCAACTAAGAGCGGTGAAGCAGTGGCAGAAATGTAGCCGGTCAGAAAACCTCCGGCAGAAGCGATTAATAGTGTTGGAAAACTCGTGCGAAGAAACCGATATGGTACACGTGCCAAAATTTTTTACGTGCTTTTAGGGATCTCAACTAAGGTTTATATGATAATGGCAGAAATTTAGCCAGCCGGAAAACCTTCGGAAAATTTCAAAAAATGTTGACGTACATGTAAAATTATATACATTCGCAGTTGTTGCATTCAAAACCTGTTTTTTATTATGCCATTCCAAATATCTTTTTGTTCTACCCCAAATTGAAAAAAAAATCACCTTGATACGCTGAAAACTCGCTGAAACATCATCATTTATAACAGAGCGCTCGATTTGAAGCAGGTTTCTCTGTTTCTGGCGCATCGCGCCGCCGCCGTCGCCGGCCTCTCATCTCGGAAACGCGGACGTAGCGCGCTTATTCAATTTTCAATTATTTCCAACTCGATCGTTTACCAAAGAAAACAATAACAAATTGATTGTTATAGTTTAATATGAAATTATGAATTGCACATTTATTTATGTAAATAAAATAAAGTATACGTATATCACAGAACATGAAAAGGAAAGAATCAAGTGTATTGCTACGTATACTTAAATAAGATTTATTAATAAAGTATTAACATTTAAACGCAAATAATTAAATGCTTTATCATAATAATGGTCAAATACAAAGAAAAAGTGAATGAGTAGTTTTTCTCGCTTTCTCTCTTTCAACTTCAACTACATTTAATTTATTCATTCGAGAAAATATATTATATGAGTTCACTCATTATCATCTTCATCGATCTCGCTCTCCACATCATTTTCGCTATCATCCGTATCACTGTCTGCATCGAATACATTATTTATATCTTCTACCATCAAATCGTTATGTTGTGGCACTGTGTTATCATTTTCACTGTCGGTGATTTGGTCTAGAAAAGAAATGTGCATTAAGAAGCGAACAAACTTGAACAGCTGATAAATTAAATTAAGAAAAATATTGCGTACCACAATTCTCTGCGATTTCGTTTATAATAACGTCTTTAATTTGGGCAGGCCATTGTTCACCTTCAAACCAACAGAACTCGTAGCTGGAAGCGTCTTTTTTCCAACCACATTCAGCAGGTTTCAGTTCCGTTGGAATTTTCTGATCAGCATTTCCCCACACGGTAGCAATATAATGAGATCTTAAAAAGTGTTGGTAGAGTTCTTTTTGGCAAGGTGGCATCATTGTAGAATCAATATTTTTTGAATTTAACTTTGCGAAACATTCTTCTGTATTTTTAAAATCAAATTTTTTCATGAATAAAGAATAACGTGCTGAATTGGATCTTAGATCTCCTGCTATGATATACTGACGGTCTGATGGGATACCTCGTTTGTTTCTTTCGTAATCTTTAATCGACGGCGAGAAATATTGATCGAATATCAGATGAATTTTCCGCGCTGGGAAGGCAATGATTCGTTTGAGTATACTTGTGGATATTTTTGAATATGTCGTCTGATTATTTGATAAAGAGTAGAGGAAAATGATTCGTTTGAGTATACTTGTGGATATTTTTGAATATGTCGTCTGATTATTTGATAAAGAGTAGAGGAAAAAAAAGCCATCAATTATCATGACATCACATGTCAAATCAGTTGTAGTACTCGAATTCTCTGGTCCAACGATGTGATTTAAGAGCTTACTTTTTGATGTCGAGTAAATTGTTCCGTCCAAGTGACAAACGCAATTAGGCAGTGGAGTCAACGGATACGAAAAAATTTTAAGTACGTCAGCTTCATGTTTCAAAGAAATCACCAATATCCTACCAAATAAATCTCTTCGCATTTGTATAGATTTTTCTTTATTATTCACCTTAATGGTTTGTTTTTTATTTCCCGACGCAAAATTCAAAATTTTATTCAATTTGATTGACTTTTCAAATCGATCCGGCGACTCAGAACATTCCTTGATGAAATTATTTTTTAATTGATTGCCAAAACTATTTACGTTTAAAAGAAAATTTGCAATCTCGGGCGACGCTGGTTTACCTGTACTAATATTATACAATAACGACTTACCGATGGTGGGATCAAACGGATTCAAGTTCTTTTTTATTGTTTCAACTAAACTCTGCACCCTAACGTTGCTTTTAATTATGTTGTGAGGTTCCAAATCTGCCGTTGTATCTTGATTTTTTTTTTAATCCGGCTTCCGTATGTATGTGCGTAGTGCATGTAGAGCGGAAGCAATGCGATTTCGACCATTTCTGTCGAGCGCTTATTGAATTTGTGAAACAATTTATTCCGGTCAATCGTCTACCTGCATCAGCATTGTACGTTTGTTCCAAAGTTAAATCAATAGGCATTCGCGAAAATGACTTATCCGTTCTTTTAATACCAAAAAAGCCTTTCTGCAGCTGATAATTGATGTAAGGATGCGTTTGAGAAACATTTAGAAGCTGGTCAAGATACCAAAGGATCCATCTACAATAATTAACAAGATTGAAAACGAAAAATAAATCAGAGAGTCTGCTAAGCATAAATTTGTATAAATCTAAATCACCCATACGAATGCTTCGCGAAAATGTTTGGTAATTATTTACGTATTCAACGTACATCAAATAATATTGTGGAGTCATGCCGTATTGCCCGTTTAGAGTGTCTTCTACGTACTTTTCATACTTCTGTATCAAGTCATTTAGTTCAGCATGAGCAACATTTTCGAAAAAGCTTTCGTCTATTTTTTTGGATTTGAAGGTGGTGAATAATGTCATCAGATTTTCTGTTATATCTGGTTTGTAAGTGTTAATGAAACTTTCAAAATGTAAAATTTGAATCGCTAAAGCTGCTATTGGATGTAGCTTTCTGCAACGATTGAAATGTTTCCCAGTCAAAAAACCGTTCACTGATCCAGAAGCTAATAAGTTACATTCCACCATCATATGAGATAAGCCACAATCATCTATAAATTTTCCAGCAGCCTTGAAATAAGCAGATTGAATATGAAAGGCACCTAGATGGATAAATAAATTTTGGTACTTGGGAATTATTTGCGTGGCAAGCAAAGTAGCCTTGAATTTTTCATGAGCTTGAATTTGATAAGCCAATTTGGCTATTGCTAAATCATACGAAACTTGGATTTCCGGCTGTTTACACTCTTTGGCAATTCGTTGACTTATTTCAAGCGTTGCTGCGACGACTTTTCGACTAGTTGGCGACTCGTTAATTGGCGTTAAATAAGAAACTCGTTGCTTCATACTATTATCAATAACAACCAAACTATTAAAGCCGACCCACATTGGCGTTCTTGGTATTTGATAAAATTTAGATATCATCCAGCATTTATCTAACATACGTGCAACTTTGTAAGATGAATCATTGATTTTTCTCAACGGATGATTCAGTGGTAATAAATTCGCTTTAATTTCTGGCTTTCCTAAATAATCCGCGATTGGAGTATCTGTGCCCTCAAACCGACGCCTTTTCAAAGGAGGTGATGTGACTTCTTCAAGCACAACCTCGTCAGCCTCGCTAATATGCCAATTAGATAAATTATGGGTATCTGTGTTGAAATCGGGATAATATTCACGCATTAATTCATAAATATCGTTACTCAACAATTCTCTAAATTCGTAATTATCGTCATTGAAAATAGTTTGGTATATTATTCCCACTGTATCGTGCAAAGTATCTTTTCCACTACTAGTTTCCGTAAATCTATCGAAATTATCAAACGCCACTCCAGTGAAACATTCTCGCGCAAGCTCAATATCATCCGGACAAAGAACCGATCTGTTGGTCGAGGCGTACGTGGCTTCCGTTTCTAACTGCTCTACTATGTGGTAACTACTACAATGCCCAAATTTATTCAATAAATCTACAACTTGTCGACTGCTCGTCATACTTTTCAATGCCACTCCCAAACATAAATCTTTCGACGGCTTTATTCCTCCGTGACTTGCGTTGTGAATTAAGTCATAGCACACTGACTTGACTTTTCTTTGAGAATTTTCGCTTTTAATAGTTCGGGGATCACTACCACATATAATTCCTTGTACAAGCTGATGCAGATCAGGTGGAATAACTTGACATTCACCATTGATAACGTCAGATGCTGTGAGATTTGCTGGAAGTTGAGTTTTTTTGATCGAGTAAATTTGCTTTCTGATTTCTAAACTTAGTTCGAAAATACGTTCAGATTTGACTAATTCTTCAATTTCTTTATACGAGAGTTCTAGCCTATCTGCACTTGCTACTACTTTCAATTTTTCCTTTACAGTTGTAAATATTTGTATTTCAGCTGCGAAATGTGCAACTAATTTACTTTGCAATCTGTTAGCTGTCAAAATATTGTCAAACGATCCAAAAGCAGCTTTATACTCTTGTTCAAGCATTGTCCGAGCAGAAGCCAGTAAATATTGCAGTTAAATAAATTTTTTATTTTTAATAACAGTTTCTGAAACTATTAAAAAAATTTCCCCGAAAACTCGACTATAAATGTCACGAGAAATGTGCCATACACCGTGATCAGCCTTTTTCGACGCAAGAGTATGACTTTTATAATATTTTGTTCTGCACGGTATGTGATAGTACACGGGATCATCATTATTTAGACCATTTATGTAATCAACCATGATCTCATCTTATTTTTTTTTGGGCATTTACTGTGATAGTTTCTTTGAACTTAACGGTATTGGAAACACTAATCTTAACTTTTTTACCACCCTTTTGTTTACGCGATGTACCGCAAAATATACAATTAAATTCTCCAACTTGTTCACCATTGTCAATAAGAATATTACCTTCCGGCTCATTATAGATCTCATTATCACTAAAATACAAATGAAAAAAAGTGCATGAGAAAGGTATCAAGTGCCGCGATAGTGGCATGCCTGCGAGTAGGCATCAAGAAATGCCTTGAGCCGGTAAACTCCCCGCGAGTAGGCATTTCAAAATTAAAACCTGGTGACTTATCAATTGCACGCAGCCGAGTATTGTACTCTTTGAGTGCAAGTATTCGGCTTCGAATAAGCTACGTGCGTCTACTTGTTGGGCCCTTGTTTGAAAATCAATTATGCAATTGCATTTTATAAAAACGATTTAAATACTTCAAACAAGGGCCCAACAAGTAGACACACATATAGCTTATCCAAAGCCGAACAGTTGCAGTCAAAGAGTACAATACTCGACTGCGTTCAATTGATTTTATAAAAATCACGAGGTTTTAATTTTGAAAAGCCTACTCGCGGGGAATTTACCGGATTCTTCATACTTATGATTAAAAATTGAGATAAAGTCTCGTCGTTTATCACATATAACTCAAGTGTGATCGATAAATTTGAGGAGCAATTTTATCATCACTTGAAGCTACGCGCCAGACAATATAATACATGCATTGTCGATTTATTTTAACCAATTGAAATTCTTTTTAAATGAAAACAGCAAATAATATCTCAATTTTTTGAACCTTTAAATATGCAAATAAGCTACAATGTACAAACTAACCTTTTTTCTGATTCATCGTCGTCTACTTCAACATCATGTTCAAGGGCGTGTTGATCTCTGAAAAGTAAAATTAGTATTCATACGCCCCATTAAAAATTCAATAAAAAATGGTATTACAGAAATTAGTTTCCTAAAAATTATCATCTAAATGGCAGCTAGTTTGAGTATAATACTTTACAGAAAAAACTAAAATAACAATTAATATGCAAATATAACAAACCGTTCTAATAACGCAGGATTGGCTAGTATTTCAGCATTAGCCTCTTTTGGTATTTCAGCGTCTTTTTGTATTATCAAATAAAAAGATACAGATTTTAATTTTCATGTTATTTCACCAACCATAAAATTATTAAATGCTGTAGTATTGTACGCTGACAAGCGAAGTACTGTTTAATAGATTATAGAATTATAACTGATTAAAAAAAACAAACGGCTATTTTTAAAGAATGATCATTTGACGAATAGTCAATTTACTTAATCATCTTCATACATTAACTAAACGGTCAATTTTGAGTGCAGGTAAGAAAATTCGCCAGAAAGGTTCGAGCAAGGATCGGGCTCCTGCAGCGTTTTGTTTTCAATTCATTCATGTCACGGTGAACAGACCATTCTAGAAAATTTGACTATGTACACTCGGCGGACTCGGTATCTCGGACTATAACAGTTCAAAAAGCTGTCATGAAAACCATAATTCTCTATATTGACTATAGAAAATTATGGTTTTCATGACAGCTTTTGAACTGTTGTAGTCCGAGATACCGAGTCCGCCGAGTGTACCTGCACCATAAATCTCCCCCTACTCAAAACCCAAGATTCAGATATAAGAGGTAGCCAGCCCTCGTCCTCGCCCTCCCCTTTTTTCTACTGCGCACTTTCACTTTTCGCTGGCTCAGCTATCCGATGCATAGAAAGAAAATGATGCCAACAGATAGGGAAAATGCTCTTGAACTTCCTACCACGACCCGCATTTCATAATTTTTTAAGAAATACATGATAAAAATAAAAACGACTTTCTATTAAATGTTAGTGGAATTAATTTTATACAAATAAACCGAAACAATTGACGATTAGTATTCATAAAGAACCCGAGATGAATCTTTTTTGCAATAAAATTCTTGTTGAAATGCAAAGAAAAAAATCTTTAATTTACCTGTTAGTTGTTGAGGCAGTAGAATTACTGGGTCCTGCTTCATGTTGACTATCATCCAAGGGAGAGTTTGAGCGAGAAGTCGAGCGGGAACTGGCTTGGCTTCTTCGGCGAAACGGCTTCAACTTTTCACTGTTTTCTATCTGAGATTTTTTCAAAGCGGTAACGTTTTTTACAAACACTGTGGTAACCGTACACGTCTGCGTGGGCCGAGGTTAAACGTACATTCCCATACCGTATTTGCAGCACGTTTCTAACGTGCAATGCTTTACGGCATTGTTCCAATGACTCAACCGAAAACTTTAGAATGTTAGGTTTTTCGTTTAAATTTTTACAGTCGCACTGATCTAACAGAAAACATTTCAACTCACTAGGGGGATCATCCGAAGCCATGACGGCAAAAATCACAAGAAACTATTGAAATACTAATATATTCCTCGGACCGTTGGTCGCTGACTGACAGCAAAAAGGAACACGGAACAGCATCTGCTTCTCCTTCGATGTCAGATTGTAAGGCCCATGCTGAAAAATTTGACCTGGTCTGGCATAAACTTTCAGAGTGGATCGTATAGTGTGCGAGAGAAAGAGAGAGAGAAAGAGAGAGAGAGAAAGTTTATGGGGCTGGTATTTTTGGGTGGGGGGGGGGGGGGGTGGGGGGGGGGGGGGGTGGGGGGGGGGGGGGGTGGGGGGGGGGGGGGGTGGGGGGGGGGGGGGGTGGGGGGGGGGGGGGGAACGACGGTGCTCTCCCACCGCGATGCATCCATAGGCACGGTTCGCATAACACCTTAGATTGGAGGGTCGGTCAGCGCCACCTTATTGGTTATTCGGTGGTAACCTGCAGTGTGTCTGTGGATAGCACAGCCTGCACTGCAGGCCGTTCGGCTATCCGCCACCTGCCGACGCTCCCAGTAGCCACCCAGGCCCTGGGAAAAACAAAAGATAGTTTTAGGACGAGATATCCATTTCAATGAAAACAAAAATATAAGAGACCTAAAAACGACAGATTTCTATGAAATTGGGATGAACAACAATGTAGAAAATTATACAGACATTGAAGAAGAAAAAGACACAACTGGAGATATAGAACAACATGGAGATGATAGTATTCAAAGAGGAAAAAGAAACAAGAAGAAACCAAAATATCTAGAAGAATACACAACAATGGCTTTGAATGCAGATACATTCATTGAGAATTATCCGAAAAACTATGACGAAGCTATAAGTCAAGGATGGAAAGAAGCCATAGAAGAGGAACTATGTTCTATATACAAGAATCAAACCTGGGATATAGTGCCTACTCCTACAAATGAGAAAATAATAGATTCAAGATGGGTTTTCCGAGAAAAGCAAATAGATGGAAGAGTTATAAGAAAAGCAAGACTTGTTGCTCGTGGTTGCCAACAAACCAAGCTGGAAGAAGAAGTTTTTTCACCTGTAGCCAGAATGTTGAGCATAAGAATCATCTTAGCTCTAAGTGTTCAAAAAAACCTTGAGATAGTGCATCTAGATGTGAAATGTGCGTTTTTGAACGGAATATTGAAAGCACCTGTGTATATGAAAGTGCCCGACGGTGTTATTGTCGAAAATAAAGAAAGTGTGGTATGCCAATTAAATAAATCGCTTTACGGACTGAAACACTCGCCAAAATGCTGGTATGAACGTTTGCATAGTGTACTTGTGGATCAGAACTTTCAAAGATCCAAGGTGGATCCATGTTTCTACTACACTGATGACAGAAAAACAGATAAAATTCTATTGTTAATTCATATTGATGATATCATAATTGCATCTGAAAATGTCGATTCGTTAAATCATGTTGTAATTAAATTAACAGAGTGTTTTGAAATGAGGAATGTAACCGGAAAATCAGAATTGAAATTTTTAGGGTTAACTATTGTTAAATCACAGAATGAACTTTTTATTCATCAGAGAGATTTCATTGACAAAGTTTTAAAAACATTTAAAATGGAAGATTGTAAAGTGAGTAAAATTCCTATGCACCCAAATTTACAATTGTCTCATGGTAAATTATGTCCAAATGAAAATACTAAAAATTTGCCTTATAAAGAATTGATTGGTTCGATCATGTATATTATGCTAGGAAGTAGACCTGATGTTAATTTTCCTTTGTCATATTTTAGTCAATTTCAGAATAATTACAATGATGAACATTGGGTTTATTTGAAAACTTTATTGAGATATTTAAAATATACAAAGAACTATGGTTTATTGTATGTTAAAAATTGTAATGTGAATACAATACTCACTTCATATGTTGATTCTGACTTTGCTGGTAATATCAATGATCGTAAAAGTACGACAAGATTTTTGATTCAAGTTTATGGTAATACTGTATTTTGGAAGAGTAAAAAGCAAGCCACAGTTTCCTTGTCTTGTGCTGAGGCTGAATATGTCGCACTATCTACTTGCCTAACTGAATGTTTATTTGTTGCTCATTTGTTGAAAGAAGTTTTAGATATCGATGTATTTCCTATTAATGTATTTGAAGATAATCAATCATGCATAAAAATGGCAAATACTCTAGAATCCAAACGTACCAAGCATATAGATGTAAAACATCATTTTATACGTGACTGTGTAGCTAAGAATGAGATTTGTTTGAAATATGTATCCACTGACGAACAGATAGCTGACATTCTCACTAAAGCAACAACTTTAGTAAAATATGAAAAGTTTAGAAAAATGATGAACATCTGTTTGAATGATTTTCGTAATTAGCATTGTATAATTGGGCAGGAGTGTAAGAATAGCAATTACAAACATAGAATATGATTCTATGGTCCAATGTCTGTCAATATTATCTGTGCTAAATGTAGTCGATATTCTATTCCATATTAGGTTATCCTGTTTTGTTCTTTTAAGTTATAATAATTAAATAGTAACGTTCTTATTAAATTATAAAATATAAAATACTCTTTATATTCCAAACATTCTACACATGGAAGTCCAGAATTCCACAAATACGGAAGAAATATTGTCCAAAACATTAAAACTATCCAGCGGATGTTATCTACAGACATCATTCTCTACTGAATAATCATTTGACTATTATAAGTATTATGAAAAAGTGAGAAATACGCCATATATTGTAGCCAAATATGACTTCATCCAGCGCCAATCAGATCATCTCTGAGTGAGCTGATGCTCACAATCATGCTGATGTGACCGCACCAGCTCAAGATCACCGTGATGAAGACCATGATGTCCAAGCTTCCGATATACGTCCTGTTAATTTACAAAGCGATGATGCACGCATGCGTTTTCCCTGTTAGATATCGTTGAATTGCCTATTTTTTCTCTGAAAATATCAAAACGCAATATCAGGAAGAAAAAAATCTACTATTCTCACAGCACACCTATAAAAGATCATTTAAAGGAAAAGGAGAACAGGAGATAAGAGGGTAATATACCTTGATATTGTTGAACAGAGTTCGTGTCTAATTAGAAATTGAGTACGAGGTTCATATGGAAGGACCTTATTCTTAATACATAGATTATATCACTTAAACATATATATATTTATATATATATATATATATATATATATATATATATATAAATATATATATATAATATATATATATATATATATAATATATATATATATATATATATATATATTTATATATATATATATTATATATATATATATATTTATTATATATATATATTTATATATATATTTTTTATTATATATATATATATATTATAATATATATATATATTATTATATTTATAAATATATATATTTTTATATATATATATATATATATATATATATATATATTATATATATATATATATTTATATATTATATACTTTATTATATATATATATATAATATATATATATATATATATTATATATATATATATATATATATATATATATATATATATATATATATATATATATATATATTTATATATATATATATTTATATTATATATATATATATATATATATTATATATATATATATATATATTATATATATATATATATAATATATATTATATATATATATATATATATATATATATATATATATATATATATATATATATATATATATATATATATATATATATATATATATATATATATATATATATATATATATATATATATATATATATATATATATTATATATAGATATATATATATATATATATATATATATATATATATATATATATATATATATATATATATATATATATATATATATATATATATATATATATATATAGGGTGTTTCAGAATTGATGCGAAAGATTTCAATTGGTGATTCTTTAGCAACAATTAAAGAGGGTCTTTCATATAACTTTTTGTTCAACACCCTTTTCCCTCCAAGTTACAACCCTTTGAAATTTCTTCAATACATCCACTTTGGAAAAATTTAGAAGAATGAAATTTGGCAGATAACTGATGCTTAAAAATTGGCAGTTTATGAGTGTTTTTGTGACCCTAAAATGTAATCACAAGGGGCTGAAAAA
Organism: Cynegetis impunctata; assembly: GCA_030704885.1. NCBI lineage: Eukaryota > Metazoa > Arthropoda > Insecta > Coleoptera > Coccinellidae > Cynegetis > Cynegetis impunctata. The sequence goes on along the minus strand of JARQZK010002269.1, from coordinate 241,561 downwards.
AACAACCCCTATAATATTTTTCGTCAGAACTCTTTAATGCGCCTATGTTTTCCTATTCAAAAAATATTTCTGAAAAGACATACTCGATCTGAAACTTTTTTATGTCCTGACTTTTCATCATAAAGTTGTTAGTTTGATCACAAAAAAATAAAATACTGCTCAGACTCTTTTTCCATAAATTCACAGAGAGGTTATAATTCATTTAAAAAAAACAAGTAAGCTGCTGTCAAATGAAGTAATATGACAAATAGTTGTTTCTCCTGATTTTCCCTATGTTATTCTTGAATCTCCGAAGAATTAAAACTGATTAAGTAAATAAGATGGTAAATTACACAAATGTCACAATTACGACCAAATAAAAAATAAATTTTTCATATGTTCTTGCTAATGGAAATGGATTGAGAGCTCGGAGGATTTACGCAGAGTTATATCCAGAACGAACATCACCCGATCATAGCGTATTTGTCCATATTCATCAACGTTTACGAAAAGATGGAAATTTTTCAAGAAGAACCGTCGATTGCGGACGTTCTCGAGAAGTACGAAGTGTAGCACTAGATGAGGCTGTTCTTAATTTAATTGAAGAATCTCCCGGAACAAGTACGAGACAAATGGCCCGACAGTTGAATGTGAGCCATTGCACAGTATTTTGAATTTTAAAAGAACAAATGCTGTATCCCTACCATATCCAACGAGTCCAAGCGCTCTTACCTCGAGATTTTCTACCTCGTCTAATTTTTTGTCAATGGATAATTCAAATGATCACACAAGCTCCGCAGTACTTATCTCGTATTTTGTTTACTGATGAGGCAAGCTTTTCTCTAGAATCTATCAGAAATTTCCATAATAATCACATATGGGCAAATGAAAACCCACACGAAATTGCTGAATCTAAATTTCAACATCAATTTTCATTGAATTTGTGGCTTGGAGTTATTGATGATTATTTAATTGGGCCATATTTTCTCCCAATAAGATTAAATGGAGACGCATACTGCCATTTCCTTGAAGAAGAGTTATCCCAACTTTTTGATGATATATCTGTGCAAATTAGGCAAGAACTATCGTTCATGCATAATGGCACTCCAGCCCACTTAAGTAATAACGCTCGTCGCTACTCAGACGAAGTTTATGCAAATCGCTAGATAGGACGAGGAGACACCCAGAATTGGCCTGCCCGATCTCCACATTTGAATCCATTGGACTTTTGCATTTCGGGTTGTCTTAAAACACTGGTTTATTCCACTCCCGTTGAAAATATCGATGATTTGAGGGATTGTATCATCGTGGCATGTAATACTATAAGAAATACATCAGAATTATTTCGAAGAATACGGAATTGAATTAGAGGAAGAGTAGAGTGCTGCATTTTGGTCGAGGGGCGCCATTATCAGCATTTATTATGATGATCAAGATGACGATACATTTTACTCGACGCGTTGTAATCTTCATCCAACGAAATAACAGTCTCTTAAATCAAGATCTGACATGAAATTCATATAATTATTTATTCGTATTCTTTTAGGAACATGCAAAACTTGTGTCTAAATGTTTCATACTTGATAGTAGTCTTAATTATAACATCAAATCAAAACGAATGTATTTTTGAACTAGAATATTTATCATCAAGTATGAGAAATATACTCTTGAGCGAATAATTCCAATAATTATTTTGAGAATAGCTATTATTATGGTTGAAATCGAGAAAACATTATAAAGATATAAGGTACAAATTCTCCCAAGAATAAGCTATTCTCATTTTAAATATATTATACTCAGACTAAGATTAAAGATTTCAGACGAAGTCTTAATATAATCGTCGATGGAGTGGGGGATTTTGGTGTGTCGCGTCGGCAGATTTTCTTAGCGGTAGGCGGCCGACGGCAGACGATGTCATGGGTGAATTTTGCAACGGTTTGGGTTTTTTTCGTTTACTCTTGAGTTTTATTATCATCTTGTGTGTTGAAACTGTTGAAGTGTATTCAAGAATGGAGGAACGTCTCCGTGAATGGGATTTGGAAGACTTGATTCCAGTATTCAACGGTAAGGACAATATTAACCTCTAACCTGTACGGTGATGAGTGTTTGTAAATCTGAAAATGAAATATGGCGTCCTATTGAAACAGGCTTTGCACAGAATTTTGTTCACGTTTGGTTCATAAATGGTGTGGTATTATATTGAATTAATTATGAGTGGCCAGGTATGCGTTTCTTAGACACATTTTCATTCAACCTACTAATTAAACATTTAAAAATTTCCAGGAAAATCTATTTTGCTGGTAGGGAAAACAGGTATGCTGTGAATATATTTTATACGCCAATAGCATCATTATTTCAATTCAGTTAATATTGAATATACACATCACAATGGATTGCTCAGAACACGAAATAATATCTGGACATATTTCAAAACTATCTGAAGATCTGATAAAAGAGTTGAATCCAAGTATAGGGAATCGAATACAATTCCTTGAAAATTGGAAAGAAATTGAAGAACAGTCATCGGTATGTACCCATAGGTATACTACGAAAGCTAGGGAGAGCCACAAAGACATTTCATTTTTTTATTTCGACTTCAAATTCTAAATTTCGAGATAATAGTCGAAATATCTAGACACTAGATATTTTGAATGAAGCCACATATAGTTCCACAACTTTCTGCAGTTGTTCCCTTGAGTATAAATGCATTATAAGTTTTAGGACAACCTTTACCTCTATGGGCCACTATCGATTCATGAAGAAACGTATATACGAATCATCTGAAAATGTTGTGGTTTACTGAAACGTATGAGTACTATCCAATATGATAGCACTTCCGACTACACCGGAAGTAGATACTAACATCCATATTTTAAATTAATCTATGATATATCGATATGTGGCCCCCATTGAGGTGGGACGACCTGCCGGGTAGTGATATCCCTGATAGGCTATAGCAAGGAAGGAAAATAGTGTTTTTTCTCCTGCCTTTGACGTCGTTTTTTATACACAGGGTGTCCCACATCAATACAAAATGAAATTTCGAGGAGAATTGAAATATGTAAAACTATACACGGTGTTTCATTTAAAATAAGGAAGTAAGTATCTAGGGGACCAGGGGTGAATAAGAGGAGAGAGTAATAAAGGAAAAACCTAGTGAAAAATTCAAATTTACCGCGTCATGCATCGGTCATGTTGGCGACAGTACTTTAGTCCACTGTGAATCTTGTGCCACAATCGATAAAACCGTAAGTACTAATAATTTACAAAATAATTTTATTTTGCATTATGTCTACACCTGAACTTGAACTTCAAAATGACCTACTTTCAAACAAACATTTCTCGCAAACCTCACTCAAATTATTCACTTCAAAACTTATTATGGAAACTTGTTAACACATAGTGAGGTTATATTTCTAGCGAATAATCGAATGGAATTCGCAAGCTTCTTTCACATAGGGCTAATTCCACTATTACCCTCTAAAAATGTATTGTTGTTGGGAATAGTGGACATTGGTTCTTGAATTATGTGTGCAATAGTGGACAATGCTGATTATAACGAAAAACATATTTTCTGTTTCAGAAAAATGCCTCGACTACATAAAAAAAAGAACAAGCGTGTGAGATATGATCTTGAGACCATGAGAAACGCTATAGCAGCAAATTGGCGTGGAAATACTTTAAGAGAAGTGTCAGAAAGATTCGGCGTTCCCAAATCAACTTAAGGAAAATATAGAAACGTTGGAAATATATCCGATATACATGTAGGTGCCGGGAGAAAAACATTTTCAAAGCAAGAAGACGAGGAGACACTCGCCAAATACTTATTTGAATCTGGGAAATTTGGATATGGATTGACAAAATGGGAAATTTTAAAATTTTTTAAACACACAGTTTTGTGGACACACAGGCAATATTTGGAATGAAGCTGGACCTGACAGAGAATGGTTCGAGGGATTCATGAGTAGGCATCCTGAGATATCTCTTCGTAAAGGAGAAAGCATGAGCTCCCAACGTTTAAGGGGAGCAAATCCATTCGTGATAAAACAGTGTTTATCAAACGGAAAGTATTCTTGCTACAGATGGTTACCTTGTATACAATTGCGACGAAACAGGATTTGGTGATGACCCTAAAGATGTCCTACTTGTTGCATCCAAAGGACAGAAAAGAGTTTCTAAAAACATTGCTGGTTTCGGAAAAAAGAATACAACTGTACTAGCTTGCGGAAATGCAAAAGTGGAAAAGCTACCTCCTTTTATAATTTTCAGAGGCAAATATGTGTGGCAAAGCTGGATACCCAAAGAAGATTACCCAGGCACAATGTATACAGCTCAACATAAAGGGTGGATGGAAGGTGGATTGTTCTTCAAGTGGTTCAAAGAATTTTTCCTGCCATTTATGAAGTCAACTGAGGAAAAGGGGGGGGTAAAAAGGTCATCCTTATTTTTGATGGAGCAAGTGTACATACAAGTTATCCATTATCAAAATGTGCAATAGACAAGGGTGATCATATTAAAATTACCTACGAATGTTTCTCATTATATGCAACCATTGGATAAATGCGTATTCGAGCCAATAAAAACTATGTGGAATAAATAAATCGTCGATTTCAATAAAACTTTTCCTGGCAGAATCTTACGTAATGAAGATTTTTCTAAAAGGATAAAAAATGTTTCGAAAGGCGCTTTCAAAACTGAATACCTTATTTCAGGTTTCAGGTCAACTGGGTTGTTCCCAGTGAGTTTCAATAAGTTTCCTGATAATGGATATGATCCCATCAAACTTAAGAGGTTCAAATATTACACTGATATCGAAAATGTACCCAATCAACAAGAACAAGTGAAAAATCAAAACCCTGATCCTCCAGCATCCGAAGATTTCATTCGAACAAAATTAACTGAGAACCTAGCTAAAAAGACACCAGAAAAAAAACAAAGGAAGAGAGTATCTGACAAAGTAGGAGATGTACTTACTTCTGCAAAAGCAATGAAAATACTGAAAGAAAAGTATGATCAGGATAGCAACAAAAATCCATCAGATGTTCCATGAAGCTCTGGTGAACAAGCACATAAAAAAAAACAGAAAATATTTCACGAAAAAATTCAAAACGTAAAAGCAGAAACCCGTCAACTTCATCCGAATATGAAGTTGATGAATCAGAAATTATTTTAGAGAGTGAATTTGAAGTAGAGTCTGAGGTTGCTGTTTCGGAAAATGGAGATTCAACTGATGAAGAGAAAATCTTAGCATTTCAGAATGAAACCCGAGATTAAACTAACATTGAAATTGGAGATTCCTTTGAAGTTAATTTCACCTACAACACCAACATAAAAAAAGAAATTGTAAAAATTTTCGTTGCCAGAGTCCTAGATTCAAATTGTCGAAACCAGTTCAAAGTGAGTTGTTTGAGGAATCACACAGTGAACATGAATTCTTTCGTGTTCCCTCAAAATGAAGACATGTGCCTGGTTGATTTTGATCAGATCAAATCTGTATTGCCAGCACCATTTATTATAAGAGGAATTCATACCTTTGGAATAATGGACTAGGGTGATGATCAAACCGTTCAACAATGGCTTGTTTGTTATTTTTCTTCAATGTTTCTGAATCAATGTTCTTTTTGTTTCACTTCATTTTTTGACAAATATAACTTTCCTAATGCTTTTTGTTCATTCAATTCCTTCAAATTCTATATTATATTGTCATTCAAAAAAAATCATAAAGGTCTTGTGTTCAATTGAAATTTGAATTCACACTTATAATTAATAATGTCGATCATAACTTTTCCAATTGAAAAGCTATCAAATTGAATCAAATGGCATTCAATAGTGGACTATTTGTTCATGTATACAATTGCCCACTAGAAATGTACGATTAATTATAAAGAAACTATTCGTTATGCCCAGATTTACCCTCATGAGGGTAATATTGAACAAAAAAATGTTTCAAGAAATGAATTCATTAAGAAAATTTCCTATTAGAATCAGATATTTCCTGGTTGTGGTTTTCGAAAAAATATATATCATCTACGTTAAACATAAATGATATCAATTTTTCTGATCTAACGGTGTTCGAGATATGCCAGTCCCTTGTCCACTATTAGGGGGTTAGTCCATTATTCCCCTCGCCTCCTCCAGTATAACCGGAAGTACCACCATATTGGATAGTACACATACATATGTAAAGATATACATTTAAAATAAGGAAGTTAGTATCTACTTTCGGTATAACCGGAATTAATTGGAAAGTATACATAAGTTTCAGTAAACCGCCAATTTTTTTGAAAATTCGTATATAAGGTTCTTCATATATCGATAACGTCCCATAGAGTTAGAGGCAGTCCCAAAAATTTATAATGCATGCATACTTATAAGAATATAGCAAAACATCCAGTAGAAATCTCGACTTTTTCTCGAATTTCGACCTTAAAGTCGAAATGGAAAAAGAAGTCATTGTGACCCTCCCAAGCTTTCGTGGTATACACCTATTCCGCACAAACATAATTTTGCCCATTATTTTTTGAAGTAGATCTATTTTAGTACTCATATTTTTTCACTATGGGTCGAAGATAATCAGAGTATGAACACAAATAGAAATGATTTATCCTCTGAAGTACCTGAATACTAAGAGAAAATGACATTTTGTCAGCACCAATCATCTTAGATGTTAATCAGAAAGTTGACGGTGCATTATATGTAGTGCCAATGGTTAATAGAATGGTATCTTTTCATGGGAAGGAAAATATAGCAAGCTCTATGGGGCAGATTTTCCAGATTTTGATCTGAAAACATTATTAGCAGTTTCTCCTTACGGGGACCCGATTTCAAGGTACTATACAGAGCATAGTATTCTGAGTGAATACATGAGAAACAAACTCATGGATATAATAATGAAACTCATTTATAATTATATTATGGAACAGTAAGTTTTTCGTCATAAATCGATTTATTAACCGAATTAGCAAAAAATTATTATCCACGAATGTATAATAAATTCATTACACTTGTGTTCCTACAATTATAATGAAATATTATTCATTATTCACATCCGCTAGCAAAGCTTGTATTTTATTCATATATTCGTTTCATATAAATTGAAAAAGTTGTCTAAGAAGTCTTATAGCAGCTGGTACCGTTTGACTCAACAGTATGAACGGCAAGTTTCATGATATCATCTTGTACTTTTTTTTTTTTTTTTTTTAAAAGAGGATGGACGTGTGCCCTCTCACACGCGCCCGACCTCCGTACAATTTTGGCTTCGTTGACTTGAACATTTAGCCATCAATTTACTATAATGAGAGGAACAACTCAAATCCGGACGGATACAAACACCCAGGAACACGGTGGGAATCGAACCCACCACCTCCGTCAACGAAGACGGCATAGCGCTACCTATAGCCTCTCCGCCACCGGAGCTCCATATCTTGTACTTATATATTATTTATATTTCAGCCGCCTAACTCATTCACAATACAATACAATATGTGCCAAAATAATTTTCCTTTTTCCGAATGAGTGTGCAACTCGTTCTTACAAATCGGGTCAGAAAATGAATAATTTAAAGATACAAGCTAAAGGAAAATTGGTCAATAAAGTGAGAAATTTGCTGTATAAAAGTCCAGATAAAGTATATGTGAGGAAACGAAAATTGGGAGGAAATCCCTCAATGACATTGAGAGACGTTACGGAAGGTAACATATATTTAGTAGAAAAATAACTTTTGAACAATAACAAGTAGGTTAATAAGGTATATTGACTATTTTCTATTCGATTTTTCTGAGGAAAAAGAAGCAAGCACTTTTACTACTGCCTATGTTAGAAAATGTTTTTTTCTGTAAAAGATAAAAATAAAGAACCAAAAACCTGGTTTTTTGAATTTTTATCATAAATTATGAGATTATGTGAAAAAGTGTGAATACAAAAGTTGTAGATATTTTTATTACCTACAACTTTGCTATTTGACTTTTTGCCATAGGACTTGTAGTTTTGCCGAAAATCGAGATAAATCGTTTTTTACCTTTAAAAACTCACCCCCTTCCCGACCTCAGATTGCCCGTAAATTATTTTTTCTTTCATTTTTATTATACTTTTCCACTGAGTTTCGTCCTACTGTCATTTTTTTTCACTTTTTATCATTTTTAAAGGCTTCTACCCTGGTCTAATGTGCCTGTGTTTTATTTATAATTTTATTTTTATGTTGAATAAATAAAACAATTTGTTTTACATTTTAGAGATAACAGTTAGACTCAGGAGAGGCTATCTTGTTCAGCTGTCACCAGCTAAATGGTATCTGCCTGTTGTTAAAACATGCTTCACATGAAGTAAAATTCACCACCTACTAGTTCAGCTGATACCTGAACAAGATACCTTCACTAATGAATGGTTGCAAAGAGAAATATTTTTTCTTTGTTTGAAATAAAATTATGTGTTGGTAATTTTACTGTTGAACATTTTCATTTAATTAAAACCCAAATATCTCACCACAACCTTCGAAATTTGCACAACATTGTTTTTTGGAAAAACTATTCTAATTTTATTTTCTAATTGAAGAATCCGATTTTTCCAGAGGTCATTTTACAAAAATCTTTTCAAACAATCTGGGCTATATATATTTATCATGACTTCATATGTACAGTACCTCAGAAATTAAGAAATGCTTGAATGATGAAGCCATCAAGAATATTATTCTATTTATGAAGAATATTCCTAGATAGACCTAAGTTTTACTATACTTGGATGAAACATAGATTATACCGAAACCAATACCAATTATCCTAAACCTAACTCATGAATGGTATTGATATAATTATTTTCATCCTTATTTCATGTATAGTTATTACTGCACTGCGATTTAGAAAATACTTCTCACGAAAATAACTATACTTATTTGAAGTTTCCGCAGCTCTCAGTTGAGTACAATGACAATTCATTACAAATAGTTCTAGAGTTATTTCAACCAAAAGTTTTCTCTTCGGAAGTCAACGTGTATATAAAATGAGCTATTCTTATACTTATGATAAGAATTCATTATTTTTTTTGAAACATAGAAATTTATCTGGAAGACAATGCTACATTTGAATCAATTTGGCATATTCGCAACTGAAGTTTTGCTAGATTTTGAAATTATTATTAATATCTCTAACAACACAGGGATGTCCTAGGTATGTCCTTTTGATGTACCCTTTTGAATCTAATAATTGATGCAATAATATATGGTTAACCCATTCTGAATATTATGTTTATAGTTTATTCATTAATCTATTATAGCTGCATACAAATATAATGGAGAGTATTGAGAAAGTTTCTTCAAAGCGGGAGAAAAAAAATTCACTGAGTAAATATTATGAAAGGGCAAGAAAACTTAGAAGAGAAAATGAAGAATCAGATCCTTGGAGTGGGCCTTCCACTAGTCGATTGATGGCTGTAAATGATAATAATCATATATCATTACCTACAAGTTCAGATGAAATTCCTGAAGTTGATCATTGTGCATCAAGTTCTGGAAATTTATCTGGTAGTTCTTCCCTTATACAATTGAGCCCTATATCAAGAAATGACCACGTTGAAAATTATCCTGTTGAGAACTTTCATGAAAATATGGAAAATTCAAATGATTCAAACATTAATTCCAAGTTAACTGAATGGTCCTTGAAACACAACATAACACATGCAGCAATAAGAGATTTACTTCATATATTGAAACCCAAATTTCCTAGTTTACCTACAAGTTCGAGAACTTTGTTGCATACTCCTAGAGAATTGGCTATACATAAGGTCGAACCAGGAAATTATTTTCATTTTGGGTTCAAAGAATGTTTAATAAAATGAATTAGTCGCTGTGGAAGTTTCTTTCTGAATTCAAAAATAGAGGTTTTAATATACATTGATGGATTGCCATTATCAAAGAGTTCTGGTAGTCAGCTCTACCCAATCCTGTGTAAATTATCAATAAATAATATTGTTGGAGTGATAGGTATTTATCATGGTTACGAAAAACCCAAAGACGCCAATGACTTCTTGAAAATGTTTGTTGACGATGCTTTGGTGATATTGAGTGATGGAATAATCTTCAAAGAAACTGTATACCAGATAGAAATTAGGGGGTTTGTTTGCTGTTCCTGCTAAATCTTTCATTAAGTATACTGTAGACCACACTGGATATATGTCATGTTCAAAATGTCAAGTAGAAGGGACTTTCAAAAATAGAAAATGTTTTTCTCAAATGCACAAATTGATTCCAAAAAATGACACTGAATTCAGATTGAAGGTTCAAAGAGAACATCACAAAGGCACTTCAATATTAAAATCACTGCCAAAATTGGATATGGTTAAACAATTCCCATTAGATTACATGCATTTGGTGTGTTTAGGAGTAGTAAAAAAATTAATTGTCAATTTGTGGTTGAATGGGAAACCTCCAGGTAAATTATCATATTATCATAGATAAACTGTATTTCAGAATCTCTTCTAGCTCAAGTAAAAAATATTCCACACAAATTCAATCGTAAGCCTCGCAGTTTACAGAAAGCAAAGAGATGGAAAAGATGGAAAGCAACAGAATTCAGGAGGTTCTTATTTTATATTGGTCCAGTTGTTTTGAAAAATAATGTTGATGAAGATAAATACAAACATTTTATATCTTTACATTATGCTATGTCTCTTTTGTCAGTGTTTAACAAACCATCAGATGATATTGAGTATGCCAGAACCCTTTTACAGTATTTTGTGTAATCATTCATTATTTTATATGATTCTGAAAATGTTTCACATAACATACATAATTTACTTCATATTTGTGATGATGTTAATTATTTTGGACTACTTGACTCATTCAGTGCATTTTCTTTTGAGAGTCATATGCACTACTTCAAGAAATTTGTTAGGAAAGGTGAAAAGCCTCTCGAACAGATAGTGAGAAGTATCGAAGAGCAAGACATATCAAATATAGATAAACAAGTGGAGAATTTCCCAGTTATATTGGAAGAACATTTTGGTGGTCCCACACTTGGTTTGTTGGTTAAAAAACAATTCAAAAAACTGGTTTATAGAAATTTCATGTTATCTATATCTGAACCAGATAACTGTTGCTCTTCAGACCAACTATTAATATTGATAAAAAATATATTAATAGACAATCATTATTGGACAGACATTTCTCAATAAAAGTAACTTCTATGGTACACCTAGTTCTTCTGACATAGGTATTTATGTGGTTAATAATTTAGGCCCACTGATTTCATGTTTTGCAGACAAAATTTCATATAAATGCTTGAAGTTAGATTTTGGTGATGAAAATGTAATTTTTCCACTAATACATCTAAAATAAAGAATTGTATTTCAAATTTAGCTACTATTTAAAATCTTTGGTTATTTGAACGATTCTCAACTAATATACATAATGTAAAATGGTCGCTGTTTTTTTGTAATGCTGATAACTAGTTGCTAGTGCAACAGGTTAGACCTGTGTCACTCAGTTTCTCTTCCAGAAACTGGGTGTTTTCATTTTGTATTGATGTTCTTTGCCATATATTCAGAACTAAGAGTTTAAGTATTCAGAATGGATAAAATATGGACAGTTCTGAAGTTCAATGCTGAAGATACTGTGGAAGCAGTACCCACCACATGGATTTTTGGCAATCGATGTTATTGGCCTCCACTAACTAAACAAAAATGGCGATTGCTGTCAAAAATCACGAATCTCCGAGTACCTGCTGGCCCTCATTTGAAATTTCTTTTTTCAAAAATGGAACATTTGGTAAGATTTTTCTACTATAAAAAATACTTTCATATAATATAATAATTGTTCTGTTCGTAGATACTTATCTTGAAGCTTGCCAGAAATGTAGAAGAGCAGAGTGCCAGAGTGATTTGCTGAGTGAGGAGGATAACTTGAAAAATAGAAAATTTTGGAATAAGAAAGTCCTTTACTTTTCATCATCAAGTTCTGAAGAAGAAAGAGTCCTCTCAGATCCTCCTACTAAAAATAAGTCATTGACTTCCAGTAAGTTCTGATTTTTATAAGATAGGTTTTTTTTTATAGAGATTTTATCAAAAATGTTCCCCAATAATATATGGATATTCTGGAAATTTCAACACCATTGAAACACAATCAATTCATCAAATGCAAAATATCTCTTTTAATTCTATTCAAGTGACAAAGTTGTAGAAATCCAAATTCCTTGATTCATTACTATAAGATTGAATGCTATCCATCTATGATGCTAAATTGATTTTTTCTCCAGGGAATATTGATAAGAAGAAAGATGAAGAGCAGCCTGGTCCTAGTGGTAGTTCTTGTGGTGTGAGTACTATTTTTCATGAATGGTGAAAATGGCCCAGATATATTTTAACATATTTTGAATCACTGTTTTCAATATCCTTGGTAATCAAGAGACTTATCATTTGAATAAACAAGTGTGAATACTTTATATTGATTTGAAATATGTATTTTTTTCTAGATAGTGTTTTGTTGAGGAAACTTGCTGCAGATTTTGAGGCATTTACTGTGCAGAATCTGAGGAAACAGAATATGCTCACTAGCATTTTAACCGATGTATTATCCGAAGGAAAATCTTTGAAGAACACTATCGCGGAAATGAATGTTCTGAAAATATCAGATTCTGCCATGATGAGGAGAGAAAGTATTTTTGAGACACTTGGACTACCAAGTAGGACGATTGAAAAATTTAAAGAGATTGAGAAGTATTTACAATCCCAAAAGAACTTCACAAATGTGGTAATATATTTTTCTGAAAAATTACAAAATCACTCTCAATATTATGTATAACGATATTTTGAAGATAGTTGTTTTTGTAGTATCCTTGAATATTGCATTTTTTTTCTAATACCATTTTCCACACGCCAGATTTGTTTCACATAGTCTACATCTATCCTTTCACGGGTCCTTGTGATGCACAAAGGCAATAATACTTGAAGTGTTAAAAAAAAGTTCGCATCAGTAGTATAATTATAAAATTCATGAGCTTCTGTTTCTCAACCGTTTATTATTTAAATAATTCATTAGTGGTACTATATAGCCTTTTAAATTTTATATGTATTTCAGATTCAAGAAATATTAAAAATAGGTTAAAATTCAGCATTTGAATTTGTGAAAAGAGTCATGTTACAATTCATGACGTATGAAACAGCCAAATGTTTTACATGGTATGGGAGGAATGAAAAATTATGTTTTAAGGACACAAAGATGACAAAATTTATACTTGTTGAGTATTTTCGTCTATTATTGCAAATCTTAAAAGAGCTATAGCATATCTGTTTTAGTAAATTTTTTTCGTTGTCAATTCAATTCCACTTGCAATAATTTCTTTTTTACAGAATCTTCTGAAGCCATTGGCAATAGAAAACAAATTGAGGAGGCTTTGCAGAAGTTTTTTTAGGAGGGCCAAGAAGAGAAGCCACAAAGAAAAAGAAGATGCAATAATGCCTGCAACAAATGATTAAATTATCTAGTGTCTATAGTGTATGAATTTATATTTAGAATGAGTTTTTGTTTGTAGTTTTTTAATTTTTTTCTATCATTCTGTTGATTTATCATATATATGAGTTTTTGTTTGTCGTTTTTTGTAATTATCTTATTTTAACACAATATTACATTGATTTATGAATTAAAGTTGTTTTGTGTTGAGAATCTTTGAATTTTTTTCTCCAAAATTAATGAAATTCTTCAAATTATATGAATTAAAGAAATGGAAATGCCAGGACATCCAGGGGATGTACCTCATATATATCTTCGGGATATCCCTGGGACATACCAGAAGGACATCCCATGGGTGTCCTTTTCGGTGGAAAGTAGATGTCCCTGGGACGTCCCTACTAGGTACCATGTCCCGACAAAGGATATCCCAGGGACGTCCTAGTAGCAAATGAAGAACGACCCTGGGATGTACAGGGGGATGTACTTGTGTCGTTAGGGATACTATTATCAAGCTTAGTTTTCATCATAATGAGTGAATTATACAGATATGTATAAGAATAACGTGCACTATAAATTGAGTATAGTTGTCTTTGCGGATATATAAGTCTATGTCAGCTTCCAGTCAAGACTACACTGAAAAAAGAGAGTTTATATGACCGTCTGTGTGATCTTTTTCATATTATCCATATCTAAAAATTCTATAAAATGAAGAGGAAAGTATATTGATTTAGAACTCCCGTACAATACTGACAAAAAGGCGAATCTTTCTGAGAATGATCATTTAACGTTAGTAACCTATCTCATAATTTAACACAAATGTCGTATAATTACAATAGAACGGATTTTCAAGTCTATACATCAGAGCTTACTGGAAATTTCTGATTCCCCTTAGACATCTAGTGTCTAAGCTGGAACAAATTGGGCGTTAGGTGTAAACAACCGCTTATTTAAAATAATAGGCTATTTCTTTACGTTTCTAACGAAAATTTACGAACCCAGAGTGCGAATAATTACGATTCATTCGCAATGCGTACTTCGATCTTTCATTCGTTCTAATATACCCCAATTGATCGAAATTCGCGTGCGGCTATATGGTGGCTCTTTTCTCTGCGTGTTTGTGCTTGAAGTTCTTTTGCTTATATCTTTTCTTTTACCAGTGATAGTGGTGTATATTTTGTGTTAACTATTTTATTAATCCATTTTGATAACAATGAATATTGAAACACTGTTAAATGGCTTTGGACTGGACAACGCAGTTATACAACGTTTTAAAGGTAGTTAGCACATGAGTATTTATTGATACCTTAGTGCATTGGAGGAAAAAATGATTAATTTTGAAATCTGATTCGCAGAAAGGTTCGAAATTCCATCAAATATTACCGAACTAGAGTTAAAAATGAACAATTCGAAAACGCGCGGGATATCGCATGCACTACGAAGTTGACCTTGCATAATGCAGACCTATATAATTAACTAGTGCATAGGAGAAAAAAGTTATTTTACTGAGATCTGTTCTGCAGAACAGATTAAATTCATTCACACATTTCCAACTAATTGGATTATTCGAAAATGCAATAAAAGGCGCTGGAATCTCATGTTTTCCAACATCACGCGGCATGCACAAAGAAATTGGCCTGTATGTATAGTAGACAGAGAGTAGTTATTATTTTCCCTCTCTTTTTTTAAGATGCTCTCTGTGAATTGAATCAATCATTTTCATTATTAATAAATAATATGTAGGTATATGGTTTCACATTATTATTCGTAAATAAGTTGGAATATATTTTTGGTGAATAATGATTATATACTTCTTGAAATAACTCAAGAGTTTATTTGACACATTCCTACACTTTTCAGATGGAGGAATTGATGAGGGTTCTTTCAAGATGTTGGATGATAATACAATATCTCAATTAATTCCAAAAATTTGCCCTCGCCTGGTATTCAAAAAAAAAGTACCAAGAATACCTTTTGAATTTGGAAATGTCTGAAGTGCGTTATTTTCAATTATACTATGATAGCAAAAGGTTCCTTGATGAGCTCAAAAATGTTTGTTACGTATTAGAGCATTGATGACAATTGAAGTATATAATTGATTCAACAAAACAGAATGAATTCATAAGAAGGGATCTAACATTAATAAGTGTTATTACTGCTATAGATGTAGATAGCGATCAGTTTTTAGTTTTAGCAAAGATAACGCAAAGCCAACTAATAAGTAAGAAACGGAAAAGCATACATAGCAATGAAATACAAGTAGGAATCCTCATAGAAAATGAAACAATCAAAGGAAGATATGAAGAAGAAATAAGTAGAAATCTAACACAAGAACAGAAGCAGAACATAAACGATGAATGGAAACAAATCGAGGACACTATAAGGAATGTAGCACACAAAATAATCCCACGAAGAACGAAAAAAAGAAAGAGCGATTGGTTCGATGAAGAATGTAAGGAAGAAATGGAAAAGAGAAAACAATCAAAACAGAAAATGTTACAAACAGGTGAAGATAAAGACAAAAGACAGTACGAAGAGCGAAGAAGAGTAACAAAAAGGATATGTAGAGCAAAAAAAAACAGTACATGGAAAACATAATAAAAAGTATAGAAAAAAGATATACGAACAAGGAAATGAAGAATTTTTATCAAGAAGTCAAGAAAAATAAAGAGAAAGGACAACAGCGACTTATATATCTTAAAAACAAACAAGGTAATATAATAACTGATGAAGAAGGAACGCTTCAAAGATGGAAAGAGTACTTTGAAGAAACATTGAATACAGGAAATGAGAGAGAGCAGACAGAGGACATAGCAATTATAACTAGGCCAAACGAAGAAAGAATAAAGCCAATAACGATAGATGAGGTCGCTGAGATGATCCAAAAACAAAAAAATGCCAAGTCCCCCGGGAAAAACGAAATAAGGCCGGAACTTATAAAATATGGAGGTGACGCACTAGTGAAAAAAATTTACGAGTTGATGGAAAAAATATAGGAACAAGAGATAATACCAGAATCGTGGAAAACTGTGGTACTGGTAATAATCTACAAAAAGGGGGAAAAAAGACGCATGTACTAATTATAGAGGGATTGCATTATTGGATACTGTGTACAAAATAATGGCAAAGGGTATAGAATTGAGGCTGAAAGAATACGGAGAAAATCTCTTCGGAGATTACCAATCTGGCTTTAGAGTGGGAAGGTCAGTGATGGACCATATATTCCCTTTGAAGCAGACGCAAAGAATGGGATACGAATATGAGATACCAATATATGCCATTTTGCCACATATTGATTTCAAAAAGGCTTACGATACTGTTGAAAGAGGGAATCTATACAATATCATGAATGACCTCCATATACCTAAAAAACTAATAAACCTCACCAAGATGACAATCGAGAATACAAGAATGAAAATAAAAATCAACCAAAAAACCTCAGACAGCTTTCAGATAAATACCGGACTAAAACAAGGGGAT
Source organism: Cynegetis impunctata (assembly GCA_030704885.1). Classification (NCBI taxonomy): domain Eukaryota; kingdom Metazoa; phylum Arthropoda; class Insecta; order Coleoptera; family Coccinellidae; genus Cynegetis; species Cynegetis impunctata. Next base: position 224,670 of record JARQZK010002269.1, on the reverse strand, counting down.
CCACTGTCCACTACGCTGTTCAATATAGTACTGGAATGGATAATAAGAAGAAGCGTAATAAACAGAAGTGGGACACTAAAAACAAAAACAGTACAGGTGCTAGCGTATGCAGACGATGTTGTATTACTGTCAACTTCAGTGAATGAACTGAAGAGTGCTTGTATAGCTTTAATAGAAGCAGCAGAGGTAGTGAACCTGAGAGTTAACAAAGAAAAATCAAAATATATGAAAATGACAACACCGCAGAGGAAAGGAACAATGAAAAATTCAATAGTACAGCTGAAAGGACATAGGACAGTGGATTTTGAGCAGGTTCAAAGTTATGTCTGTCTGGGTACAGTTATCGTTGATGATGGCGATGAGGAGAGGAATATAGAGGCGAGATTAATGAAAGGAAGTAAACAAGCAGGAACACTAAATAAAATAATATGATCAAATAATATATCAAGAAAAACAAAGTTACAACTTTATAAATCAGTAATAAAAACGACGGCTCTCTACGGAAGTGAAACATGGATATTGAATAGGAAAGAAGAAACTAAAAGAGACATATGGGAGAGGAAAATTCTAAGGAGGATATTAGGAGGGGAAAAGGAGGAAGGAGTGTGGATCAGAAGAACGAACCAGAAAATAAAGAATCTGTTTGGAGAGGAAGAAATGAGCAGGAACATAAGATCGAGAAGACTAGGATAGCTAGGCCACATACAACGGATGCCCGAGTCCAGAATGACAAGGAGAATGATAGATATAGATCTGGCAGGATCACGGAAAAGGGGAAGACCGAAGAAAAGATGGTATACTGAGGCGCAAGGAGATCTAGGGAAGAGAGGAATTCAGGACTGGAAGACAAAAGAAACATTATCACCAAGCTATGGGCCTAAATGGCCTGTGTGTAGCACATTATATATATTACTGCTATTAGTCTCTTATACATCTAGGTAATTTTTCTACAATAACCGTCACAACACCTTCTGCAACTTCATCTAATCAGACCACGATTCAGTCTATAGATTTCTCTCCAGGATCAGAATTAGAGATAATCTTTAGTGAATCTTCAGAAATTCAAGATTGGGAACTTTGGCCAAGAGAAGAAAAATAGATTTTTCCCCAGAAACAGTAAAGCCTGTAACAGTGGAATCTAATCATATCAAATCGAGTCGTTCATTTCCACAGGTTAGTGATAATTATATTAAGATATTGTTCTTTATTTCATACAATAGTTCCTGATAATTTTAATGAATGTTTGAGTTCTAATATCTAATTTGCTTTTAACAATGAGGACTGTTTTCAGGGTTTAGAAGCTTTCCTCAAATCTTCCATAGACGGACGATTTGTTTTGTCTGTTAAAAACAACTAAGGTTATAAAAACAATTTGCCAAGAACAAAACTGGTGAAAGAAATTGTGAATAGGTTTCTACAGCTAGAGCATGTGGACAAGTAAAAATAATTTATTCTCACTTCCAAGTAGCTTTTTTTGATATTAACATATTAAATTTTTTTTTCTAGTGTGTCCAAAGAAATGTGGATGTTTGAGGAGGCCTCTGTTGAAATAACGAAACTATTCACAAACGAAAGAAAAGAAATATATTATATTCCATACACGAAGAAAACAGAATCCAGCCCTGAAAAAGCACCGAAGGGTCGCTTGTGGTCCAGATACCACAACGTTAAGAGCCTTCTCAATGTTGCAGAGGGCACACATAAGAGATTGTATACTGCCAAAAATTCTATTGAAGATACTACAGAAGGTACTCTTAATTGATATGCTATTGTGTCATAATATTTTCAAAATTATGTATTGAAAGTGGCAAGTGAACATATTAATATACATCCTCTTTTCGATATAAATTCATTAGAAATTTTCTCTGCATACTCGAGTAAGTTTAAAATACACTTTCTCTTTTCAGATATTGAAAACTCTAATCAAACAGATTATGAGTTACTTCACACGATCCTTGAATTCAAAACCAGAGTGTTAGAATTGTGGGAAACAACCCACCACTCCAGGAAGAAGCATTTGAAAGACCTTTCTATAGCGGAAATATTTTCCGAAGTTCCAGCTCTGAAATTGAATATAGGAGCTGAGCTGGTAATATTTTTTTTTAAGCTCTATTTTCCTATTCTTTATTTATACAATTTTATTACCCACTTTTCAGAAAATATTATAAAATATTATCTTGTTCAAGATTTTGAACTGACCACTTTTTCTCATCAAAACTATAATACATTCTCTACAACTCTTTATTTTCAGATAAATTCTGATTTCAATGAACAATTCCCAGAAAAAATTGACAGCATTTATTTGAAATGGCCACAATTAGCAGATGCAATACTCAAAGAGGGTGAACAGCGTAAAGTTTTTGCACTACAAGACTCCCTTGGAGTTGGTGAGTTATATTTTCCTACTGGATGATTTTGATTCTTTTTTAATGCTGTTTGATTCAGCCTGACAGGATAATACTGTATCTTTGTATGTTTTCTTCTAGAACCATCCATTATGGCCATATTGACTCTACCATACTTGGTGCCACCAGTCACCTTGAAAAGGAGTAAAGATTTCAACTGGAGGCCAAGTAGGAGTGAAATCCAAGAGAGTTTTTTCTTTCACGCTGAGGTATGTCGTTTCAATATATTGATTCATTTAACATATTACATGTTCGCTTAATTGAATCATAAAAAAATTAGAAAAAATTATTCTGAATTGTTCTTCTGATGCTATGATGATGAATTGTAATAAGCTTTTCCTATAGAAAAAAAATGTAAAATATTTGAGGAAAATATTATATCTGAGGTACCTATGTTCAGCATTGAATATTTCATGAATTGAAATAATATTCAGATTGTTTCAAAAATATTTATAATTTCTATAGCACTTTGTTCTTGTGCTTCTCAGAATGTGGAAGATGTAGAAAAACTGTTGACAAAAAGAAAACAAAAGTTGGCATGGACTAACTCAACTCTACAACCTTTTGGTACAATTATTGGACCCTTAACTATGGTCACAGAATACCGGGTTTATATTGGTGACGTTTTTTGCACTTCTTATTCTTTGATTAGGGCGATTGACATATTATTCAAAAGTTTTCATTCCCTTAACATTAAATATCCCATAGAGAGTCAGCATGTATGGCAGTTCTTTTAAACTATGTTGTATGATATGAAGTGTAAAAATAGTTCAGCTGCTGCTCTGATAGCTGACATGAAGCCATATATATTGTAGTAGAGCGAAGGGATTGTTGCATAAGTTTTCATTTTTAAGATTTTTGAGAAACTATCATCATGCCATTTTGTGCATATTGTTTCAAACATTTCGAAAATATTGAGTATCTCATAATTCATCTCAAGAATATTTATAATTTTATAGAGAATCAAAAATATCAGTGTGTTGAAAATGGTTGTAATAGAAATTATTCTTGTTTGAATTCGTACAAGAAGCATTTGAAAACCCATCATGATTGCAGTTCAGAGAATAATACAGTTGTATCTGATCAACAATGTCCGCCTGAAAATGTTACAGAAACACCAGTACCAGAGTCTGTCGATGAAAATACAAAGTTTTCTAAAGAAATTACAAATTTAAATTCAGAAGTTTCAGAATTTCAAAATCGGAAAATTTAAAGATTTCATTTTTTTGTAAATTGTATGGGAATACTTGTTTTAATAGGAAAAATGTTCAAGATATCATAAACAGCACTAGAGAATTAATGGAAGAACCCATTACACTACTAAAAGATACAGTTTCAGCGTTAGCTAGAGAATATAATTTTACCCCAAATCATACTGAAGCTCTGAATTGCATGTTTGATTCAATAACCAATATTTTTGATGACGTAAACTCGGACTATCTTCGTTTGAAACACCTAGAGAAATGTAATTATTACATCAGTCCTGTAGACATTGTCATTGCCGAACATGCCAGGGAAACTGATAGTGGGATTAAAACTGTAAAACATAATGCGTAGTTAATTCCTCCATGTCTTGAAAAAAATTTTTGAACTCCCAAATGTTTTAGAAAGTACATGTTATATGAATAAACTGAATTCTTCTCAAGCAGGCAGAAAAACTCATTTTAAACAAACAGATTTCTGGAAAGAAAAAATGAAACATTTTTCCGTAAGTGGTGATAACGAATTTGTTTTGGTGTTGTTTAGTTCACTTGATCAAAAGTAATTAAAGTTTTTCGTGTTTTTCAAGGTGCTGGCTGATGTAAGGTGAGTACATTGTAAAAATTATTATCTCAGTAAAAATTCCAAATAACATACGATTCACTTTAATCACTTAAAAGAACACGATTTAGGCTATAAAAGTGTGGGTCGAAGTACTAAGTAAGGTTAGTTGGTTGTCCTGTAGGATCAGTTTTATCTGATGGCGCCAAAGAGGGCAAAGCGGACACGATGGTGACCACTTTGCCCGAAATGAAATTTTTTGTTCTTTTTATGGAGAATATTAATAAATAAAAATATTTATAGATTTTGTACATTAATGTCTAATGAGGAATGGTGAATATTTTAGCGATAAAAAAAGTCGTTTTATTTAATCCTAATTAGTCAAAGCTTACTTTGGTATTTATGGTATCGCTTATTTTGATTTAAGACTAGGCTATGCAACGAGCTATAGATGCAGTAAAAAATAATAATATGGCGTGGCTAACTGCTGCCAAACAATTTAACGTGCCGAGGAACACCCTAAAAAGACGTGTTCTAGAGAAAAACCAGCAAGCTACTTCTAACAAAAAATGCCTAGGTCGTTATCGTGCTGTTTTCACTGAAGAACAAGAACAAGAGCTTGTTAATTACCTTTTGGACATTGGAGATTCGTTTTTTCGGAATTATAGTAGCAGACCTACGTAGCCTGCCTCATCAATTGGCAGTAAAGAACAATATTCTTAACACGTTCAATCATACAAAGAAATTAGCTGGGAAAGATTGGGATGCCGGCTTCAGAAAGAGACATCGCGAACTTGTTTTGAGAAAACCAGAAGCGACGTCCGCAGCAAGAGCCCAAGCCTTCAACAAGACAAATGTCTCAAAACTCTTCGACATTTCAGAAGACGCCCAGAAAAACTACTTGTATCCTCCACCTAGGGTTCACAATGTCGATGAAACTGGACTTTTGACTGTCCAGTCAAAATTCTCAAAAGTTTTTGCACTAAAAGGTAGACGGCAAGTTGACTCCCTTACATCTGCCGAAAGAGGAACTCTTTCTACATTTGTAGTTTATATGTCAGCGGGAGGAAATTTGATCCCTCCTTTTGTCATATTTCCGAGACAGCAGATGAAAAAAGAACTTAAAGATGGTGCTCCACCTGGGACGACATTTTGTTGCCACCCCTCAGGGTGGATGCAGAGTGAGATATTCATTCAATGGTTTGAACATTTCCTGAAGTATGCCAAACCATCAAGAGAAGATCCAGTATTGCTAATACTGGATGGACACGCTACACACCCCAAAAACTTTGATTTCATTGTAAAGGCTAGGGACACTTACACCACTGTAGTTTGCCTTCCACCACATTGCAGTCATAAGTTGCAGCCACTGGATGTATCTTTTATGGGACCATTGAACACTTATTATGTTCAAGCAGTGGAGAGATTCTTGCGAAATAATCCTGGTTGTAACACAATATCAAGTGTCCCGCCTTCTTAGGGAAGCTTTTTTGAATGCAGCCACTCCGACCATTGCTGTAAAAGGATTTCGGAGATGTGGTATAGTTCCAATCAACAGAAATATGTTTTCTGAAGACGAATTCGCTCCAGCAGCGACCACAGATACTATCTCCAATCCCTTGGCCGAAGTCCCACCAGCTGATGTTAATCGTGAGTCACAGAATTCGGACCAAGAGGACTCCTTAGCTGAAGTCCCATCAGCTGATGTTAATTGTGAGTCACAGGATTCAGACCAAGATGAAACAAATTCTGATAAGACTGACGGCAGATCTGCAGATCCTCAACCGAACTGTTCGATTCTTGTAGTATCATTTTATGGCAACATCAAGGCAAAAATCACTGTAGGTTCCGGAGATCCCAACAGTGCATTTGTTCTCATCCACGGAAATTCATCAAGACAGGTCACCTCGTCAGCTGAAAGCACACTCATCAAGCCCAGTATATCATCTGCTGTAAACCTGCTCTCCACTCCAAGTACTTCATCTGTGAGAAACAAGCACGCCTTGCCTAGTTCATCCTCATTTGCAGTAAGTCCTAAAGACATTCTACCAATCCCTAAGACAAACATTACCAAAAGAAAAAGTATTCGGAAAAAAGGAACCTTAGCCCTTTTGACATCAAGCCCATACAAGAATGAACTTGAAGCAGCGAAGGAAGAAAGAGAAGAAAAAGAAAGACAAAAGAAAATCAAACTAGAATTAAAAACGAAAAGAAGGATAAAAAGAAGGAAGAAGTGAAAAAGAGAGAAGTTGCAGGGAAAAACAAATCGAAATCAACTAAACGCGTTATGTTTGAGGATTCCGATGACAGTGACCACAGTGACACTGAATCCTTGTTTCGTGGGGAGTATTTTTCTAAGTCAAGGGAAAGAGTAGGATGGATCAAGTGCTCAAGTTGTCAACTCTGGGCACACGAGGCTTGTGCTGGGTGCGAGGAAGAAGATAGTGAGTTCATTTGTGACATCTGCAGATGAATAATTAATAAAATGGCAACAGATAACATTATAGTTTTTTATATCGGGCAAAGTGGCTACTCAGTGGCCATTTTGCCCTACCCCTTCGGGCAAAGTGGCCATTTGGTAGGGTTCGGGGTTAAGTTATGTTATCTCATTAAGAAAATTTAATTAAGCCAAAATATTTTTTCCTTATAGCTAAATAACCAAACTTACTAACGTCAAACTTTCATTTGCTATTTTCAATATTTTATTTTCGAAAATAAATATTTTTCCTTAGCGTGGCCACTTTGCCCACCTACCACTACCCCCTAGGTATAAGTACTTTTTAGAATAGCGTTTTCCAGAAATTGTGGTAACCTCTATGATTTTTGTAAAAAAACAGTAGGTATATACTAAAGTATCTAGACTTGTTTGATAGTGTTGTTGTAGCTTTTGCATGACAAGTCTTGGGGACGGCACAATCATATATAGAGTGTTTTATGACTATAGAGACCCCCTCTTACATTTTGAAAAAAGTATAACCTGTTAACTTGTAAATCACTTTGCAAATTGATTGGTAAAAAACGTATTAATATCGAATAAGTACCTAAGTACTTTATAAAAAAGCATTCTCCGAAATTGTGATTTATGTAAATATATATTTATAAAATTGTTACGAATAAACCAATAAAGGATTTCAAACTAACGCGCAGTCAATAAAACTGGCTTCTTCTGGAAGATACTTACATGCGATTGGCATAGAACATTCTAGAATAAAATCTCAATGTAGAATGAGCAAAGCGAGAAGTGAAGACACAAGAACGTGAAATTTCGAATTTCGTGCATTGTGCGTCGATCATCGACTCCATTCTCCATTCCATAGTCTATTGTGTATTAGCAAAGCAAGCAAGTAAGTGTATTGTGATTCGTGAATAGTGATTAGTAGTATCAATGAGCTGGATGTACTACAGGAGCTTTTAGTTTTCTGTAATTATTGTTATCAACGTTTCTATATTTCTATGATGTAAGAGGTGAATAGATCGATAAATTCCATTATAGATTTGTTGGCGGACTTTCTATTAGAACATTCAATACCACAATTTGAAGGTAAGTATATAGAGGTTAGATATAAATATATTTAAAATTGCATGTGTTAAATGGGATCGTTCCCATATATGAATAATAATATATTACTTATCTTGAAATATTAAAATTATTCGATTTTGCCATTATTTGAGTGTTTAAAAATTAAAACGAATTATTAAAGGAGCTAGATATTTGTGAACTGTGCCTGTATCAAATATCTAGAAACTCTCCTAGAAAAACCATTGATTTTTAAGTCTATGGCAAATAAAAAAAATTAGGGGAGGTTGGGGCAATGTGGACTACGGGGGCAATGTAAACCACCTAGGCGGCAGCAATGCAACAGATTCGATTCTACTTATGTGCATACGGGTCCTACCGATACTCAGTAAGAACTTGGCAGCCGTAGAGGATTGTTTATCAGAGTTTAGAGCCAAAACGTGATTTGCGGAAGCGTCGATCTAACGAAAGTGTTGACCTTATATCAGAATTACTTGGTAAGTAAATGTATTTTTATCTATTTTTTAATCTCCATACGTTGTTTAGAGTGTGCTTAATATATGCCAAACGGCAAGGTTACAATTTTTTATAAACATTGAATATAAACTACACGTGTTCAATTTATTGTCTATGTGGGGCAAATTGAACCGTTAGTGGTCCACATTACCCCAAGTACATTTTTATATATCTAATTTCATTTTCCTTGTTTTCAGGTGCCTAGTCAAGATGGTCCGTAATTATAGAAGAAAAACGGAGAAACAAACATGGTCATTTGTTGCAATGAAAAATGCTATTAAAGCAGTTAAAAGCGGACAAATGGGCTATTTGAAGGCAAGTAAATGTTTTAATATTCCAAAAGCAACATTAATTCGATGATGTAAGGAACAAAATAAAAGAATTTTACCCAACGAAAAAGGTTTGGGGTTTTATAAATCTGTGTTTACCAAACAACAGGAGGAAGAATTGGAAAATTATATTCTGGATATGGAAACCGGGTTCTTTGGCATTACATTGCTTGACCTTCGTTCTCTTGCTTTTCAGTTAGCAGAAAAAAATCAGATAGAGCATGCATTTAATAACACCAAAAGACTAGCTGGCCTTGATTGAACTTATGGATTTCGTAACCGTCATCCAAACATTTCGTTGCGCAAACCCGAGTCGACTTCTGCTGCAAGGGCTCAAGCCTTTAACGCCATAATGTCAAGCAATTTTTTGACCTATACAAAAACGTTTTGGATTCTAAAAATATCGCATTAACCAGAATATTCAATTGTGATGAAACCGGGTTAGGCACTGTTCCAAAATGTAACAGTAAAATATTAGCTAAAAAAGGAAGGAAGCAAGTTGGCCGTCTCACCTCTGCAGATAGAAGTGGAACCACCACAGCAGTTATTTGTATGTCGTCATCAGGAAACTTTGTACCACCATTATTAATTTTTGCAAGGATGAAGGTCGAACTCCAAGATGGCGCACCACCTGGAACAATATTTGCATGCAGTGAAAGTGGCTGGATTAATACCGACATCTTTTTAGTCTGGTTTAAGCATTTCGTTCAACAGGTGAAACCCACCGACGATAATCCCGTCCTACTAATTTTAGATGGGCATAGTAGCCACACGAAAAATATTGATGTGATTGATATAGCCAGAACTAAACATGTACATATTATTTGCTTGCCGCCCCACAGCACTCATCGTATGCAGCCAACAGATGTCGGTTTCATGGCCCCATTAGCACGCTACTACGATATGGCTCTGGAAATTTTTTTTAATAATCATCCAGGCAGAGTTGTCACGGTCTTTCAGATCGCCAAAATTTTTGGTGATGCGTACTTACAAGCAGCCACCCCCTTAACGGCTATTAACGCTTTCAAAAAGTGTAGATTAGTCCCCTATGATCCAAATATTTTCACAGATTTAGACTTTGCCCCGTCTTCTGTTACTGACAAAAATCTAGCGACAAACGAACTGCCACAATCTGAAAAGGAAGAAATAATTTCTCCAACCTTTACTGCAAGGAGCACCTTATCGAAGCTCACACAATGTTAGTTGGATGAAGCTCCTCCTACAGAATCTACTTCAAACGATCCTTCACATTGTAACGATAAAGAAGCAACGGCTTCAACATCTACTGCCGGCACGACTCTATCACAGCCCATACAATCTAAGCTGGAAAAAGAAGTTCCTTCAGCATCAGCATGTCTTCGCTCTACAGAAAACCAAAGGAAAAGTAGTTTTGGGTCAGAAAGTCCTATCGACATTCGTCCACTTCCAAAGACTACTAAATGAAATAATTACGGAAAAATAAAAAGGGCAAAGCAGCAATACTAACATCTAGTCCTTATGAATTGGAGTTAGAAGCTGAACTAAAAATAAAAGAGGAAAAACAAGCAAAGAAAAAGGACACAGTTAAAAGAAAAATTGATAATCAAGAAAATGAACCAAAGAAACAAAAATTTGAGTCTGAGAACAGTCTTTCTAAATCAGATAAAGGAAAGCAGAAAAAAAAAATTGTAGATGAAGATGCAGACGAGGGAGACCACGATGCAGAATGTTTTTATTGTAATGAGTTGTACTCAACATCAATGGCCGAAGAAGGTTGGGTGCGCTGCTGCGGATGTTTAAGATGGGCTCATGAAGCCTGCACAGGATTGGATCCTGAAGATGACGAGGCATTTAAATGTGAATTTTGTGCAGAATGTTAATATTTCAAGTACTCGTATTTTAAAGTTGGTAGTACCATTATTTTTATGTTCTATACCTAAATAAAGATTTAATTTTGAATTTCCTTTTTGTGGTCCATATTGCCCCACCCCATGGGGCAATATGAACTTCAGACATGTGTTCAGATTTTTTTTTTAACAAACAAGTTTTGAAAATGAAGTCTGATAAGTTCATAATGATAGTACAAGGTTCACTGAACAATGTGGGTTCATTACAATTTCAAATTTCATCTTAATAATGAGGCTATACAATTTTTTATCTTAGACAGTTCACATTACCCCAACCTCCCCTAATAATCATTCGTAGAGAGATTAGTAAAGTTGGCTATGAAAAATTTTAAAAGTATAGGTAGCTCTACACTTCATGGCCTTTATATTTAATTTTAGGTCATAACTTATCAAAAAAATTTACAAAAAAATATAAAATATACCTGTGTTTACAGTAAATAATATGTCGTTGGACATATTACTTGGGGCTGAAGAGCAAGAACTCGATCACATTATAAAAAAACTAATTCCTTGCATTGGTGACCGCTTTATATTAAAAAAAGAAGCAAAATGAAAGAAATATCGGAATGAATTCAAAAAGGTAGTTTAATTCACTGTTCATATTTTTTTTAAATAATTTATGTTCGTATGTACCTTAGAATTTAGCACCGATGAGGGCTTTTCATGTAGTTCACCTTGCAGTTCCCCAAATAGTATAGTATCTTTTAGCACCATTTTAGCAACAGTTTAAAAGTAAACGAAATCGAATGCCGGATGCAAGAAACTCAAGAAATGGGAACACAAGCTGATACAAAAATACTTGATTCGGCTAGCAATTAAGATGTTAGAAATTTTGATTTAAAAAATATTTTAGAAAAAGATGTTATTGGAATGGCAGTTCTTAAAATTTATGACAACGAACATGCATCATTGGACTCAAGGTCGCAGTCATATATAGTTGACATTATATGCACCCACTTCCTAAATAGTTCCAACCGGTAAGTAAAAACCTCCTCAAAAAATAAAACATTTCTTTCTACTTGCTCGGAGCATATTGACATATTTACAATTTTTTTAGTCGTTTAAATAATGAGGAAATGCAAATTTGAAGTCGAAAAATTAGAGAAATATTTCAAAGTGAAATTCCTGAAACTTACTACGTACCTCCGGTACGGAAAAGGGACTCAAGGGATAATAAATCTGGAATATCTAAAGGGAAACTAGTTGACAAGTATCGAAATAAATTAAGTTTTATTAACGCATCCACACATCCCAATAAAAACAGAGAGAGTGAAAACAAAAGTAAGTGTTAGATAATATTGCTCGAAAAATGTATGTTACATGATCAAAAATATATTATATTTTTATTACTTTTTAATAAAAAATCATATACAAATTGACCGAAAAAACAGAATGACCATGCTGAATTAAATTTTGCAGATACTGAAAATGATGATGATGAGACTGAAGTATCTGGAACTCAATCTTGGTTAAAACATAACCAAGATCCATGGCCTGAAGTTTTATTAAAATGGGATTTAACAAGACGTGCAAGGCAAAATTCAAACTTTGAGAAAATATCAGATCTTTTCAAAGTGTACCCAATTGTAACAGGTCCAAAAGGGCATTTACTAGTAAGTATAAAAATGATTTTGAAGCTAATTAAAATATATCTCCAAAAAACAAAGATGATCATTCAATTTAAGAGTTATGTTGTCCAATCTTTCCGATTCCTTTCTTTGGTTCATTCACGTCTTTTAGAATAAGGCCCAGTTTTAATATATTTTGCTTCAAGCCAGCATTATCTTATCTGCTTTTATAATATACTAAAAAAAGAGGTATAAACCCATTTTTAGATAATAGAAAAGAGAAATAGTAAGGTGGGGAATATACTCACATACTATTTCTCTAATAACTACGCTTCAAAAATAGGTATATAATATAATTTCTGGTTTATTTTAAAGTTACATAAGATAATACAGACTCATTTTGAAGAAAATAACATTATTGAATTTCTACTTTATTTGAATATCAAACACAGAAACACACGAGGGAAAAGTGATAGAAATCATTGGACAAATCTCTTACGCTCTAGTTCAAATATTACTCAAAAATATAATTTTAATTTATGTTTTGATGCCATTTTTTTAATTTTTGTGCTGTAACAAATTTTTGATAGTAGTAGAGTTTTTGGATTGAAGTTTTTTTTTACAGATTGAATATGAATTTAATACCATATATCCTAGAAAAAATTTAAACTTACTAACACATTGGAATTCTTTTTTTGAAAAAATTTTGAAGCAACATGATGCTAAAAAAAGGAATCTTTTAGCCAACAAGAAGTATGAACTTCAACTAAAATTGCTCAGTACCGATATATCTGAAAGTACAGTTTATTATTTATTATAAAGAATTTTATACTACTATTTTAGGTTTTTTTAGATAAAAAACTTACATTCAATTAGTTCTTTTGTGTGCAATGTTAACTCCAAAGACTAGTTTTAAAAAAAGTGGTCAAAAAAAAAAATTCAAACCAAGTACTATTGATTCCCAGGTGTCAATTATAGAACATGCTGTAAGTTAGGTTGTAGTATGTTCGTTACTAGTATTTTGGATAAAATCGTTTTATTATTGAAATTCAGTAAGGGAGGCATTAGAAAAAAATATTTTGTACGTACTATAATAAATGCACCAAATATCATTATGACTTGACAGTAATTCATAATAAACAAAATATATAAATTTGACTAAAACGAACCAAAAATGGATTTGTAAACTCTTATAATAATAGTGAAAATAAATTAATGTTAACGACTTTTTTCAGGTATTGAAATATAATTTATCGTAAGCCGTATAAAAGAGCCCAGGTTCATTAAGAGCATCAAATTAAGTTTTTAGGTTTTACATTTATTGTGCATTTATACTTTATTCTACACTTATTTTAACTAGACTTTTAACTCAATATTTTGGTTAATAAAACCCCACTTAAATAGATTATTTCAAAACCAGGGAGTAGATTATTTTAATAAAAGCTATGACCTAGAATTAAAATCAAGCGAAAGAAAATGCAGTGCTAAAAATACACTATTATGTTACTTGAACCTCTAGTTGTATAGGTTATATTCGATTTAAGCCCAGAGTTCACCAAAAAGTCTGAATTATTGTTTCATTCGGGTATCTCTGATTGTATTTTGTTATTACTTTTACAGTTACTAGCAGAAATTGACAATCAAAAAAAAACGAAGAGGACGAATTCAGAAGTGTGGATTAACTATTCCATCTTACATCATCACACTAGAAGAAAATTATCAAAATATTGATAAAATATTTGTAATTGTGGATGAAGTTAATTATACAGTATCTTCACTTCTTAAAGGTTTGGACTTGTGTTTTGAAGTTTTCAATACCCTCGATGCGTGCTATCCACTGGAATCTGAACATATTTGTATCCTTGTCCAATGGTGCATATCGATTTTAAGACAAAATATGATGAAAAAATCCCTAGTATTTTAGAATTACTCAATAAAATTCAAAAAATCTAGATAAAACTTTTCTACTTTTTCAGTTTGGTGCAAATGATCATAGGATATTTTTACTATGATTTGTAAAATTTGTGGTTTAAAATCGTAAAAGGCAACCTATTTTTTCATTTACAAAAAATGCACCCATTTCGAAGCTATTATAGTTGTTTTGATGAGCATTGTCTTAAAACTTACAATAACTTACGTTCATTAAAACAACATTTCATTAGAAAACACGGTATGGTCAAAAAAAAAAGTCCTTTGGTCAAAGTTTTCCAATAATTTACATGACTCTGAAGATCTACAGAATATATTAGATAAGAGTATAAATAATGACGTTTCGAAAGAACCTGTTTCCAAAGATTATGACGAGTCTTTTAAATTAATAGATATGTCAATAATAGCTTTCATATCAGAATTATATTCATCAGATGTAATAACAAGGTCAACAAATCATTGAATATGCTTCTGAACTTTTAGAAGATTTTGTTACTTTTATTAAGACTCAATTGCGTTTGCATAGCTATGAACATGTTTTGAAAATACTGTCAAATATTTCATTTTTTAAAAACTACTCGACCGAATATAAAAGAATTAAATTTTTGAACAGTCAAATTGTTCAATAAAACCCACAACATATTTAATTAATATCAAATAATAATTTACAAATAAGAGTTTATCAAGAAACTCACAGCCAAATTATTTCCTTAGATAAATCACTCAAAATATTTTTAACCATTCCTGGAGTTTTAAAAACGATAACAGATTACATGGAACAAGAGGAACGTGATTATGCAAATGTATTTAGTAGTATTTTTTGAAGAGATATTTGGAAATCTATGAAAAAATCTTTTTCTACTTTTATAGATACTATTCATATACCTATTATATTGATGACTATGAGACTGGAAACCCCTTAGGAAGTCATGCCGGGGATTATAAAATATGTGGTGTTTATTGTTCAATTGCTGCAATTCCTCCTCAATTTCGCTCCAAATTAGAAAATATATTTTAAGTCAGTCTTTTTTATTCTAGCGATAGAGTAATATTTGGAAATAGATTAGGTTTGAAGCCTATATTAGATATGCTGAAAAAATTAGAATCTGAAGAAATTATTGTTAACGTTAATAAACAAACCATTTTAATAAAGTTTTATTTAACAAATGTAATTGGAGATAATTTGGGACTAAATGGTGTTCTAGGATTCACAGAATCCAATAGTTCGAATTATTTTTGTCGAATATGTCGACAATCTCGTGAGAATAGTAAATATCAAACTCTTGATGATTTTCGTAATTATAGAAATCCTGAAAACTATAGAACCGACTTAGAAAATTTAGATCGTGGTATGAAGGAATCCTGTATTTTTAATGATCTTACTTATTTTGAAGTCACTAAAAACATCACTCGATATTACACACGATGTATTTGAAGGAATTGCTCGATATGTTTTAGCAAAAGTTTTAAACCATTTAATTTCTAACATACACTTGTTTTCATTAGATAATTTAAATTCAAGAATCCAAAATTTTGATTATAAGTCAAATGACATAGGAAATGCTAATCCTCAATTAAAAAGAAATCATTTGATTAATGGCCAAATTATAATACCAGCTTCTGAAATGGCAGCACTTATAACATATCTGGGTATTATCCTTGGTGACCTGGTTCCTTACAACAATGAATTCTGGGAATTATACTTGCTCTTGTTTGATATAGTTAACATTTTAACTTCATCCCAAATAAGTAAATAAGAAATTTCTTACTAAGCTGATACAAACATAATTCTTTATATGTAAAATTATTTGAGGAACCATTAAAACCCAAGTTTCATATGCTAATACATTACCCTAACTTCGTAAAGAAAGTTGGTCCTCCAGCAGCTTTAGCTACTATTCGCTTTGAAAGTTTCCATAAAATTGGCAAATCGTGTGTCAATATCGTAAAAAATCGTAAAAATATTTTGTATACTATTCCTGTAAAGTATCAATTGAAAGTTTGTTTTCGTAATTTGAGTAAAATTGGATTTTAAATAGAAGCAGATCTGGTAAACCTGTGTGCCTTGTAAAATATTCCGATACATTTATTCTCTATAAATGCAAGTTGGAAAAAAATAAAATTAATCTTGAAGTGACCTATGTTGTCAAGTGGGTTTTAAACGTTTACATGTAGAGAACCAATGACATTTTGTATGTTGGTAATGATGACTATGATGAACTGATTTTCTATTTAATTAGAAATATAATTGTGGAAAATGGAAACATGATCTATTTTATTTGTCTTAAAGTAAGTAAAGTGTGTTTCAACAAACATTTGTGTGCTATTGAACTTGGGGACTTGAATTCAAAAAATTTGAATGATCTCAAACTTATAAACATTGAAAATTGTGGAAAACCATTTTCTTTGCAACAAACTGGAACTGGAAAAAAGGCGCTCGCAAACTTGAAATTATTTTAAAAAAGTAGTGGAATATTTTATTTAACTGATGTGTAAGAAATGTTTAGTTTGTTATATTTTATTTGTTTTTCATGCAGGAAAAAAATCTATATAAATTGTGGAAGTCCATTTTTTTGCACAAAACCGGAACTGGGAGGAATGCAATCGTAAACTTCAATTTATTTTAAAAAAGTAGTTGAATATTTTATTTAACTGATGTGTAGAAAATGTTTAGTTTATGTTATCTTTTATTTGTACTTTGAGCTGAAAAAAAAATATTTAAATTGTGGAAAACCATTTTCTTTGCACACAACTGGGAATAAGGCACGATCACAATATTATTATATTTTTTTCTTCTCTGTCGACATACTAATAAAAAAGTGATACCTATTTGATTTATGTGATTATATTATTATCATTATTGTTATCATTATAGAGATCTCTATTTACCATCTATTGCCCCAAACACTTGTACCATTCCTGTTTTCATTTCTATTCTCGATGCAATTTCTTCTGCTTCCAAGGTATTAGGGGTTTGAATATATTGCGGCCTTAAAATTGTATTCAAAGCATTTACAAATTGATGTAAACAATTGTGAACTGTGCTTTTATGTTCACCGAAAACATTTTCAACAATCCTGTATTCACAACAACTTCCCATCTTATATGATGCTATGGCAACTTTCTTCTGAACAGAAACTGGTTCACGAATTATGGCATTTGGATCAGGTTTCAGTTCATCGTTGAGTTCGTTGCATATCATATTAAAAGTGTGTTTATTAATTTTAAACATTTCCAAGAATTCTTCGTCACCCATACCCCCTAAGACTATGGTTTTTTTCAAAAATGATCACACCTTTGTTTCATCCAACAGGACCGGAATCGTGGTGGAACTCTCCCTAAGACAGTTTGAGGAATGTCCAGAGCAATTTCAGAAAGCAAAATGTCTGAATTTAGCATTAAACCCCTTATCTTGCTCATCGTTGCGCTTCTCCTTTTCATAATCCTCATTAAAACCCTTTTTCTTCTCTCAAGCACTAATTGGTTCAAAAAAAACCATAAACAGTCTAATGATATTTAAATTGTCCATTATTTAATTATAAATAATTGTTCGATAGTTTATAAACTTTTTCACCTTTAAAATTTACTTCTTTACAAAACAAAAACAAATCAAATGTTTTTTTATTCCTATGTTGGCAATGGTAAACAGCTGTTTAATCTAGAGTAGGAATCCCTTTCTTAATCCTCTCATGTAAAAACTGGCTAAACTGAATTACCTCGAAACCGGTTCTGCCGCTAAAGTGGTTCAATTTCCCGTATAAACTTGGTGAATGGAGTGTCACGTTTTTGATTGGTCAGTGGTGTCACGTGATGAAATCCGCCATTGATTTGCTACATTTCTTCGTTTACATCGTACCTATTTCAGTACTAGAATCCTCGCGTGTTCGTTGTGTTCCGTGTATTTGGATTGATATTTTGAAACTTATATTAGAATAAAACATTTTTCATCTCACATCAGTTTTACTTCTGTGAAATCGTTTTATTGTGTTTTTGGAGACCGCTTTCATTTAATTGATGAATTACATGATGATATCATAATACAATTTTTCGTATTAAAATGAACAATGATGAATGCTGGAATAGAGGTATTAGTAAATTCAATCCTAATAAGTCTTTGTACTTGTTGACAGATCATGCCTGGCTGTGCAGCAATTAATTGCAGCAATTCTGCAAAGAAAGGCTTTTTAATGAAACATTTTCCTGAAGATCCGAATCCTCGCGTGTTCTTTGTGTTTCGTGTATTTGGATTGATATTTTGAAACTTATATTAGAATAAAACATTTTTCATCTCACATCAGTTTTACTTCTGTGAAATCGTTTTATTGTGTTTTTGGAGACCGCTTTCATTTAATTGATGAATTACATGATGATATCATAATACAATTTTTCGTATTGAAATGAACAATGATGAATGCTGGAATAGAGGTATTAGTAAATTCAATCCTAATAAGTCTTTGTACTTGTTGACAGATCATGCCTGGCTGTGCAGCAATTAATTGCAGCAATTCTGCAAAGAAAGGCTTTTTAATGAAACATTTTCCTGAAGATCCGAATCCTCGCGTGTTCTTTGTGTTTCGTGTATTTGGATTGATATTTTGAAACTTATATTAGAATAAAACATTTTTCATCTCACATCAGTTTTACTTCTGTGAAATCGTTTTATTGTGTTTTTGGAGACCGCTTTCATTTCATTGATGAATTACATGATGATATCATAATACAATTTTTCGTATTGAAATGAACAATGATGAATGCTGGAATAGAGGTATTAGTAAATTCAATCCTAATAAGTCTTTGTACTTGTTGACAGATCATGCCTGGCTGTGCAGCAATTAATTGCAGCAATTCTGCAAAGAAAGGCTTTTTAATGAAACATTTTCCTAAAGATCCATTGAGGAGGAAACAGTGGTCAATAAAAATGAAGAGAGATAATTGGAAGCCTACGGATTATTCTTGTTTGTGTGAGGTAATATATCAATTTTACTCTGTTAGTTCTTAAGTAACAAAACAAAAATTTTAGGTTCATTTTGCACCAGAAATGTGGGAGAAAACTAGATTAGATGGTAAGCGTGCTTCAAAATCCTGTGCTGTACCTAATATCTTTTCATTTTCCCAACCTGTGAAAGTTAAGCACCAAAAATTAGAAAACCAATTTCTCCTGAAAAAACAGATGTTTTGCATTCAGGTAATTACTTAAACATACATTTGTTGATCCTGAAATAAAGTTCCTCTATTTTGACACATTTGCATGCACACCAACTAGATCTCTTAACGGATCTTTAGGCAAGTAAAGGTCTCTTTTTTATAGGGATTAGTGAACTTCATTTGTAACATTCACTTTTGGTAATTATTGTGTCATGTCTAATAGTTATTGCTCAGTTTAAAATAAAAATTATATTGTTATTATCAAACCATGTTTTCTTCAGTTTAAAATTTACATTTTATTTTTCATATGTTCAGCCTAAATAATCTCCTAAATTTAATCGATTAATGTTGAAACAATGCATAAGACATGTTCCAATTG
The DNA here is from genome assembly GCA_030704885.1 of Cynegetis impunctata. Lineage (NCBI taxonomy): Eukaryota > Metazoa > Arthropoda > Insecta > Coleoptera > Coccinellidae > Cynegetis > Cynegetis impunctata. The sequence goes on along the minus strand of JARQZK010002269.1, from coordinate 205,235 downwards.
TTTGAATGCTGTAGGCTCAAAAACACCTATACACAGGAGATTTACGAAGTTTAGCCTAATAAAGCGCTTTAAAGACGCTTCTTCATTTTTTATCAGAAGTAAGATTTTATTTCTTTCTAGATATGGAATACATGTTTAGAAAGTATTTCAGTCATATTTCTAAACAGAATATAGGTAAATATAAAAGAATTTTATTTCAAAGAAATGGCAAAGTTGGAATTAAATACCTATTCCAAATTGCCACGATTTGAAAAATAAAATCATGAAATGGTTTATTTCATTTCCATTGAAAATAAGTTCTGAGAGAGAAAAATCTGAATCTAGAAGATTTAGCAGCAAATCAGTAGCTGGCCATTTACAATGAATTGTCATGAAGTATGTACCTACCTATCTACTTGTACAATTATTTTCCTTATAATTTTTTGTAGATAGGTGTGTAAATGTATGTATTCTATATATAAATATAAGTTCAAAAATTTGGTGTACTTTCTTCATTTTATGACAAATTAAATCATTCATTTATAGAGGAAAGTCGCCTATTAGTTATGGGGTATATTCCTAATATGGGGTATGCATGTATTTTCTCATACAGCGACTCTATACAAGACAGTGGCGACAATAGGGAAACCCGTTTTTCATTGGCTGGCAATTTGGCAGCCATATTGAAGCTAAAATCTCGTTGTTTACGTTAGATATATACGAAGTTTCTCATAGTGCTCGTTATATTTGTGATTATAATTATTGGTTTTGTGCTTTTTTGGTGAATATTCAGTGAAAAAGAGGTGTTAAAGACTAGACAATTGGAAGACTTGTATTTGGACCTACATACGAATAATTTTATTTCGAATACACGTGAAATTTGGTAAGCTAGTTTTGCTTAACCCTAAACATTGTATACTATTCATCAAGTTTTGAATTTTTTTCTAGATAATAACATTGGAAGTGCCGGGCTGTGTTGCAATAGGTTGTAGTATTTCTGCTAAAAAAGAATTTCTCCTGAAACTTTTTCCTAGATACCCATCTGGAAGAAAGGAATGGCTTATTAAAATTAGAAGAGATAAGTGGACTCCAACAGACTATTCGTGTTTATGTGAGGTAGGTAGAAGCTTTTGTTTTTAGACTTCTAATTGTTACATCTGATTTATAATTATTGTTATTCACTATTGATATAAAATTTAATGTGAGATTTTGTTTAAGATTCATTTTGCTCCTGAAATGTGGGAGAAACCTCGTGTAGAAGGAAAGAAAATTTTTAAAGTCAAATGCTGTTCCTACAATATTTTTCTTTGTGAAACCAAAACCTAAAAGGAAATCCCCAGTTTCAAGGAAATTTGACTCTCCGAAAAGAACTAAACATTTGTCAGGTAAGCAGATATCAGATAGCTGTTGGTAATCACAACAGATCATCATCACATAATAATGAAAAAACTCTCAGTTTTTTTCCTTTGTTTCAATTATAGAATGATTATAGTTTGCTAATTTGTTCTGTGAAAATGTAGCTCTAGATGAAACTGTGCCAGAGGAATTACCAGAACCATCTACTTCAAATTTAGCTTTGGATGTAGAATCTGGTCAACAATTATCGATATCTAAAAGCAGTTTGAGTGAAGACAGTTTATGTACAGCTCCCTCACCGTTAATATCAGAAATTGATCCAATGAGTGAAATAGCTCAGTTACAGCTTGAATTGAATGAGTACAAAAAGTAGTATGGAAGAGAAAAACGTAGAGCTCATCGATACAAAAAACTGTCAGATCCGCCCAAAAGAAGCTAATAAATAAACACCCAATTCTTCGGACTGTGAACTACTAAAGCAAATATTCAACGAAGATCAAATAGAAGCTTTAAAAAAGAAAAAAAAATGGAAGAACAACAAAACTAATGAGGTGGACCAACAACACTGTTACAAATTCTTTTAAATTAAAATTTAGTTGTGGTAGTAGTGGATATACGGAACTAATAAAACAAGAATACCCTCTCCCATCAACTAGAACTTTACAGAGAAGACTCCAGAACTTGAAGTTTGATTCGAGTATTCTAAATGAGGTGTTTTCATTTTTAGAATTGAAAGTGGAGCAGTTTTCAACTCATGAAGATGATTGTGTCTTGGTTTTGGATGAAATGGCTATCACTCCAGGAAAAACATATGATACCTCCTTGAATAAATATTTTGGTGATGTTACACTCCCTGAACATTCAGGTTTGGCAACACACATCTTAGTGTTTATGCTGGGAGGTATTACAGGACGGTGGAAACAGGTTGTGTATTACTTCACCAGTGACTCTGTCAATGGAGCTGTCATGAAGAATATTATAATAAATATATTTAAAAAAGCTGAACAGCTTAATTTGAATATTCTTAGTATTACGTCAGACATGGGTCCTTGTAATCAGGCTTTGTGGAAAGCATGGGATATTAAAGCTGGAAAGTACAGTCCCACAAAATGCATGATTCTGCACCCACTAAACAATGATAAAAATGTATATACATTTTTATCATTGTTTAGTGGGTGCAGAATCATGCATTTTGTGGGACTGTACTTTCCAGCTGTCCTTGCAGATGTTCCTCATCTATTTAAAAATATTAAATCTATGCTGGTTTCAGATGCAATCATCCAGCTACCAAGTAATATTGTCCTAAAGTATGGACTACCCTCTGACTTGGTCATGTCCAGTCATATCTCAGACATATTAAGTCACCAGAAAGATAATTTTTTCAAACTTGCTCCAAAACTCTCAGAAGAAGATCTCCTTCCGACACATTTCTCTCAAATGAAAGTGTCAACTTCAACTAATGTTGTTAGTCACTCAGTTAGTAGCGCTCTCAAATTTAAAGCTGAACAACTCAATAAACCAGAATATTTAACAACTGCATGGTTTATTGACCAAGTAGAAAAATGGTTACTTAATAACTTCGAGACATCCTTCTTGTGCTCTAAGCAAATTTAATATTGACATTTATAAAGAAACAATAACATTTTTGGAAGGTTTTATAAGTTTATTTCCAGGTATATTGGTTGGCTATAAAAAAATTTGGAAACCTTCACAAACGGGCGTCTAATCTCAACACAATCAATGTTAGAACTACATTCAGAATTATTGGAGCAAAAAAATTATCAGTTTATTCTAACTAGCCGATTTTCTCAAGACTACCTTGAAAACTTATTTAGCGTGTTGCGAAGCAAACATATAGTACCGAATGCGTATGAAAACTTCAAAAACCTGTGTTGCCTGTGTAGGTGCAGCAGGTTCAAAAAAACCAATATACAAGAAGTTTTCAAAACTCTCCTTAATCAAAAGATTTAAAGAACCATCTCTCTTTTTTGTCACTGAAGAAGTTTCTTATTCTCTTTTAGAAATGGAATGTGTTTTCTTAAAACATTTAGGTATTGTTTCACTACAGAATATAGATTTGAAAGAATTTTTTATAAAGGAGATGTCGAAAATACATTTCAATTTATCAAATTGTCACTTGCTTATGAAGGAATAGGCTTATTTTTTTGTGACATCTGCTCTGATTAGTGAAACTAGGCTAAGTATTTGTGTTCACTTTGCCCTATCGTCCTATCCACTTTACCCGACCTATACTGCCGTCCTAAGCCCGAAGGGCGTATCTCAATTTTTTACGAATTTTAGATTTTACTTGCTAAGACTCCTTTATAACCCACCTATTAATTTTATTAAGAAATTTGGCCGGATTTCATCGTACTAAGCCTTCAAAAACATTAGTAAAAACAGACGTATATCCAAAATCACCGAAAATCCCAAGCTATTTAGACGTAACTCAGTCGTGGTAAGCAAAATGGGCGCAGCTCTGATAAACGTCTTATTTGCGTAGGATATTTTACTAGTTGCATAAACATCCGGAGGCCGTGAATGTTAGTAGTTAGTCTTTCTGTTTACAAGTTTGCAGTAAAGTTTTGTTCCTGTAGACGAATAACATTAAGTGGATTTTAGTGTGATATAATTAGGTAAGTGTTTACAGATCTCACTATATTATAATAAGTGGTACTTTTTTGATGCAATTTTAATGATTTGTCAATTTTAGTAAATTTGTTATTTTGTACCACTACGACATAACCTAAAAAATAAATTTGCTTACTATTGTCTAGTTACAGGTCCGCACTTAGGTAGCAAATACGCCTCTAAAATATTATGTAGACTACTTACACTAGTATTATTAGTGTTGTACCATTTTCCACTTTCTATTTCAGATTTGAGCAATGGAGGAATCTCGAGGAAAGAAAATGTTGATGTTAGCTTTAAACCAGCAAACAAAAGAACGTTTTAAAACAATTAAAGACAAAGTACCCAATACATCTTCTTCGAATAATGATCCAGATTACATTCCAAGTGATGATAATGACAGCGAGCATGGTTCATGCCATAACCAAGAGGTATCGGACGAAGAAATTTTAACCTTGCCAGAATCCAGTGCGGGAGTATCCTCAACTATGAAAGAAAGTAATAGTAATCCAAATCAGTGCGCTAATATTACTGCAGAGGTAGCTGTGAGTTCAGATAATTCTATAAATAATAATATATCTGTAACTAATGAAAATGAACTAACGAAAAAAGGGAAAATTCGGAAAAGGAAACGGTACGCGTTATCTGTGAAATAAAGGAAGAAACAAAAATCTGCCGCACTAGCCCAACGGCGTTTTGAAAGAATCGTGCAAAGAAAATTGTAAAAAGAGGTGTAAGAAAGTAATATCAGAACAGCAACGAATAATTATCAATTCTGAATATTGGGGAATGCCAAAAAAAGAACAAAAATCATTCATGCTTCATCATACATCAACCTTACCCATAAAGCAACGAACAACGGCATGCATCGAAAATCACCGAAGACAAAAATCATTTAGATATTCGTTAAAAGATGACAATGGCACTTTACAAAAAGTGTGTAAAGTTTTTTTTTAACTACCTTAGGATTTAAAGAAAATAACGAAAAGGTATTACGTAATGTAATGCAACGTTCTAAGAACCACATGGTAGCTTTTGAAGATGGAAGAAATAGAGGTAAGCCACATAATAAAATGAACGACGAAGTGATACGTAACCATATATTATCGTTCAACCCGACTGTCTCTCACTATCGTCGAGAACACACGCCCAACCGTATGTATCTTCCCAGTGACTTAAACTTTACAACCATGTTTGCAGATTTTGTGGCGAAAAATTCAAATTTTAAATGCTCTTATGAAAAATATAGGACAGTCGCCAAAGAACTTAATATTTCAATTGTTAAATTAGGTCACGAGGAGTGTGAGTTATGCGAGGAGCTCACGCTACATGACCCAAATCACTCAAAAGAAAATCTGAATCCAGATTGCGATATTTGCAGTAAGTGGAAGGTACACATTGACAAAGCCACGAAAGCCCGAGGAAAATACAGAGAAGATGCGGAGAAAACTGAAGATGTTGGTAAAGTATTCTACTGCGCCGATCTTGAAAAGGTAATAATGTTACCAAGATTGGAGACGTTTAAAAGTGCCATTTTTACCAACAGAATAACAGTGTATAATGAGTACCAATTGGTAAAAAGCAACCTAACTCCAATGTATTTGCTGCCTTCTGGCATGAAGCTTTATTTGGGCGAAACAAAGAGGAGATAATAAGCACCTCTTATAGTTTTTTTTTTTAACTAAGAGGGATGTGTCTCAGATAACGTTATGGTTAGACAACTGCACCGCCCAAAATAAAAATTGTGCGTTGTTTTCCTTTTTAATTTATATCGTTAATTCCAATGAAATAAATGCCGATGTGATTGAACTAAAATATTTTGAGCCGGGCCATACATTTATGGCAGCTGATTCGTTTCACCATAAGGTTGAATTATCCATGAAACGAATGGGAAATAAGCTTTATGACTTTCCAGATTTTACACGTGCTGTGAAAGGGACATCGAAACACACTGACGTTTTGAGTATGGATCTGTCAAACTTCTACAAATGGGTTGATTATTCATCTCAGTACAAATTGAACAAGATAGTACCACGGCCATATATAAATGATATGGTTCATATTAAATTTGAACGAAATTCATTAAATATGAAATATAAGACAGATTTTGATGGGAAATTTTTTGATATAAACTTCCTGAGAGCATCCGTAACAAAAAATATGAGGTTAGATCCACCAGAACGCTGTAATCGGGTGGTTGGTATATCTTCTCAAGAAAAAATTTCGATATTGAATAATTTAGGTAGCTTTATACCAAAAAATCGCCTACAATTTTGGGAAAATCTTCCAGTATCAGATGGGTAAATTTTATGTTTGGATAACTTATTTTTTTTATATTAGAAAACTGTTGGACTTTTACTAAGGAAAATTGTATGGTTTTGTTGTTTTATTATTTTTAGGGTAGAAAACTGATTGCTTTTGTCGATATTTTTTAAGTGTATTACAATATACTTGATGTGCATTATGTAACATGCGAATTCATGATTTTGTTTGACTCCTTAGTGTCCGTGACTTTTGAATAATGTATTTTTTTCAATTTTTACTAATGAAAATTGTATGGTTTTATTGTTTTTTTATGTATTGTATAAATATTTTACTAATATCCGTTATGTAAAATTGAGAAATAAATTTTGGTTCCACTTTTTATTATTACTACTTACTGTTCATTTGTCGGCGTATCTCATTGTAGTTTAAGAAAAATCCTTAGCAAAATAGGCGTATCTCAGTTTTTCAACTTAATATCGAAATATTTATTGAATCTAATAAACTTCAAATATCGTTATCCTATGAAGACTTAAACGCCAAAAAAAAAAAAACTATGTTGGGTTGAAATGTGTGCTGATTTAATTATTACAAAATGCTGAATATCTCAAAACTACCCAATATTGACTTACGCCCTTTAGGCTTAGGACGGCAGTATAGGGCAAAGTGCAGACCGGCATATGTTGCAATATAATTGACAATTAAAATTAAAGAACTGCTATTAAGCAATTTTTGTCAATTATATTGAAAACTTAAATAAATGTTGATTCTCATTGAACATTCGTTTTATTTATATGCCTATTGGTTATCTTCCTAGAGTCCATCATACGTTAAGGTGTCCACTTTTCCCGGACTTCCCCTATCCATTTTTTTTGAAATGCCAAACCAACGTAAAAAGAAAAACTGGGATGCCGAAAGTATGATATCAGCTATAAAGGCCTGTAGAAGTAAAACAATGGGTTACAAAAAGTGCTAAAACACACGGGGTGCCACAAACGACGTTGGAAAGGTTTGTTAAGATGGACAGGCCTCCTGAAGTTGTAGTCCAAACCAAACTGTGTAAAAAACCAGTGTTTTCTGCAGAAAAGGAAGATCATTTTTTCGACACACTGCTTGCAAATGAAACAAAAATATTTTGGAATAACCAAAAAAGATATTTGCAGAATGGCATTTTCTTTGTGCAGAGAAAATAAAAAAAAATCCTTTCAACAATATGAAAGAGTGTACAGGCTCTGAATGGTTTGAAGGTTTTCTTCGGCGTCATCCAGAGCTCTCCTTAAGCTTTCATACGCAAAAATAAAATCATTTACACCTGATAACGTTTCCAAATTTCTTAATTTTTATGAACCCCAAATGAATAAAATTGGGCATAATCCATCCAGGATATTTAACTGCGATGAGTCTGGAATATCAGTTGTCCAACATAAGCATATTAAAGTGATAGCTCGGAAGGGAAAAAACCAATAGGAGCCATTACAGCCGCAGAACGAGGATCTACTATAACTGTGGTTTTTTGTTTTAATGCCATAGGACAATATGTGCCACCATTGATAATATTCCCCAGAAAAAATATGAAGATTGAATTGATGAATGGTGCTCCGGCAGGTTCAATATACGCATGTCATCAGTCGGGCTGGATTCAACAGGAAATATTTGTTCAGTGGCTGCATCATTTTATAAAATCCACCAAGCCAACCGAAGAAGATTCCGTTGTCCTTATTTTGGACGGCCATTACTCACATACGAAGAATTTGGAGGTAGTTAGTGTTGCAAGAGCTCATCATGTTGTAATAATTTGCCTGCCACCCCATTATACCTATAAGATGCAGGCGTTAGATGTTGCATTTATGTCACCGTTTAAAATATACTATGCACAGGAAATCTCCCAATGGCTTAAGCAACATTCTGGTCGTGTGGTGACAGTTTACCAAGTTGTGGAGCTTTTTGGCATGGCATACAATAGAGCAGCCACGGTGGAAACGGCAATTAACGGCTTTAGAAAGACAGGAATGTTCCCAGTAAATCGAAATATTTTTCGAGATAACGATTTTGCTGAAAACAGTTTACGTGAAAATACAAAAGAAAATATAGGGGATCTGGTGAATGATGCTGATGTGGTGAATGCTGGTGATATGGCAAATGATGACGATATGGAAGGAATACCAAAAGATATTTCCATACTGAGCATCTCGACAACAAATAGTTTGGATGGTGTTCTCTCTGCTAGGTCAAAATTAGTTGCAGATCATGACATTCCAAGCACTTCAGAGTGTAGTTCTGAGGAGATGCTCCACATCACTCCTCCGAAAACTACTCCTAAAAAACTGATTTTACCCAGAAACATATTGCCTATTCCAAATTTGAGCAACAAAATTGATGAACAGAAAAAAAAACAGAGGGGGCGTTACGAGTACACCCTATAAAGAAGAACTGGAAGAGAGTGAAAAACACAAAAAAAATGTTCCCAAAAGAAGAGTTTTTAGCGAATCAAAACCGATATCAAACAAAGAGAAAACTACCAACAAAATGAAAAATAATCAACGCAAGAAACAGACTAAGAAAGACTCATCATCTGAGTCAGATATCAAGATGCATTTTCAAGAATCAGACGATTCTAATTGCGATGACATTGAAGCAGAATGCATGTTTTGTCACATCATTTTTAAAGATGATAGAAGTGGAGATGAGTGGGTTCAGTGTGAAGGATGTTTGGATTGGGCCCATGTCCACTGTGCCAGAAATGACACGCCTAACTACATTTGTGACTTTTGTAGGAGTTTTTAATTTATGTATGTTCCCATTTTAGATAGTTTGAATAACATTTCATTTCCTTTTTGTTTCTGAAAAAAAATATATGTTTTCATTTTCATGTGAATCTTCAGATACACTGTATTTGAGTTTTAATAACTGTATGATTTGATTGATTTGTATCATCTATCAATAAAATTTGAAAGTTTTAGAGAAAGATTTATTATTTTTTTGTACCTACTATACATAATTGCACTATTTACATAGTTTTTTCAGGTACCCCGTTTTAGGTCATATCGGGTTCAGGTACCCCATATTGAGTCTTATCAGGGCCCCATATTAGGCTATGCTAGTATAAAAAAGAATCAATGTTGCTAAACAGAGATAGAAAATATGAAATTTTTGTGAAAATTAAAATGGTACCCTATAATAGGCGACTTTCCTCTATCTATTAGGTACTTGACGGTTGTGCGAACTTGAAAAATGAAATCGAAGTTCATATGAATATTTTTGTGAGATAAAGCGAAAAGACACTTCACCACAAATGAACATAATACATATATTCAAAATAAATTTGAAATAACACAATAAATCATCAAACTCATTCGTTCATTTGCTATATTTTCAAATCTCCTTCTAAATGAATTCAAATTTAGCAAGGAAATGGCGGTTGGGCGTAGCTTATGCCCAATTGTCGTCACTGTCTTGTTATGCGGCCCATACAGAAGCTACTTTTCTGGCGTGTTGGCAGCTGGCGTTGCCGCTAGCGCCCAAAACGCACAGAAATCGCAATAGAAATGCCCATGTAATGTTCTCTGCTGCCGAGCTGGCTACTCGATAGGCGGCCGACGACGCTGGTCGCTGAGATCAGTTTTGTTTGATTTCGGCGTCCGGAAAGACAACGAAACGCTTAGAAAATGCTTGTGTGTGTCGAAAATGGCAGAAAGTCAGCGATTTGGACACTCAGGAGAATTTATTTCTGCTTTCATTGAATTATTAAAACATCAAAAATACTTATGGATGGTGAAAAGCAAGGAATACTCCAACAGGATAATGAAGAATCGCGCCTACGAAGAGTTATTAAATTTATGTAAATCGTACAACGATGATTGTGACATTGATTTCGTGAAAAGAAAAATAAAAAGTCTCCGTGATTCATTCCGCAAGGAATACAAAAAGGTCCGAGCTACAGAAAAATCGGGAGCAAGTACTGACGACATATAGGGGAAAACCGCAATGAATCGGACGGGTTTTGAAATGAACAGTTGTCGTAGTTCCAGTATGATTTTTTGACCGAGAATTTCACATTTACATATGCCAACCCTGTGCCCAGATCACACGATCGAAGTTGTTCAGTAAACAACTTCACCGCGTGTCGACGGCAAGCATTTTATTATTATTCGTTGAAAAAGTAAATTATTTACGAGAATATCGAACTATGTCACAGGTAAGCTAATGAAATTTAGTTAATTTCAGATTAGTAAGGTTATAACTAAGTTACTATAGTACGTAAATATAGCTGTAGATCTTGGAAACTATTTCTCTGTTTATATCTTGCATTGTCATTTTGAGGTTAAGTAGGTGTCGCTTTGAAGTGGACATGATACGCTATATTGAAAGCACGTCTGTTTCAATACGATAAGAAACAACATTTTGCAAATTTTATACTCTATTTATAGTAGAAGATCCGAATCTAAATCGACATTCATCGGGTTGACAAGAGAATCAAACTTATTTTATAATAAATTTCGTATATTAAAAAATATATTAAGAATAGGTAGACAACAAAAATTCTGGACAGAATAATTTCAATTATTTTTTAAAAAATGATTTTTCATAAAATTTTGCAACATAAAAATAAAAATAAAATTTTATACTGGACTTAAATTATGAAACATATAGAATGTGCAGACGTAGGGTTGACTATCATTTACCTGGACGAACTACTCGGTTGACAGGTATAAACAGGTATGTCAATACTAGTTACTTTCACAAGTAGGATAATAGAAAAAAATTTATATCAGCATAAGCGCTGTTTTATTCTGAACACGATGATATAGGGTTGACTGCAAAAATCCCGGTCCTAATAGGGGTATACAAATTTTAAAGATTTAAATTTCAACGCGTAGGGAAAGTGACAGAGAGATCCGAGGTAAGTATACCGTGTGATAATAAAGAACCGAACCTTGCAGTTGTGTCTGATGGGATCGTGAATATAAGAAAGTGCGCATGCTCGGTATGTAAACTATATGGAAAGTAGAGACAGTAGCGTTATTTTGGAGTAGCCCATGTCTTATGAAATTATATTGCATCGAAAACACGTGTTATTCTGTATCATTGTGATAAAAAATGGCTAAAAAGTGTTTATTGTGTGGCTTGGACGATTCTTTAAGTGATTTTACAGATGATACTTTTAAAAATTGTTCGTTGAAGCTAGCTTTTCGTAAAAAAAAAAATTTTAATATCATGATGTTGAACTAACTAAAGCAGCACTCGATTTTGTTGGTTACCATACCACGTGTTACAAAAAAATAACTGCTTTACGAAGTAAATACCATGAAGACTATAAAATTTTTCTTACAGAGTATTCAGTAAGTACAATATGATTCTTTTAATTATTATCTAATAGAATTTGAAATAGCACAATTCTAACGGTCGGTGATTTCGTTTTTATCAAACAAATAATTTGAAAAATAATTTTTCTGAAGGACCTCTCGCCTGTTTTTTTTTGTTTTTCAATTTCAAAGACAAAAAAAATATTATTGATGTAAGCAAAGCTTTTTATAACAATGAAATTTCAAAGATTAACATTAAATATAAAAAATTGCTTCTAGGAACATGTCAATACTTCAATAGCTGATGAAGGCACAGAATGTCTAATTCTAGTGTCCATTCTAGTAAAGCGGCTACTGAGGGTGAAGAAAATAATACTGTTGTCACATCACACACTTCTACGGATTCGGATGAGGTAAGGAAATATTTTGGAATTTATTAAAATTAGGGCAAAAAAGAAGAAAATATTTTTTAGCGATAAAAAAATATATAGACACAATTCATGAACAGGTTTTTGTTTAAGATGATGAAAGTTAAAGAAAGATTGAATGAATTATTGATTAATTAATTGTTCACACTGAAAACCATTTTTTTCTAGTGAATTTCTATATATAAAATGAATTTTATTGTTTTAGGGAGCGTCAACATCAACAGCATCGTCGTCCAATATAAGTACATGCTTATTTTGCAATAGCGTAAGAAAAAATGTCGGGAAGAAAAAACAAACTCTAACATTTCCTCAGAGTGACCAAGTTACTCAAAAAGTAAAACAAATAGCTAGAAAGACTGATGATTCAAAAATCTTGTCAAAACTTGAAAACGAAGTTATTGCTTATCATCAGTCTTGCTACGCAGTTTATTTGACCAAAAACAGACGGTCCACTCAGGAACCAAAAGATTCAATTAATCAGAAATATCGTAATAAACACAAATTGGCTTTTAAATCGCTTAAAACTTTTATTGTAGAAGAGATCATTGAAAACAACAAAGTTATGTATTTCGCTCTACTCTTTCGAAGATACCAGGCTTTGTTATTGGAGTTTGGAGATTGTGAAATAGATTTTGATTTTACCAAAGATTATCGAGCTGAAATTTTGGTGATCGTGTTACTTTTGAAGCATCTACTAGGCAACGTCATCAAAAAATTATCTACAAAACAGACATTGACATCTCTATTATGGCAAATGATACCAAATTGTTGGAAAGCAAAGAAGACCACAAATTTGAAGATGTTGCATACGATTTGAGAAGTTGTATTAAGAACATTGATTCTCATCCTCTCTAGACGTTTAACTGCTGATGATATCATACGAGGAGAATGCGAAATTCCTGAGGAGTTACTTAATTTTATACGAAACCTTGTTTGTGGGCCTAACTGTTGTGAGGAAAATTTTGACTAAACTTCAACAAAAATAACATCAATATGTAGTGACATAATATACGCTGTTACCAAGGGAAGATGTAAGCCGGCGAAAAACTCTTGGACTGGCAATGAAGTCTTTAACTAACTCTCGGCAAGTAATTACAATGCTTAATAGATATGGCCATTCAATTGGTTACAATTTAGCCGAAGAACTCGAAACCGAAATGACTTACACGTCTATCCAAAATAACGCTGTAATACCAGCAGGCATCATAGCAACAAACACACTCAGTACTCGTGTTGCTTTCGATATAACTTTGACCGCTTCATCGACACCACTTCCGGGAAAGATACCATGCACGACACTGTTGGTATTATATACCAATTTACTAGTGCTGACAATTGTGATAATTTTGACTCTACAACTTCATCAGAACCCGAAGTTAACGAACAAGGTCCGTTACGTAAAAGACGACGTTTTAATGAGATATCACGTGAGATCAGACCATACTATTCAAAACCAAAAAACAAATTTACAGCTGTTTCCTGTAGATTCGTTTACTACCGTAATTGATGCATGTCAAGGTGCTACAGAAATAGCAACGGATAAAGATTTGTTATGAATAATGTCATTATCAAAATTGGATTCTGTTCCTATGTGGTTGGGTTACAATAGTTTGATATCAACCGATTCCAGTGAAAAGCAGAAGATCGAGTATTTACCTCCAATTAATTCATCTCCGACGTCTAATGCGATAGTAAATGAAACACTTATCATGGCCAATGAAATCGCTGAAAAATGCCAACAGGAGCAAATAATTGTCAAGTATGATTTAGCGATAGCTAAAATGGCTATGAAAATACAAGAAAAAGAAAAGCCTAACTTTCATAAAGTTTTTGTAAATTTAGAAGCATTTCACATGGAGATGGCATTTTTCAAAGCAATCGGGAAATATGTAGATGGCAGTGGATTGGTAGAAATACTGGTTCAAGCAGAAGTTTTAGCCAACGGCTCTATGAACAGCTTTTTAGACAGCAAGCACATCAATCGTTGTAAACGTCTGCATCCACTACTTGCTGCTGCATTACAAGTATTGCACTTTGAAAAATATTTAAGCACAACAAATATGACTTCAGAAATGTTGACTGATTTATTACAAACGCGAAAGCAGAATACAACAAATGAAAATTCTCGCGACATCAACAAGGTTATCGAATCACCCGATTTATTAAGTCGTATTTTCAATGGGTACAAAGAGTTCTGCCGCCAGACTTTGATGGGTGAAAAAGGCAAAACTGCTCAATTTTACCATCAGTATTGTGAGCTAATTAATTTATTCTTTCGGTTTTCAAGAAGCATTCGCAGCAGTAATTTAGAATTATATATGGACTCCATCTATAACATGACTGATTTATTTTTTTCGCTTAACCAACCTAATTATGCCCGATGGGCCCTTTTGTATTTGAGCAGATTGATCGACTTGTCTAATAAAAACTCGTCTTTGGTACAAGAATTTTGTCGAGGCGCATTTGGAATCAAAAGAACCTCCGCTAAATTTGCTCGATCGCCGGTCGACTTGACACTTGAACAGACCATCAACGCTGTTGCTAGCAATCAATCAACTGATAACCTAGCCGTCTACTCAATATCTGCACGTCAACGATGGGCGCTCAGCCACAGTATGAGAACCAAAATACTGTCAACAATAAAAGAAAATATTAAACTCACAAAAAAAGATGATACTTCTCACTCCTTGCAGAGAAGCAAAATTAGAAAAGACAAGGAAAGCCTCGATAGTATAATTAAGGCAATCAAAGAAGCGATGGACACATTCGATGATGCCACCGATAAAATATTGGTGTTTAACATTTCGACTGGTAAAGCTACATCGCCGGAAGTTACTGATTTTCTTCTGAATGTGAAAACAGCCGGCAATCAACAAAAGCTCGATCTTATTTCCGACTGTTCTTCAAATCCCGATAGATTTGAAAAACCGATTAAACGCAATAAAATCATAAATTTTGCTTCCCAATGCTCGACTAAAGTTCTCATGACTAAAGACAAAAATAAAAAAGTTTTACTGAAAATGCAACGAGACATTTTTGGAAGACTCCTGGCTATTAGCGTAAAGAAGAAAATTAATCTGGAACATTGTCTGACCTTTCCACTGGCACCAATACCGCCTGCACTTTTTTCACTTACTGGTGAAATGTTAAAAACACCCAAATCAACATTTGCAAACAGTTTAAAATCTCAAATCGAAATGGTTGAGCCCACCAATATTGATGTTGAAATAATAGACGGGTTTTACTTTTTGTATTTAATTGGAAATTCTATGCCACAGACATTCGAGAAAGTTGCAGAGTCAATACTCATGAAAATTTGTGCATCACAAGCTACAGAAATCCATTTAATATTCGACAGATATTTGACACCATCAATCAAGGATTCCGAACGCCAAAGTCGAAAAGAGTTTGATGTACCATATAAAATAACAGGACCTCAACAAATCAGACCCAAAGGTTGTGTGCAAAGCCTCAAAAATTATCGATTAAAGGATGCTTCAGTACAATTTTTGGCTGATTATTGGGAGAACAAAAATGTGCTGCCAATAATCGGAAATAAAAAATTTTTTTTAACTGTCGAACATCTGTGTTACTCGTACCAAGCTCTGGATAATTGTGTTAAAAAATCTGAAGAAGTTGATTATACATGATATCATGAAGAGGCGGATACGAGGATTGTTTTTCATGCTCATGAAGTAACACCCGGCTCCAGAATCCTAATTAAAGCTTCTGATACTGATGTTCTCATAATTATACTTGAAAATATGCACAAACTGTCGGAGTCAACAATTTTTCTAGCTGATAGTAGTGGCTGAAGTACCACAAAGCATCAATCGAGCCACCTCGACTGCATTAACTGTATCGATTTAGCATTACAGTTGGGACCCAAAATATGTAAAAGTGTACCTGCTTATCATGCAGTAACAGGTTGTGACTACACTGCGGCATTTAATAATAAAGGAAAGGTCAAACCATTTAAAATATTTTCAAAAAATGAGACCTATCAAACAATTTTTGCGTCATTAAATGATGAAGCTGATATTTTTATCGATGAAAGAATGAATGTTGTTCAAGAGTTAACAGCACAAATGTATGGCGTAAAGCACTGTCAATCAGTTGATGATGCGAGAATTCGTATTTTTATGAAGAAGTACGGCGCAAAAGAAGACAACGAACAATTTTTAAACAAACTTAAAAGTTTTGACTCCAACTTTATACCGCCTTGTTGGATTTCCCTACTACAAAAAATTTTAAGAACGATATATGTAAATTCTATGTGGCTTAATGCAACTGATTCTAACGGTGCGAAGTTGAACCCTGTAAACTACGGTTGGCATTTAGATGGTTTTTTAAAACCAACAGGTTTTGTCGGAGATCAAACTCCTTTAAAAACACAGGATATTATTGAAATAGAAGTTAATGAGAAAGAACTTGATGAGTCAGATGAATTCGAGAATCATAATTTAAGTTCAGATGAATCAACTATAGAATAGGAAATATTTATTAAAATATTTTTCTCATTTATATTATTTTTGTACTTTTGCTGTTCTGTAATAAAATTTTTAAATATCAAACAAGATCTTTAGTCTATCTTCTTGTAATTTTCTTATTTGAAATTTCGGCAATAAACTTTGTTTACCTTTAACTTTTTTCAGAAAGAGCAAAAAAATTTCAAAGTAAGTAATTGATATTTTCATTAATTATTCCGTTATCATATTTTGAGTTACAAAAACATTTCTACTTTAGATATATTATTATACTTATATATATATATATATATATATATATATATATATATATATATATATATATATATATATATATATATATATATATATATATATATATATATATATATATATATATATATATATATATATATATATATATATATATATATATATATATATATATATATATATATACTCTGATAGAAGGATTTATTCGTATTAAAAATTATGTGTTAATAGTTAAGAAGTCATTTATTAGAGACCACTTTTAAGTATTAAACAAATATTTCTTAGTACTTAAAATGATTTATTTGTATTTAATAAATCTGATATTTATTTATTAAATATTAACAAATCTTTTTAAATAATATGAAATATTTATTAAGAACTAAAATGTGGTCTCTAATAAATGATTTGTTGAATATTAACAAATATTTTCAACTACAAACAGATCCTTCTATCAGTATATATATATATATATATATATATATATATATATATATATATATATATATATATATATATATATATATATATATATATATATATATATATATATATATATATATATATATATATATATATATATATATATATATATATATATATATATATATATATATATATATATATTTTTTTTTTTAATTTATGTTATATTGTTTAATATTTTTGTTTTATATTGAATATATTTTATTGTTATATATGTTATTAATTAATTTGTTTGCAACATATTTTCAGTTGCTCCGAAATAACGCATACTGAATTCAAATGTCAGTTGCTCCAAAATAACGTGTACTATTTACAATATGGAGGGTAGCAGGGGTACCTCTACTTTCCATATAGTTTACATACCGAGCATGCGCACTTTCTTATATTCACGATCCTATCAGACACAACTGCAAGGTTCGGTCCTTTATTATCACGCGGTATACTTACCTCGGATCTCTCTGTCACTCGTTTCCCCACGCGTTGGAATTTAAATCTTCAAAATTTGTATACCCCTATTAGGACTGGGATTTTTGCAGTCAACCCTATATCATCGTATTCAGAATAAAACAGCGCTTATGTTGATATAAATTTTTTTCTATTATCCTACTTGTGAAAGTAACTAGTATTGACATACCTGTTTATACCTGTCAACCGAGTAGTTCGTCCAGGTAAATAATAGTCAACCCTACGTCTGCACATTCTATATGTTTATACTTTAAGTCCAGTATAAAATTTTATTTTTATCTTTATGTTGCAAAATTTTATGAAAAATAATTTTTTTAAAAATAATTAAAATTATTCTGTCCAGGATTTTTGTTGTCTACCTATTCTTAATATATTTTCTAATATACGAAATTCATTATAAAATAAATTTGATTCTCTTGTCAACCCGATGAATGTCGATTTAGATTCGGATCTTAGAATATTAGTAATTATATTTATTTACTTTTCAGGTCAATACACCTACACGAAAAGAGAGGTTACGACCATCCAGTGAGGTAGTGGAAAGTGCCGTATGAGAAGTTCTTGATAAAAATCAATCCATCCGGTCAGTGGCGGTAGCCCATAACTTTTCCAAGTCTTATTTAGCTTCGATTTGTAAAAAAGCTAAAGCTCAGGAGGAAGATTATCGTCATGGACCTCAAATAGCTAATAAACGTATTTTCTCCCTTGAACAGGAAAATTTTTTGTCCGATTATCTGAAAACATCATCAAAGATGTGTTACGGCCTTACAACCGTGCAAGTCAGGGAACTGGCCTATCAGTATGCTATAGCTCACAATATTTTACCGAAAGCCTGGATCGAAAAGGAGATGGTATCAAAAGATTGGATGGTTGGTTTCATGAAAAGAAATTCGACGCTAAGTTTGAGAAAACCAGAAAACACATCGCTTTCTAGAGCAACTTCTTTCAATCAAACGAATGTCACGAATTTTTATGACAACTTGCAGCGTGTTCTGGAGAAACATAAATTTAGGCTTCATATGATTTGGAATTTAGACGAAACCGGCTGTCTCACAGTCACAAATCCTCCAAAAGTTTTAGCAACAAGAGGTTCAAAGCAAGTAGGGCAAGTGACCTTAGCGGAAAGAGGTAATTCAGTTACGATGCTTGGATTTATTAACCCATCTGGTGGAACAATTCCTCCATTTTTTATATTCCCCAGGGTGCACTTTAAAGAAATTATGTCGAAAGAAGGACCTGCAGGCGCAAAAGGAGTAGCAAATCTTAGTGGCTGGATGACGGATTTTTTGATGCAATGAAGCACTTTATCAACTTTGTAAAGCCAACTGTAGACGACCCTTGCCTGATTCTGATGGATGACAAGTTGTCATGTTAGCAAGGAAAAATCATATAATTATTCTTACATTTCCCCCACATTGTAGTCATCGACTACAACCTTTGGATGTTTGTGTATATGGACCTTTCAAAACCAGATATAGAACAGCAATGGACTCTTGAAAGTTATCCAACCCCGGAAAAACGGTAACTATTTATGAAGTGGCTCCATTTGCTAACCAGGCTTTTCTTCATGCATTTTCACTAGAAGATATAACAAAGGCAGTTTTGGCTACCGGAATACACCCATTCAACAGAGATATCTTCTCTGAGGAAGATTTTTTGTCTTCATATGTGTCAGATCGGCCAGATCCAAGTGAAGGGCCAGAGGGAAAAAAGATGAAAGTAACTTTTTCGTCGATTTTGAGATATTAGCGCTATTAAGGTTCTATGAAGGAGTACTATCTTCTGGTAGAACAACAAGGGGGAAAAAAGATGAGAATCGTCAGAAATGTGCATGAAAAGATTCGGGGTAAGGGGGAAAATAGATGAATGTCACAAGCGCGGATGGAAGAAAGATGAATGTCAATTTAAATGCCTGGGCTACCGGTAGAGGCCAGCAGTGTTGCAGAAACCTCCTCGCAATCAGCTGTTCTTGTTGCAATCACTTGTTGTTTTTGTGGCTAATTGTTTTTCCTGAATTATTGGTGTATAAAAAAATAGAATTGGGTACCAGCATCATGGATACTCTGGATTCTGCAGAGAGTAGTGATGAGGTGGGGAAAGTTCCGACCAAACTGACAAAAAAGAGGAAACCGACTGGGAGAATGAATGAGTTTGTGAAGAAACTAAGGCTCTCTTCGCATGAACAAGGACCTGACTGTAAGTGTTCTCGGCTTAAATGTTTTCAAACTGTATCTGAATTTGCGAGGATGAAATCGATAAAGGAGTTCAACTAAATTAAGCCCTATTACGAACAGAGTTCATTTCTTTCTGGACTCATTACTGTACTACCCGTGCAGAAACGAAAGAGCATGGAAGGCAGTAGTCGCGAAAAGAGGCTATTCACGCTTTTAGAGTGAGGGTCGATGTTGATGGGACCAACAGAGATTTACGTGTTTGTTTCAAGGCGTTCACGTCTATTTTTAGTATTACGCCTAAACGAGTTCAGGCCATTCAACAGTCATTAACTGAGAAGGGTTGCAGTCCCAAAGATAATAGGGGTAAACATGCAAATCGACCTCATAAAATCACAAATCAAACTCGTGATCTTGTGAAGGATTTCATAAATTCGTTGAAGGGGCGGAAATCCCATTATTCTTTAAACGATTCGGACAAAATATATCTACCCGAAGATCTTAGTTTGTCCAAATTGACCAAGATGTATAATCAAATTCACAAAGAGAACATCGTACATTATGACACATTCCGATCAATTTTCAACAATGAATTTAATATATCGTTCGGCTATTCGAGAAAGGATACCTGCATCACGTGTGATGCCATCAGGTCTCAGAAATCAGCAATTGAATCAGGCGCCGCAACCACTCTTCCAGACTCGCAAAAAATATTTGATCCCAAAAAGGAAATAAAAAAATTGGAAACTGAGCACAAACTTCACCTATCGAGAGCTGAAAAATTTTATTCAATTAAAAGGAATTTCAAAAAAATTATTAAAAGAAATCATGCTGTTACTGCCATTGCGATGGACTTTCAGAAGAATCTATCTACCCCCAACATAACGATCAACGACGTTTACTATAAAAGACAGCTCAACTTTTACAGCTTCAATATCCACGTTCTGTCTACCGGAGATGCAGCTTTTTACACGTACGATGAGAGCGCTGCCCGTAAATGATACGACGACGTTTGCTCCATGCTCGATAATTTTTTATCTGAAGAAGTTAGTAATCTCGTCATATTTTGCGATTCCTGTGCTGGGCAGAATAAAAATTATACCCTTATTCGATATATTCATCATTTATTGACTGAGAAGCATCGTTTAGACAGTGTTGAAGTATATTTTCCCATTCGAGGTCATTCATACCTCGAATGTGATAAAAACATGAGTTACATCAACCAGCAGACTTACGTTGAGTTGCCCGATCAATGGAGGGATGTTATAAGAAATAGCAGAGAGGCCGTCGCCCTTTGCTGTGATCAACTGCCAGCAAGAACTTTTCAAGACATGGACAGAATTCTTGACGCCTATGTACTTGAAAAATTGCCCGTTTCCCACTAGGCCCGTGCGTTGTTTGAAGGTTATGAATGAACAAAATTTTTCACCGAGACACTTTTTCTGGTTGTTACATGGACGCTGAAATCCTTTGGAAGCCACCAACAACGGGAAAAAACGCAAGAAAACGTCCTGCTCCACGTAGACCTTTAACTAACCTGTATGATGAACCATTGCCGATTTCTCAACCAAAGTTCAACGACTTGCAACAACTAAAAAGATTTTTGGTTAACCCTGCTGCGAAAGCGTTCTTTGAGAATTTGCCCACCATCAATCCAGCAGCTGTTCACGATGACAGCGAAGATGTATACCTGGATTACCCAGATGAATAAATTTTCATTAAATTTTTTGTTCATTGTCAGTAAAATATAAGTTGTTCATTAAATTCATTCAAGTTTTTTTTTTCACCTTCATCATTTCACCTAGGAGCTACTTGGAACTGCATATATTGATTACTAACATCTATTAAGAATTGATGCACTAAAAAAAAGGTATGATTATATTACAAAAGGAGTTAATAGAAATCAAACTTTGTTTTTCATTTTTCTCGAAATCACTTTTTGGTCACTTTCATCTTTTTTCCCCCTGGCCCTTCAAGTACTTCACAAGATGTCGAAGGTATGGCTCAGTCACCAACGTCCACCGCTACAAGTTCAATCAAACAATCCTTAGAACGTGATTTCCACAGCCTTCCACTTCGAAAATTATTATAAGTCCCGAACAACTAAGGCCGTTTCCTAAGGCACCTCCAAAGAAAAACATCCAGCGAGGACCACGTAAGAGGAAAACGACAGTAATCACTGACACACCAGAAAAAGACAAACTTTTAGAAGAAAGAGAAGCTGCAACAAAGAAAAGGCCAAATCCAAAAGTATCAGCGGCTACAGAAAAATGAATAAAAACCCTCCTTAAAGACTCCTCAAGCTCAGAAGAGTTAGACAATTTTTCCACACACGATTCAAGTGACGACGATCTGCCATTACAATTCTATTGTCATAGGAAGAATCCTAATGATAGTCACCAGTCTAGTGATGAAGTTCCGCTAAGTCAATATTTCCAAATTCCAAAATCAGAATCGAAAAATGAACATGATCAATCCATACCAAAGAAAAATAAAGAACTCAACACACAAACCAAAGACGACAATACAAATCAAGATAAGTGCGTTTGCTGCAATAAACCATATCACCTTAGTAAAACAGACTGGTTACAATGCTTCGTATGCTCTTCATGGGCACATGAAACTTGTGGTCTTCAGGGTATTCAACATTTTTATTGCAACAACTGTTCTTAAGATAGTTTCTGGTTGAATAAAAGTTATTTTTGAAGCAATTAATATCTTTTAATGCGAAAGAAATTTTCAAAACCGTGTCCATTTCGAAACCATCACTGTCCGTTTCAATACCTCGATGCTTTGAAATGGACAAATGCTACTTTTTCCAAATTTGAATATTACTCAGACCATAAGCTTGCCTATTTTCTTTTAATAGTTCATTTTACAAGTATATTAATTAAGCTTTCCCCTTACATACTTTTGAATAATCACATTGTCTATAAAATGTCAATTTTACTATTTTTGATAAAGTGTCCATTTCATAGCGGTCCTCCCCTACGAACCAAATCTGTGGTACTACAAATTGCTTTTAACGTAGGGTAAAAATAAGTTTCTCTTCTGAACTAATAGATTTTCTCATGTGCGTATCCTTTTTTGTTAATAGCGGCGTGACTTTATCTAACAAGAATTTGAATGCATTCTTATCCATCCGTAGAAAATTTCTATAATCATCTGGATGTTGTTTTAGTTCATTGAAGATATTCATGTGTGATAATTGTTCTTTCTTCAGCAACCACTCTTTCACCCATATATGATGCTTTTTGGATTTTTTGTTTTCTTTATTAATAAGAATTATTGATAATCTCTTCTGCTTGAGGGACATTCTCAAGTACCTAAATAAACCACCAACTTATTTCGCCAATTAATCGCGAGCTACTGAAACGTCTGTGTATAGTGAAATTGTAATAGCGATTTGGACGCTGGCGTCAACGCCAGCTGCCAACACGTCAGAAAAGTAGCTTGTGTATGGGCCGCATTAGAGTCACTGTAGCCGAAATGCGATACTACGATGTCATTCGGCCTCGCCTTACAGGAATATCCCGATCCGCGGTGAAGTTGTACAATGAATGGTTGGAAAGGAGGTTACGTAATTAACACTCAAGGGGCTAGAATTAGAATGCCGCCATATTTATGCTCGTCGGCGAAATGTCATACATAGATGACTCGGTAATGAATGTAGGTTTCGCGGACGGGAATGAGACTCAAGCGGGCTACACACTCGCGGCGCGAAAGCCCGCGAAGCCGCGAAAACGCGAGTGTAGATGGGTTCGCGCGTTCGCGTTCGAGCTTCGCGCCTTCGCGCTCTTCCCCGATCAGTGTCGGTTTTTTGTCCCGCGACAAAGGGTCGCGCTTGATTCACGGTGCATCAACGTGAACGCATCCACACTATCTGCTTTTCGCAGTTGTGTGCAAAACGTCGTTGAGAGAGGTCGTGTGTTGCTTTTGCGTAGGTTTTTGAAGAAAAAATGAGTGTTACATGGAACAATGAAATAGAGCTGACACTGATTGAATGTTTTCAATCAGAGCCAATACTTTGGCAGCCTAAGCACAAGGGCCATAAAAATAAAAACATGGTCCATGATGCCTGGACGCGAATAAGCGAAATTTTGAATATTCCTGTGGCTGACTTAAAGAAAAAAAAAGAATCACTCATGTCAAGTTATAGATCTTATAGAAAGAAAGTGAAGGATTCCACACACATTGGCACATGCTCGACTGAGATATACAAGCCCATATGGTTTGCATATGAAATCATGGACTCCTTTCTTGGGGAAGGCGTTAAATGCAAAGAAACAATAGATACTGTAAGTATTAATTTATTCAACTTTATTTTAACTTGTTTGAATAAGATTTATTAATTATTTTCGTCTCTTATTTCACGAGCATTCAGAGCTGATCGACGTGGTAATTGTGGTATATCACGAATAGCGCAATTTCTGTCAATTTCATTCCTCCATGAACCAGGTGTAATTAATGTGTTGTTCTCATCATAAACGTCCACTGTTCCAGGCGGTGTATAAATGTTTAAAGAAAAGGAACTTTTTCTTAAGAAATTATGTAATAATAAACAAGTCAATGTCAAAAGTTTCACTTTCTCAGGATGTAATGGGGTCGGTTTTTTAAATATTCTGAATTTTGTTACAAGTATTCCAAACGTATTCTCTACTACAACCCTAGTACTAGATAACCTTTGATTAAATTTACGTTTTGATGATCCCCAATCATCGTTACCTGGATAAGGTTTCATAACATGTTCTGTGATTGCGAAGGCACTGTCTCCCAAAAAAACATAGGGTATATCTTTAATTAAATTTGGCAGAGGATGTGGTGTAGGCAAGTTCAACTCATTAAGATACATTTTTTTCCATAATAAACTATTTCTAAACACTCCACCATCACTACCTTGGCATCCTATGTCTGCAAAAATAAAATTATAATTACCATCCACTAGAGTTAACAATACAATACTGAATGTTTTCTTATAATTAATATAATCCGATCCCGAGTTAGCTGGACATTCTATAACGATATGTTTTCCATCAATTGAACCTATAGCACGCGGAAATCTATGCGCAAAACAATTTTCAATTTCTATCCACTCTTTCGAACTCGTAGGCATCTGTAAAAATAAAGTAAATACATTAGTTTA
The DNA here is from genome assembly GCA_030704885.1 of Cynegetis impunctata. NCBI lineage: Eukaryota > Metazoa > Arthropoda > Insecta > Coleoptera > Coccinellidae > Cynegetis > Cynegetis impunctata. The sequence continues at coordinate 180,278 of JARQZK010002269.1, read as the reverse complement.
TATTTTAATTATTTCAGGAAGAATCGACGTCGGAGAATATAGAGGCGGACGAAAGTTTGGGTAGTTATATAGAAAGTCAACCTATGGCATCAGTAACACTTCGTCGCCGTAAAAACCCTGGTGAAATTTTGGCTGCTGGTGAAACAGTAAAGGAAGGTGTTGCTACATCAAAAGAAACTTTAAAGAGTAGACAAAATCGAGAGGATGATGAATGTGACTTGCACGGAAAAATTGTAGCCAAAAAGTTAAGAAAATTGCCTGAAACTGAAACATAAACACAGTTTATGTGTGAAATATACAACATGTTTTTGCGTCGTGAGCGACGTACTCAAGTATTATATTCGTCATCTGCTGAGTCAGCATCTCTGTCACCTACTTATTCTTACAACCCAAGGCAAAGACATTTTTCACAAATAGCAGGTACTTCACATAGCAGTTGCTCCGAGCCACCAAGTCATTATTCACCTTCCGGAATCCTCCATCTGGGTCAAACCCCAACCCCTTCGGCCTCACGGGTTATCATCCATTCGAATGATTGTATTCAGCCGGCTAGTCAAGATTCAGAAAATTATGTTAATATAATAGATGACGCGTTCAATAACGCTTGATTTATTTTAAAACGGTTTCATAATTACATTTTATTTGATTTTCTATTAAAAATACATTTTATAATAAATTTTTTTATTACTGACTTTTATTTCCTCCTTCAGTGCTTCATTTAAAGCATGGCATACTTCTGGAATAATCATCGATATCAGTAGGGGTGAGACTTTAAATAAAAAGTGGAGACTTTGGAAACTATCTCCAGTAGCCAAATATCGCAGTGTTATGGCAAGGCGCATTCTAGCTGGAATGGCTTGTCTTAATTGAGTATCTTGTTTAGCTATCGTTGGTGAAACCTTGTTCAATAAGTATTCAAAATCAGACTGAGACATTCTTGTAAACCTTTGAAATTCTCCTGATGGTTCAGCAACTAATTCGTACAACTGTCTACCCATGCTTCCACTGATAAAAGAGTAAAGAAGGTAATGTATACATACAAAACATATCAACTTAGACAACACACAAGATATGTTCATAAAATGATTACCTGGTTCTACTGCGATGGATTTGAGTCATCGTCTTTTTCTACATCGCGTTTTTATTTGTTGCTTTTTTTTACACATAGATAATTGTAATACGCTATAGCACATAGCGTCACTCCAGCAGCAACAGCCACTTCGTCGTCCATTCTATTTGAGGTCGCGAACAAGACTGCGAACGAGACTGCGAAGCTTTGCGAGTGTGGAGGGACACGCTTTTAACACGAAATTCACGGCGTGGATCGCGGCGTGAATTCACAGCAAGATTCGCGGGCGAGTGTGTAGCCCGCTTTAGGTATACTCATTTCACTAATGATAAGTGATAGATTAATGAAAATTAATTAGATTAGGTTATTTACTACTTACTACAGTAGTAATAACAAGTTGTTACAGAACAATGAGTACACAATTAAATCGCCACCATTGCAAGAAAACACGAAATATCTAGATAGAAAGAAGAGAAAGAGGGCAGATTCACAGCATGAGGAAACAACTGTACAGCCCGCTTCCCAACATGACGCAGAGAAAGTGCGTAGAGAATATCATTATATATGAAATAATTACCTGGTCGTCACGAAATATTTGAATTCCTTTCACAAATCCGTAGACGTAGTAAATCATTCTATACATATACAAGCATGATATTAGATATATAGGGAGAATATAACGGACTAGATGAAACAGTATATGTACCTAATTTACTATTACGTCTATTAATATTTCCATATATTTCAGAAATTTGGCAACAAACATTCCGATGAAGAAGAAGTACACTGAGAGGAAAGAATTTTTATAATAAGCAAATTGATTTTTTCGGCAATGATTAATTTAATACAAACTAAGATTGGTTATAATGGATTACTAAAACAAAATCAATTTTTTCATTATAAAAAAACCATATTGTCAAACAGTTTTTTCATTATAAACAAATGTTTTGTTTACAGTAAAATATATTATTTTATAATGAATAAAGATTATACAAACAACTACCATATTAGTACTAAACATAGGTTTGTTAACTACAAACAAATATATATTTATTTTGTTTTTCATTCTTTTTCATTATAAAAAAACCGTTTATCCAATAAATACATTCTCATTTGGTAACTAATAAGAAACTGTATTTTTACATTTAATAAGCAAGCCTTACTGTAACTCCATCATATTAATTATCTAATAATTGTTTATATTCTGAAATAATAATAAATAAAATAATATAAATTTGCATAATATTATAAATAGAAATAAATAATTGTTTCTCTTCATTATTTGGAACTTTATTGTTAATATACCTATTATTGTTCCGTCATATATAAAATTTGGTGACTGATAATAAAATATATTTTTACAATTAAAATAAAGTTTTTATTGCAAAATATTGCGGTAACCTTTGCCTATAGCACAAATACTAACGATATGAAACATATCACCGAAGAATGCAATATTTTTCAGCTGTTCCAGCTTTGTCACTGGAACAGTTTGGAACTGTGACAGTATTTTTCTTGACCGGCACAATCATCCTTATCAGCTTAGCTGATGCACTTTTTTAAGTGGCGTTAAATTTAAAATAGTATCATGTGATTTAATTTGTCGCTAAAAACGAACGACAAGAGACTTCAGATAGTAAGGTTGCGGCCCTAACTGTCTGAAGACCCTCGTCATTCGACAGAACAGAAAGAATTCTCGCGATATTAACCTATTATTTTTTGTAAGAAAGTATAATCTGAAAACTTCTAAATCACTACTTAAATTATTTGGCGAAAACCGTATTAATATTGAGTAGGTATTAGACCTGTGTCGATCGTGATTGATCGAATCCTTTTGATTCGATCACAACCTATACACGAGTGATCGAATCACGAATTTCTAAAAGACCCGATCTTATTTAACCCGATCCCGATTTACTTGACAGGACTAACCAAATTGCACTTTATTTTCATATGTTTTTACACAACAGTATATAACTAATTGCTTGCTGATACAATCGTTTACATTCATCGCACTCTTTATCGTGTTGTTTTGAATTTTGACACGTAATCCAAAAGGAACCGATTTGTTCAGGAACGCTCGCGTAGAAGAGTCGCGACATGTCGATCTCTCAGTCTGTTGGGTCGCGAACTCGATCGATCGCGTCGTGATCGAATTCAGTTTGAGATCGAATCAGTGACATGCTGATATATTCGTTACAAACCGCGACCGGCGACCGGTGACCCAAATGATCGAAATGATTGAATCTTTTTAACTCGATCACCATACGAGTGGGTCATGATCGACCCGGGTCTCGACAAATGATCGATCGACACAGGTCTAGTAGGTATAAGTACTTTTTAGAATAGCGTTTTCCAGAAATTGTGGTAACCTCTATGATTTTTGTAAAAAACAGTAGGTATAGGTATACTAAAGTATGTAGACTTGTTTGATAGTATTGTTTACCAAGCCGGTGTTAAAATTGCTCAATAGCTTTTGCATGACAAGCCTTGGGGACGGCACAATCATATATAAAGTGTTTTATGACTATGGAGACCCTCTCTTACATTTTGAAAAAAGTAAGACCTGTTAACTTGTAAATCACTTTACAAATTGATTGGTAAAAAACGTATTGAAATCTAATAAGTGCCTAGGTACTTTATGAAAAAGCATTCTCCGAAATTGTGATTTTTGTGAAAATACGAGGAGTCAACCGCAGCCAAAAAATGTGTACACCAATGCCAATCAATGCCATACTAATGCCAACCAGTGCCACTAATTCGTATAGTAATGGCAACTACTGCCACTCATTCCTAGAGTACCAATTAATTACAGTCGTTGTTCACTAATTTCTTATTGCAATAAATGTCTGAAAATTTTCAATAAATACTAATTTTAATGACCTAATATTGTATTGATTTTAAATTATGCTTGGAGCACTATTGCCGAAACAGCCGCGGATGCGAAGGATCGTTGTATGTTGACATTTTCGGTTAAATTAAAGCACACCTTTGTTTTCTGAACATATATCATATACTCGTATTAACATAAAATATTGGTAATCCCCAAAGAGCAACATTAGTTTTGTAAGTGATAGCAACTTTATTATCAAAATACACAATGAAAAACAATAAAATCATATCAATTTATAATACCTGACTACTTTTTGAGTATACTTACATTATACCGAGATATTATTCTCTGTAGGCCCGAGCCAAATGATAACCAACAAAACTAAAACAAACCCCATTCGGAGCCCCAATCTATTACTTCTACATTACTAGCAGAAAAGTAACAAACATATATTATATACTCGCATTAACATAAAGTATTGGTAATCCCCAAAGAGCAACATTAGTTTTGTAAGTAATAGCAACTTTATTATCAAAATACACAATGAAAAACAATAAAACCATATCAATTTATAATACCTGACTACTTTTTGAGTATACCTACATTATACCGAAACATTATTCTCTGTAGGCCCGAGCCAAATGATAACCAACAAAACTAAAACAAACCCCATTCGGAGCCCCAATCTATTGCTTCTACATTACTAGTAGAAAAGTAATAAACAAAGTGACAAACTTCAACCAATTGCCGCGAGTTCCATTGAACCGCAGAACAAATCTCTAAAGTAATAAAAAGCAACAAAACGATATCACCACCTACTGTTATAGGGTGTCTACTTTCTAAGTAGGTACATTACTCGAGCCAAAGTAAAAACTAAAACATATTATTTTCCCTGCAAACAATAATAATAGAATAAGTAATAATAAAATTATACTTATTATAATTATGTAAAAGTTCCTACCGAGGCCCCTACTGTTTTTTTTACCCATCGCAACGGTTGAAAACGTTAGACAAAAACGAGATATTCTGCCTATAATACATAAGTACACCTAGGGTAAGTCATGAGTTCATGAGAAATGATGAATCTTTGTTGACAATTCAAGTGCCCGTTTGGAGGTGGCCCTCTATCCCGTACACTTGGGAGAGATAGCCATTATAATACGGGTAGAGATGGCCATGTTTCAATAACTGTTTTTTTCTCTTACAGTTAAAATGCCTACGGATTATACACGTAAAACGTATTCCACCAGAGGTTCTTGGTCAAAAAACAATTTAGTTGCTGCCATGCACGCGGTGAGAAATGGATCGTCCATTAAAGGTGCAGCTAAAGATTTCGGGATTCCTCGTAAAACCCTAGAAAGACGACTTTGAAAAAATGACCCGAGCAAAGGTCGCATGGGCCCTGATTCCCTTTTTGGACAATAGAATGAACTAAAGTTAGTAAAACACATAAAGAAAATGCAGAAATCTGGATTTCCATAAAGCCTCGATGATGTAAGAACGATTGCATATTTCTTTGCGGAGCAACTTAAATTGCCACACAAGTTCAACAAAACAAAAAAAAGAGCTGGCTACGATTGGTTCAATTCCTTCCTACGTCGTCATCCAGACTTATCATTGAGAAAAGCAGAAGATGTCTCCATCGCGAGAGAATAATGAATGAACCGGGAAGATGTCGGAAACCATTTTAAACGTCTTGAAGCATACCTGGAAGAAAACGCGTTGTTTAACAAACCGGGCTGTATTTATAACGTAGACGAAACAGGTCTACAGCTCAACAATAGGACAAGTGTTGTGGTTGCTGAAAAGGGCTCAAAGAACATTTCCACAACCACTTGCACAGAAAAGGGGGAAACAATATCTTGCATTACTTGTTGCAACGCCGAAGGTACGTTCCTGCCGCCTGTGTGCGTTTTTAAGGCAAATATAAAAAAGGGGAGTATGAAGATAAATTTCCACCCGGATCTGTTGTTTTGATGTCCGAGAAATCTGCATAGGTCAATACTGAGTTATTAACGACATGGCTAAGGGATCATTTAATTCCACGAAAACCTGTTGGTAAGGTGGTATTGATCTTGGACGGACACGCATCCCACTGTTCTTCTGTTGAGTTGCTGGAATTGGCCCGCGATAACGATGTAGTTTTGTTATCATTACCAAGTCACTCTACCCATTATCTCCAGCCTCTAGACAGGACAGTCTTCAAGTCCTTAAAGACTTTTTTCTATGGAGCCTGTCAGCAATGGGTTCGCGCAAATCCTGGAAGAAAACTATCACGCCTTCAATTCGGTCAGAAGCTTTCTGAAAGTTGGGGCAAGGCATGCACGGTTTCCAATGCTGTCGCGGGATTTAAAGCTACTGGGATTTTTCCGTTTCAACCTTCTGCCATACCAGAATACGCGTTTTGAATTTCTGGCGCCGCGAATGTTGAAACCTTACGCACTGATACGCCGCATCGTCAGAATACTTCCGAGCCCCAACCTTCGACAAGTGGAGTCAACAAATCCGACTTGATACAGGCAAAATCGTCAACAACAACAACAGCTTTCGAAGATGACGTTGACTTGATAGAGGGATTGCCTTCTCAGGATACTGTAAAGGCAGATTTGACTCCTGGAAAAATCCTGGACCAAATTTCGCCAGTTCCAGTTCTGCCTGCGAGAATTCAAAAGGCTACAAGGAATCTTGGGGGAGTCTTAACATCTCGTGAAAATATTGGAAAGGGCTTAGAGAAGGCTGTTAAGAAAAGACAAGCTGAAGAAAGAAAAAAGGACAGAAAACGGAAGCAACCAAAGAAAGTTTCCAGAAATAAAAGAGCAGCTAATTCAAGTTCAGAGTCGGAAGCAAATGAGAACATGATTCTGGACAGTGAGGACGAGGAAGAGAATTTCGACGAAAATGAGTGTGTTGGTTGTCTAGAAGACTATTTTGAAACACAACGAAAAGATGACTAGATACAATGTGTCAAGTGCTCAAGATGGCTCCACGAGCAGCGCACAGGCTTTGCAAATATGTGCATGAGATGTGGACGGAAACATGCGAACTAACCATAGGTACCTCATGTTCCTAAGAGTGTTTTTTTTACCTGCTTATTTTTGACTCTAAAGTTTGCCAAAGAAGAATGTTTTTGATCTCGTTTTTGTTCTTGAAATGTTTATTTTTTGTTTAAATCAAATATTGTATGCATGCAAATTGTATTTATTTGTTTAGGTTAGGATGGCTTTTGGTATTATGTATTATCCTTCTGCGTTTAGTAGGAAATTGGGTACATATTATTATAGATAGGTAGGAACGAAATTGTCGTAATCAATTTATGTTCATTAGATGTATATTTAAATTTTGATTAGTGTGGATGTTTTTAGATCCAAAAACATCGCAAGAAGTACTCAAATATGTCTGAAAAATAGTTACGTGAAGTAGTAAGACAAAATACCAAAAAAAAATTAATAAATCGGAAAGTTGAAACTGATGAGCCCTTTGAAGAGGCCCAAACTTGTTGCCCTGTACAAGATGAAAATGAGAACCCATCAGTTTCCTGTCCTCTCACTTTTTCCCCAGAAACCCAATTCATTGCTCCTTATTCTCCATTTAATAATATCGTTCAATTCAATATGGTGAAAGCTCAGGTATCGGAGAACTGTACTACATTAGCTGATGATTTGAGAAATTGGAAAATTGATGGATGCATTTTTTTTGTTAGAGAGAGAAACAACAACAAAAAAATTAACATTTAAATCAACAATATAATATAATATAAAATTCCTATTAACTAAATGACAAAAAAAATTTTATGTATATGTCAATCTTTCAATAGGTTTAACTATTCTTTTTGGACGTAAATTATCTGTTGTGATTAACTCCGATGCCTTCAGTCACTTCCCCTTCTGAAGGATTATGTGGAATAGTTGAATTGTTGAAATGATATTTTTTTGATTGATTTACATGTCGCTTCCAAATTATGTTATTTAATTCCGGAATTTTCACTAGATAAATATTTTTTCCCATTTTTTTCTCTATTATCCCTTTAATCCACTTTGTTTTATTGATTATCCTATAATCTCGGGCTGTGACCGACTCACCGATGTCCAAATCTAAATCTCTAGTATCCTTATAATAATATTTTTGTTTATTTTGTTTTGTTAGAACACGATTTCTTAGATTTTCCGAGAATTTATTATGAATTAAAGAAGGAGGTAATACGCAATTTCCTCTGAAACATTACTTCTGAAGGGCATACCTCTAAAGTAGAATGCAGAGTGTTTCATAATCAAAAAGGAAATTATTTAAAACAATATTCAAATCTACAGATTCTGATTTAAATATTGCATTTTTCAAAGCATTTTTCACGGTTTTCACCGAATTTTCAGCCGCTCCGTTTGACGATGGATGAAAAGGAGGAGACGTAGTATGTTCGATATTATTCTTCTCTAAAAAGTTATAAAACTCTACGCTCGTGAACGTCCGTGCGTTGTCTGTAACAACCTGTCGCGGTAATCCAAATCTGGCGAAAAGAGATCTCAAAACGTCGATTGTGATTTTAGAGGTGATCGATTTCACTGGAAAGATCTCCACCCATTTTGAATAGGCATCTATTACTATTAGGAAATACCTATTCATAAAAGGACCCATAAAATCTAAATGCAATCTATCCCAATTTCCCTCTGGAATTGGCCACGGTTTTAATAAAGCTTTTTCAGGACTCTTTTTATTTATTAAACAATTTTCACATGATGTACACAAATTTTCAATATGCTTATCTAAACCAGGCCACCAAAAATACGACCTAGCCATACTTTTACTTTTTACTATGCCCATGTGCGATTTGTGTAGGTCTGTCAAAATACTATTTCTCAGTGAATATGGAATAACTAAACGGTTATTCCACAGTAAACAATCGTTATCTATACTAAGCTCGTCTTTAATGCGCGCGTATGGCTTCAAAATATCAGGAATTTTGTACGGCCATTTTGTACATATCAACTTTTTTACTTTGGTTAATATATCATCCTTTAAGGTCGCTTCTTTGACCATTTCAAAGTTCAACGGAAAATTTCTGTTATTTGAAAAATAATTTATAAAGTTCACTTCAACATCGTATCCACTTTCCTTCGAATTTTCTAACGGCAATCTAGACGAAGAATTTGCATAATTAAACTCCGATTTTACAAACTGAATATCATAATGGTAGTTGGAAAGTATAACTGCCCATCTTCGCAAACGATTAGCCGAAAATTGGGAAATATGTTTTGCCGGATGAAGAATTGTTGTGAGAGCTTTATTAACTGTTAATAACGTGAATTTTCTCCCATATGGGTATTGGTTAAACTTAAATAAACAAAAAATTATAGCTAATAGACCGTGAGCTAGCGCACATGAATTTGGAGTCATCGATTAATGTCTGGCATTTAGAGGTATGAAAAGTGTAATTCAGTTAATGAAAATAAGCTTGGTTTTAAGGGCAGACCCGTGTTCGAAAATTTGGAAAATTAATTTTTCTTTGCATAAATAAATTAATTTTTCACTCATCTTGAATTGTCTGGCAATTGATACATAGAAAGATATTATTGATTAACTCACAATTTTCAAATGCCAGACAGTTTTGAATAGTCGAAAGGGTGATTCATAGGGGTGAAGTTGCAGAACGAAAAAAGAAAATTCATCGTTTTCTTTTTGTCTGGCAATCGAAACAATGAAAATTATTGTCATGAAAATGATGAAAAAAAATTGCCAGACGGTTTCCAGTGTTCGGACTCGAGTTTTTCTGTGGAAAATTATGCGAAAATTTTTTAAATTTTTCAGTGATCGCTATTTGTCTGGTATTTTGAATACTTAAAGCTGATACACATATTTTCCGTCACAAAAAATTTGCCAGACAAATTGGCAGATGGAAAAAGGGTGCCAGACGAAAGAAAATTCGTAAAAAAAAAATTGAAATTTCATTGATTTATTTTTGTCTGGCAATTTGTATTTCAATTAGAAATACAACTACAAACGCAATATACAAATACCAGACAAGTTGAGCTGTTCGAAAATGTATAAATTAATTGAAAAGATAGCAAAAAATAATGAAAAATTTCCCTTTTTTGTCTAATTCAAATCATTTATTTATGTCTGTCATTTTGAATTTTTTTTAAGTAGTATATTTATACCTTAGCTTGAAATACCAGCCTAGTTGGGTTGTTCGAAAATTAAAAAAAAAAACAAATTGAATAATTGTAGGTAACAAATTTTTGAAAATATCAGTGCTTCTTTTTGTCTGACGACTTTTTCTCAGAGATATATACACTTTAAGAGTTAAATTAAAAATGTTAGATAACTTGGGCTGTTCGAAAGTGTATAAATGAATTGAAAAAATTTCGATTAATTTAATTTCTCATTTATTTTCGCCTTTTCCCCTATATAATAAGCTGTTATTACTCGGGAAACGTACTCTGTTACTATTTCCGACATAAAAAATGAAAAAATTATATAAAGAAATAAATAAATGAATAAAATTTCTGAATTAATCTAGTGAATCCTGAACGAATAGTTTTGCGTTGCAATGTCGATCTATTTTGTATTCTTATGTACCGGGTGGCCAGATAAGAATGCGAAGTGCTGTATCTTGTAAACTATTTGTCGTAGAGACTTGCGGTAAAAAATATTATAATGAGAGTGGCCAACAGAAAATCCTAGAAATTATTTTCAGGTTTCCAAGATGGCCGCCAGGAGGCGTAACCGCCATCTGAAACTTTTAAAGTGATTTTTCTCAGAAATACTTCTTGTAAACGTATCACACGAATATACGCGTTTTCAAGTTGAGCTTCATTCGAGTAATTTTTGTTCGATACTTTTTGCCGTATCTTTTGAAATGAAGTAGTGGGGAATGAATCGATGCTTTTTTAAATAAACAGCTGTAACTTCTGAACGACTGAACGAATTTTAACGGAGTTGGTCTCGTTGGGACAAGCATTCATTGTTTCTTCAAACTTATTATATCCGTGATATGTCAAGTTTTTAGTGATACCGCTAAAGCGCGTTTTTTGATATGATAACAGAAAATTTCCATTTTTCTAAAAAATTAAATGCAATTACCTGACTTTTTTCCACAAAAATGTAGTGTAATGACACCAAAGAATGCCAGTGAAAACCGTATCTCGATATCTTATTCCTGGCCCAAAATTATTATGAAATTCTGGGAACACTCCATTACACCGTTATTTATTTTCATTTATTTGATCTGTTTCAAGAATCAATGATGAAATATCATAATTTATGATTTTTGAGGAATAGTGTTCTTCGTTCTAAAAATTAAAACAAAAACGTGTAGGGGTATCAATGAATATAATATGCAAGTGCAAGGTAATCAGAATATGCAGAGTAGTCCTGGGAGGAGGAAAAAATGACTTAAATGAAAAACAACAGATATTAAAATAACACTTATAGTGGCAGTGTAATGAGGAAGTAAGGACTGAAAACTATTGAAATACGTTCACAAACTATGAAGCTATTGATATGATTGTGATATATTTTGAGTGTATACAAATTGCGTCATTGGCACAAAGAGTATACAGAGCTGGATATTCAAATCGGCGTTCACGCCATGCGAGAATTTGTTGGGCATATTTGATGAAAATAGAAAATTTTTATCTGAAATTCTTAGGGTCGAAATCTGCCAGTATTACGCAAATTTTGCACTAAACTCGAAAAAATTATCGGATGGCGTAAACGCCGATTTGGATATAGAGCTCTGTATACTCTCTGGTCCAATGCCACATTTTGAAGGCATTCAAAATATACCGCAATGATATCAACGGCTTCATCATTTGTAAGAGGCATTCATAACGGATTATATCTTTACTTGTGTGTGCCACAAAAGTTCACTAGACTGCCACTAGTAGTATAATTTTTATATTTGCTGACAATATGATTTTAGACATATGTTTTTCCTCCATGGTGTCTGCTCTCCATATTCTGATTACCTTGCACTTGCATATTATTACATTGATTATTATGCTCCTACAAGTTTTTCTAAAAATATTTTGAAATAAGAATACTAATATTCAAAAATCATAAAATTATGAAATTTCCTCATCGATTATTGGAAAACGACAAATAAATGAAAATAAATACCGGTGTAATGGCGTCTTTTCAGAATTATATGATAACTGAATTTTCTTTTTTCGATATTTTCGTCTAGGAATAAGATATCGAGATGCGGTTTTCACTTGCCTTCTTCGATGTAATTACACTACATACACTACATGTTTTTGGAAAAAAAGTCAGGTTAATGCATTCAATTTTTTAGAGAAATTGGCAATTTTCTGATATTATATCAAAAAACGCGCTCTAGCGGCATCACTAAAAACTTGATATATCATAGATAAAATGGGTTTGTTGGAGTAATAAATGCTTTTCCCAACGAGACTAACTTTTTCAAAGTCTATTCATTAGTTCATGAGTTACAGCTGTTTATTCAAAAACATTGAACCACCCCCCACCACTTCATTTCAACAGATACGTCAAAAAGTATCCAACAGAAATTACTCGAATGAAGCCTAGCTTGAAAACATATATGTTCGTGTGATACATTTACTAGGTGTATTTCTGAGAAAAATTACTTTAAATCTTGAAAACCCGAAAATAATTTCCAGGATTTTCTGTTTTCCACTTTAGTTATAATATTTTTCACCGCAAGTCTCTACGACGAATAGTTTAAGAAATACAGCACTTTGAATTCTTATCTGGCCACCCGGTACATAAAATTGACTATTTCTATTAGACCCAACAGTCTAATTATTTTGTCACAAAACAATTACAAACCAGAGGGCAATGTTATCATTCCGTTTAGGAGCCTGATGGTAGCACCCTTCCCAAAAAAAAGGTCAGTTCTGGAAACCGACCTAGAACTAGACGGCTGACCTAGATGTTCTAATTTTCAGAGAGGTCGACTATAAACAGAACTATTAGTATGTTTTTTTGACCCTCGTGTCACTATATGCGTATATTCGTCAACCAATGACGTGAAAGTGTTTCCAAGGGAACCACCCGTAGGTCCCCTGAAACATAGGATAGTGCTTCACAGTTTCTCTCTGAACGGTACCACCACCACAGAGTGCGCAAGCTGGAATGTCAGATTCTAATAAAAATAGAGTTTGTTCCTGAATTTGTAGCTATTACTGTAAGTATATAATTATTATAGTTTGTAAACACTATTATTTTTTCAAATTTGACACTGTGTCCATACAAATATTAAAATATTTTTCAGAATTATGGCAAACTGTTAAGTGCTTCATTTGCAGTGAAAATGAAACTGCAAATAAGCCAGTTAAATTATTTCAAGGGAGCAAAGGAAAAACGATGTTGGAAAAAGGAGAAATTATCTTATATTCCAGAAATATTCATGATCTCCTTTATAAAAACTGCGTACTGCCACCAAAAGACAGTAAAACAGTCGGATATCACTCCGATTGTTGGAGTAATTTTTCGGGATTAAATAAAAAATTGTATGCAAATCCTCAAGATTCCTATCCGCCAAGGAATAAGTAAGTAGCAATCATATTGTATTTGTATAAAAACGTTGCTTTAAATATTTTATATGATATTTAGATTTAGTACACCGGAAGAGCACCGAAAGTCCTGATGAGCCAAATCGGAACCAACTCGGAGGAGTGGAAAGTAGTAACGATATCGATCCAAGTGGTATTTACTTGAAGAGAACTTGTATTTTTTGTAAGAAGTCTCGTAAACGGTCGAAGCGCCGTGAAATTAAGCTCTCATGTACCAAACAGTACAACAAATTTCACCAACTCATAAATCATGCCGTCAACTGGAACGATTTTGAATTGGCAGATGGTCTTAGAAAAAGCGAAGAAGATAATTTGGATATATTTTATCATACAGTTTGTATTAGTAATTATAGTAAGATAAATGCAATTCAGAATCAAAGAGATGGAGAGTGGCATTCAATTCGTCAAATTTATAGAAATGCATATTGTGTAGTTAATGAGTTCTTGAAACTACATATTTTAAATCAGCGCAAAGCCTGCACTCTCAGTTTCCTCGTTGATTTATTTACAGAATCATTGCTTGAGCAGTTCAAAGGCCAGAAGCAAAAAAATGAACTACACATCAAACATCTGCCAAAGAAAATTAAATCGCAGTTTGGTAAAAAAATAATTATTGTAAGAATTAATAAAATTCAATTTGTAACAGCTTCTGGCACTGTTACTCTAGATTTCCAAAGTTTAAGTGAAAAGTCAGGTGATGGCCAGAAATTGAGAACTTTCATAACAATTCAGAAGTTAATTGAAGGCAAATGCAGCCTATCTTCTCTGCTAGTTGATTTTTTAACAAGTGTACTTGCAGCATTTAATATGAAAAAACGGAAAAGTCCAAGGACCTGCAGACTAGTTAAATCGTTCAGCAGTGATTTGACCTATGCAGTTTCACACGGTAATATTATACCGTCCAAACAAATAATATGTGGAAGTGCTATCAAAGGCTTAACGAACAGTGCAAAAATAGTGAAAATTTTGCACAGATACGGTCATATTTGTAGCTACAGTTTACTCGAAGAATTTGAAACAGAAGCTACATATTCCGCTGTAGATGCTTCTCGGTTCAGCCCACCTGGAACTATATTACGGAAAGGTCTTAACACAGGATGCGCTTTTGATAACTTCGATAGGTTTATCGAAAGTGTGAGTAATAAAACCACATTGAATGATACTGTTGGAATAATTTTTCAAAATGAAGTCAGCGGAACAGAAGAAACTACAGCGCAGGACGACAATACCACTCAACAATATATCGGGAGGAAAAGAAGGAGACTTTTTGAAGGCTTCATTCCAGAAATAAGGCAGTACTACAAAAAACCTAAAATAGAAGCGACTTTATTGGCCTATGACAGTCCAATGCGTTCTGTACATCCAAAAAATTTAAAAGATGTACATAACATTGATTTGTTGTGGATGATAAAACATTTCTTTGGTATTAGTACACCTATGTGGGTTGGATTCAATGCAAAAATATTGAAAGATGACCAAATTAAGCAAAAAATTTTGTACCTGATGGCAATAAATCCGCCACCCACTGATGAAGCAGTAGTACTTCAAACAATAAGAAGAGCCCTTCAAGTAGCAGACGAGTGTTCTGAAGAATATGCAGAAGTAACCTATGACTTAGGTATAGGGAAAATAGCTTTTCCTCTACAAAATACAGAAATTTCTGAGTTCAAACGTTTGTTTATTCACTTGGGGGGCTTTCATATAGTAGCTGCCTACTATAAAGCCCTTGGTACATTTATCAATGGATGTGGAGTCGAAAATATTTTAGTGGAGAGCAAGTTAACTGGAAATGGCTCTATCTCTGGCTTTTTATCAGGCAAGAATTTTAATAAAGCCAAACGACTGCATACTCTGCTGTACCTGTGTTTACAATCACAGCAATTCAATTTTTTTCTGCAAATTAATGAATTACATACCAGTGAAAATGCAAAAATATCATTAAAGAAAGTTGAGAATGAAGAATCTTTGAACAATGTATTGAATAATTAAAAAATAAAGAATTTAATAGATAAATTCAAGGAATTTCAGAAAAAAACTTTGAATGGTTTGAATAAATATTTAGAAAAATATTTATTCACTACAGTTATTTTTGTTGATAAAAAGATTAAATGACAATTTCAATTTCAGTTTGTGAGTGTATTTTCAATTATTTGTTAATTTTACAAAGCACTTTTTAGTTATTTAAAATTCATGTTCCGAATAATATTTTCCTGCCATTATATTTCTTAGCTCGAATATGATTTAAAATGTGAATTTTTCAAATTCGATAAGATTTGTCTTATTTTTCAGATTTCATTGGCAAATTACTTCCGTTGAAGCATCAAATTCGGGAAACTTTAGGACAAAAATATTATCTCGAGTAGAAATAGCCCATAATTTAAGGGAAAAGTCGAAAAGAAAATAGAAATTAGATTGAACAAAAAAAAACACTTAAATTTTTCATTAATTTTTTTACCACTATTTAATTCAATTTTTGTTGAATTTTCGAATAACCCAATTAGTCTTGCATTTTAACCTAAGGTATAAAAATATATTTTCAATCGAAATGCATAATGCCAGACAAAACTGAATCGTTTAAATTAGAAAAAAAAATTTTTCATTAATTTTTGTTATTAATTATTTAATTAATCATTTATACGTTTTCGAACAGCTCAACTTGTCTGGCATTTATAAATTGTGTTTTAAGGCTTATTTCTGATTCAAATACAGAATGCCAGACAAAAATAAATCCATGAATTTTTTATAAATTTTTTCACATCTTTTTCACTTATTTATAAATTTTCGAACCGGCCAATTTGTCTGGCGTTGAAAAATTAATAACATTTTATTATACCGCAAACACAATGGCGCTCTTATTTCGTACATTAAGATCACTGAAAAATGTAAAAAATTTTCGCATAATTTTCCACAGAGAAACTCGACTTCGAACATGGGAAACCGTCTGGCAATTTTTTTTCATCATTTTCATGACAATAATTTTCATTGTTTCGATTGCCAGACAAAAAGAAAACGATGAATTTTCTTTTTTCGTTCTGCAACTTCACCCCTATGAATCACCCTTTCGACTACTCAAAACTGTCTGGCATTTGAAAATTGTGAGTTAATCAATAATATCTTTCTATGTATCAATTGCCAGACAATTCAAGATGAGTGAAAAATTAATTTATTTATGCACGGGTCTGCCCTTAAAACCAAGCTTATTTTCATTAACTGAATTACACTTTTCACACCTCTAAATGCCAGACATTAATCGATGACTCCAAATTCATGTGCGCTAGCTCACGGTCTATAACCCTTCCTTCTCAATCTGACTCATCCGCTTTTCCGATAAAATTCGCGACACAAAAGCGATTGGCTTTTCGTCCCCGTTTGATAATATATGCGATATCACTCCTCCTATACCATAGTCCGAAGCATCGGCAAACAATTTTACCGGTAGCGATGAATCATAGTGTACTAATATCGGGGCTGATGATAATAAATTTTTTATTTCATTGAAAGCTGCCTGACAGTTGAGCGTCCATTTCCAAACCGTTTCAGATTTTAGTAGTTTATATAACGAATACAAAATAGTCGATAATTTAGGGACAAATTGTCCATAGTAATAAATTAATCCTAGGACGGCTTTTAACTGTGTAGTATTCTGCGGAATGGGAGCTTTCGTGATAGCTTCAATTTTATTTTCGGATGGGTGCAACCCAAATTTGTTAATTATAGAACCTAAATACGTAATTTCATCTCAAAAAAAACTACACTTTTCCATAGAAATTTTCAATCCTGCATTCTGTAATATTTTTAAAAGTTGTTCCAAACGAAACAGGTGTTCGTTTTCATCTTTACCCGTTATAAGTATATCATCCAGAAATACAACAACTCCCTCAAGACCTTGTAGAAGAGAGTCCATTACTTTCTGAAATTTTGCGGGAATACTGGCTAGTCCAAATGGTGCCCGGAAATGCGTATGGAGTTATCTTTTTTTAAAACAGGAACAATCGGTGTTCCCCAAGGAGAATAATTTACCGATTCAATTACGCCCAATTTTAAAAGACGACTCAATTCCGTTTCCACCTTTTCTTTCAGCGCAAACGGTAATGGCCTTGGCCTAAAAAATTTTGGCTCGACTTTTTCTGATTTTAATTTCATCGATATGTAGCCTTCATTGAACGTACCAAGTTTATTATCAAATAGTTCACTATATTTATTTATTAAATAATCAACTTTGTTAGTAGAGATAAAATTCAATGGAGAAATATTCAATTGGAATGCTGTGAAGAAATCGCGTCCTAACAACGGCGGTCCGTATGCTTGCCTTATTATGAAAATTTTCAAATTTTCACAAGTGTTATTGAAGGTCACCTTACAATTAATGTATCCTAAAGGAAAAATACAATCACCATTATACAACTTAAAGGTCTTATCTGTTTCCATAATATCATGGCAACATGGCAATCATGGCGAGTGCTGCTGAATTTTCAAATGAACTAAATAAATTGAAAAAAGGATACCTAATCGAAATAATAATCGGTAAAAAGGTACCGTCGGGCCTTATAGTCAGTGCGGGCCTCGAAAGGCACATTGGTAAACATAGTGATGAGTATTTCGCCGATGCAATTGAAGTAAATGACGACGCGAGTTATAACCTCAAAAAATTTCATGCCTTGGAAATGCAACTGCTAACCGCTGAAAATGACCTTAGGGTGTCGCAAGTGGAGATAAATGCTGCAATAAGGCTGCAAAGTGAATTAGAACGAACAATCAACCACCAAGAAGAAATCATTAGTCTTATTAAGAAAGATGAAACAAAATACTCAAAACGCGACGGTGCCACGTTGACGGAAAAGTCCGACAATTCAAGGAAAAATAAACCTAACTCTAAAAAAGTGCCGTCTAGCAATTCAAAAGAAGCTAGCAACGCGAATCCCTCTAAAAATGACGACAAACGCGGGACAATTTCTACAAACAAAAATCCACCGATAGTTGGCATGAATACTTCCAGCTCATCCACCGCTGACTCGACGGATACTTTTGCTAGTGCCGTGAGTCGTGCGTGGATTTGTGTGAGCCGTGTTAATGCTAACGTAGAAGAGGACCATATTAAGAAATACCTACAAGCAAAATTCCCGGGTCAATCTTTCCAAGTGGAAAAATTGCCTCTCAGAGATAACGCAAACAGTGCCTCGCTCAAAATTGGCGCGGACATGTCCCTTATGGAGGATTTGTACAAACCAGAGACTTGGCCAAAAGGTGTCATCGTGAAGAGTTTTCGGTTTTTTCGGAACAGAGCCGGAGCTCATAGACAATTCACTCCATAGTAGACACATTGTGTCCAAGCCCCGGAGCTGCATTATGCACCAAAATGTGCAAGCTCTTGGCACCAGTTTTAACGCACTAGATGCACTACTATCTGCAGAGGTCAAATGTGAAATGCTTTCAATAGTAGAACATTGGAAATCTGCAGAGCAACTAGAAGCATACAAGCTGCAAGGTTTTGAATTGGTGTCCTCTTTCTGCCGCGATGAAAAGCAGCATGGAGGATCTGCGATTTTTGTGAAAAGTGAACATAGGGCTCGACCATGCCAGGACCTCAACAAGTTAGCCCTGAAAATACATTTTGAATGCGGTAGAATGTTTCTTGGGTGAGGAAAAAGAAAGAGTCATTCTTTCATCAGAGTATCGTTCGTGCGCGCAACCCTCCAATATATGGGTGTTTTTTGATCGCTTCGAAGAAATGTTAGAAATTCTTTCCGCTGAAACCTGCAAAACGTTTATAGCGGGGCATTTCAACATTGACGTGGCAGTTACAAGTGTTGAGTCTACCTTTTTCATATCTCTGTTGGAAGGGTACGGTTTCAAACTTACCACCAAGGAATATACAAGAATTGGGGCTACTAAGTCCTCATGTCTCGACAACATCTGTGAAAATAATTCCTGCGACGCAGTGGTGTCTGAGCATCACATTTCCGACCATAAAAGTGTTAAAGTGTTTTTAGATGTTAAGAATAGATCTAAGAGGTTTATGATGAGAAGGTGTTTTTCAGAAAAAAATATAAAAAAATTTGAGGATTTCCTAGTTTTACAAAACTGGGAAAATGTGTTTTCATTAGAGGAAAGAAATGTCAACAATCAATGGGTGAGTTTTCTTAATACTTTTATTCCCATTTTCAATGAAATTTTTCCAAAAAAGAAATGCGAAGTTAGAAATGGAAATGTAATTCAGCATTACACACCTGAATTAAGAAAATGTAAAGATGAATTAGATGTTTTACTGGTGCTGAAAACATGTAATAGTCAATATTCAGAAGCATATAAAGACTGCAAGAAAAGATATGATAATTTACTTGTACAAATTGGTAAAGATCGCATCAGTGAAATTTTAACAAAAAGTGAAAATAAGTCAAAAGCGGTGTGGCAAGTTGTAAATAAGCTACAAGGTGAATTTTCAAAAACCTTTGATTGCGATTTTGGTGACGCTGATCCAC
Source organism: Cynegetis impunctata (assembly GCA_030704885.1). Taxonomy (NCBI): domain Eukaryota; kingdom Metazoa; phylum Arthropoda; class Insecta; order Coleoptera; family Coccinellidae; genus Cynegetis; species Cynegetis impunctata. Next base: position 160,349 of record JARQZK010002269.1, on the reverse strand, counting down.
AATTTTCTGCGGACAAAATGAGTGATTTCTTACAGAACATTGTACCTGATCTAATGAAAACACAAACTGAAAAACACTTTTCATGCGACATACATAGAAATAAGAAGTCAATTTTCCTAAGCCCAACTACCGAGTGGGAAATAAATAATATTGTTGCTAATCTTAAAAATAAAAACAGCTGTGGAAGTGATGTTATCCCCAGTCTGCTTATCAAGAAATGTATTGGTCAAATTATCTGTCCCCTTGTTTATGTTATCAATAACATGCTGAAATACGGCATTTTTCCTGATCAGCTGATAGTCCCAATTTTTAAAAAAGGAGATTCCGGTGACTGTGCAAACTACCGGCCAATTAGCCTACTGAATTGTTTTTCGAAAATTTCTGAAGAAGTGATATCTAATAGATTAATTTCTTCTTTTGATACGTGCGGGCTTCTCAGTGGCATGCAGCATGGCTTTACAAAAAGAAAAGGAATTGACACGGCGGCATTTGACCTTCTGCAATCGATTTTCGATCGCATTGAAAGAAGAGAGATTGCAGAACGAATTTTTTTGGACCTGTCAAAAGCATACGATACTCTAAACCACCAAATTCTACTGGAAAAACTAGAAAAATACGGCGTTCGGGGCATAGCCTTGACATTGATTGAGTCATATGTGTCGCAACGAAAACAACAAGTCGTCATAAAAAAGGGCACATCTAAATATTTTTCAGGAACAGAAATTATTGACACCGGCATTCCTCAAGGGAGTTTAATATGCCCACTACTATTTATAATTTATATTAACGATATAAAAGACATGAATTGCTCAAATAATACAATTTTAACATATGCCAACGACACAACCTTACTTGTGAGCGCAAAGCTTTACACCGAACTACAAGAAAAATGCAGTTTAGCCATGCTGAGTGCCACAGGGTGGTTTGGGAAAAACAAATTAATTCTGAACTCCGATAAATCCAAAACAGTTTTATTTAAAAATAACCATGCTGGTTTCGAAACGCCCTCTAGCATTGTGATAAATGGTACCAACTACGAGCAGGATAACTCTGTGCGGTTTCTGGGGCTCTATGTTGACGCCACCTTGGGCTGGTCAGAACACATCCGAAAACTTTGTTCTAATCTTAATATTGTGTCATACACTATCAGGATTCTGAAAAAAACACTAGATGACAATGTCATTAGAATGTTGTACTTCGCAAATTTTTATTCTAGACTGAAATTTGGTGTCATTTTTTATGGCAAGAGCCCCGATTTCGATAAAGTCTTGTTTGCACAAAAAAGGCTAATTAAAACAATGTTTAATATTAAGTTCAGAGAGTCATGTAGAGAGGTTTTTAGGAAAAATAACCTTCTAACGGTTACAGCCATCCACATTTATGAGTGTATAAATTTTCTACTTAAAAATGAACAACTTTTTTCTGACTACAAAAAAAACAGTTCATATAACACTAGATCCATAATGCTTAATTACCCTAAGCACAATATGACGTTTTACCAACGGTCTCCACTTTTTAATTGCATAAAATATTTCAACGCGTTACCCGACTTTGTAAAAACTGAAAGCAATCCAAAAAAATGTAAATCTAAACTATTCGAATATTTAGTCACAGTCGAACCCTACTGTGTGCAAGAATTTATTGATTTTAAAATGTGAAAATTTTATGTGTTTCTATGTCTACTTTAATTTTATTTAACTAGTATTCAATATACTGTTTTTGACGTTTCTTCAGTTCACTGTAATTGTTTATATTATAATAATTCTAAATGAATAAAAATATCTATCTATCTATCATAACCAGCAAAATTTTGTTTATAAAACTTCTCTGAAATAACTGAATAACTTGCTCCTGTATCTAATGTGAAAATGAATTGTATATTATCGATTTCTACATAAATTTTGATTGCTTGAGCATTAGATTCAATATTAAACAATGAGTCTTTCTCACAAAATGTCTCATCTTCTAAATAATTTTGTGAGCTACTAGCCTGACCTGTTTTATTATTATATAATTTAGTATTTATGTTTTTTGATTTACACACCGTCGCCAAATGACCTTTCAAACCAAATATATGACAATAGCATTCCCTAAATGAACACTTATCTGATGGGTGATTGCGTCTACCGCAAACGGTGCAGGCTGCATATCGTTGCGGAGCATCGAACGGCGCCGATTTAACGGTTCTACTCGAAGACGGGACCATAGATGAACATCTGGTTTGCCTACCTCCTGTGGCAAGCTGCGTTTTGTTGCGTACATAATACATATCTGTTTCTTGTTTGATTTGTGGTGATCTGAAATCTTGTCCTTGTGACACAGCTGATTTTGCTGTTGCTAGTTCGATTATATCTTGGAGTGTTTTGGTTTTTTTTGCTTCCATAAGGCGATCTTGAACTTGTCCTTGATCGCACCCAACAATGTATATGTCTCGAAGTACTAAATCCAACTCCTGCGATAAAAAATCACAAACAGATGCTATATCGCGAATCCTTGCGGCCCACTCCCGTGAAGATTCATTGACCGTTTTTTTTGCAGTATAAAAACGGCATCGAGCCGAAAACACAGCGATACATGGTTTGAAATGATTATTCATTAAAGTGATTAAATTTTCATAACTTTTGGTCTCTGGGTCATTAGGTAAACACAGATTATGCACTAACTTATAAGCATCTTCACTTAACGCATTCAGTAATATTGCTCGTTTACGCGCGTCTGTAGTTATTTCATTCGTGGTGAAATAATTTTCAATGCGTCTTTTATAAATTGTCCAATCAGCATTTACCGGATCAAACTCTCGCAATTGCCCGATCAATTCGATTGCAGCCATTTTATCACTAAACAATAATTTATTTTCTGCGTGGATACAGCAGAGTATTTGAATATGCAAAAACTTGTTAATTTCTTTTCAAAGAAAGTATATCCTCGTCGCCAGTTGTGATGTATTACTAATACACACAATAAAACACCTGTCACTTCAATTACTACCTATATTAAACTTAACTGACCTCTTACAAAATTAGACCCCACAGTTCTCTCTCTCTCGTTCTGCGCTCTTGCGCAGTTTACCTATACATCAATATCTCACATAATAAGTATAAAAATTTGATTTTTCATAAAAGTATGTATGTATATAATATATTTCATTTAGATACTGATGACAGCCATTCTTCAATTGAAGATGTAATAAGCATTGATGCCAATGTAATGAATGAACAGCCTAAATTCATTCAGCCCATTAATTCGGAAATTACTCCAACCACATCAAGTAGCATCATTACTGAGCTAGCTCCAACTGGTTCTGATGACGAGCATTCACTTGGAACAATGATAAATGAGGCGCCGATAATTATTGAAACTACAACCACTGAGCAAATTACAGGTACAAATAATGTGTAATATGTAAACAACAAAGAGATTCATGGGTAATTCACACAGAAAGAAAAAGTAATAATTATATTCTTTCAGACATGAATAAGATTATTGAATATCAGTGGGAGATTAGATATTATGGAAAATAGAATGGGCAACATAGAGCAAGTTCTAAATACCAGTTTTTCGGTGAACCCTCAGAGGTCCCAAAATAATATCTCAAAATTGTTACCTGTAAAATCAATTCATGAACTTCAGGAACTTGAACAAAAATTAGAAGATGAAAACAACAAACAACAACTGGTGAGTATGTACCTGAAAGTAGTAAACTACATCTCTTTTCAATTTGAAATGTTGGGAAATACTTTTTCATTTCAATTTTAGTTCCAGGTTCTACAGTACATTGGTGGTGTTAATGAGAAGTCATGTGTTGTAAGAAGTCTTGAGCGTTTTCTCACAAATCATAGTGCCATGTTCTGCAGTTGGACTGGTAAAAAAGACAATTTCAGAATCAAGGATTTGAAATCCATGCAAATTTTAAAAGGTTATATTTGTCAGTTTATTCAATTTAAATATAAAGTAAATATAATACACAATAGTGTCATAATCAAGGACACATTCAATTGTACATTCTTCACCGAAATAGAACCATAATTTTCAAGTTAACTAATTGTAGGTAAGTATTTACAATATTTTTTTGTTTCAGATGCAGTGAGACATTCCTTTCCATGCATCAAGGATGATGCCTTTGAAAGAAATGTGATGACTTGGTTGCAGTTTGCCAAAACCTGGTTTGACAGAGGGAAGCAGTGATTTTTATCATTGTGTATGAAACTTTATAGACGTAATTCTCTCGAAAATTTTTAATGGTTTGTAGAGAGGTAGTAAATCAAGTTATCAATCTTTAAGCTGAACAGTCCATTCAATGATTATTTTGTTTCAGGTACCTCATAAGGCCAAAAAGAATTTTTATTTTATTTTTACATTTTAATGTGCTGAGTATGTACTTATTTGTTTTCTTTTGAAAGAATTTTTATTTTATTTTTACATTTTAATGTGCTGATTGGTATTGGTATTTTATTTATTCGTGTCATTTTCTAATTTTTTTGCTGTAACAAATTTTTGATAGTAGTTGAGTTGTTGGATTAAAGTTTTTTTTACAGATTGAATATGAATTTGATACCATATATCCTGGAAAACATTTCAACTCATCAACACATTGGAATTCTTTTTTTGAAGAATGCTAAGAAAAGTAATCTTTTAGCCAACAAGAACTATGAACTTCAACTAAAATTGCTCAGTACCGATATATCTGAACAGTTTATTATTTATTATAAAGAATTTTACACTACTATTTTATGGTTTTTTAGATACAAAAACTTACATTCAATAAGTTTTTTTGTGTGCAATGCTACCCCCAAAGACAAGTTTTAAAAAAAGTGGCCAAAAAAAAATTCAAATTAAGTACTATTCATTCCCAGGTGTCAATTATAAAACATGTTGTGGTAAGTTAGGTTGTAGTATGTTCGTTACTAGTATTTTGGATAAAATCGTTTTATTAGGGCAGGAAAACATAGGTTGATAGCCCTTTGAATCATTATTCAATAAAGTGGTTTTCTCTCTCGTTTTATTATTGAAATTCAGTAAGAGAGGCATTAGAAAAAATATTTTGTATGTACTATAATAAATGCACCAAATATCATTCTGACTTGACAGTAATTCATAATAAACAAAATATATAAATTTGACTAAACCAAACCAAAAATGGATTCGTAAACTCTTATAATAACAGTGAAAAATAACTTATGTTAACGACTTTTTCCCAGGTATTGAAATATACTTTATCGTAAGCCGTATAAAAGAGCCCAGGTTCATTAAGAGTATCAAATTAAGTTTGTAGGTTATACATTTATTGTGCATTTATACTTTATTTTACACTTATTTTAACTAGACTTTTAACTTAATAATTTGGTTAATAAAAAGCCACTTAAATAGTTTATTTCAAAACCAGGGAGTAGATTATTTTAATAAAAGCTATGACCTAGAATTAAAATCAAGCGAAAGAAAAGGCAGTGCTAAAAATACACTTTTATGTTACTTGAACCTCTACCTGTGAATATATATTCGATTTAAACCCAGAGTTCACCTAACAGTCTAAATTATTGTTTCATTCGAATATCTCTGATTGTATTTTGTTATTACTTTTACAGTTACTGGCAGATATTGACAATAAAAAAAAAGAACGAAGAGAACGAATTCAGAAGTGTGGATTAACTATTGAACCGTACATTATCACACTAGGAGAAAATTATCAAAATATTGATAAAATATTTGTAATTGTGGATGAAGTTAATTATACAGTACCTTCACTTCTTAAAGGTTTGGACTTGTGTTTTATAGTTTTCAACACCCTCAACGCGTGCTATCCATTGGAATCTGAACATATTTGGATCCTTATCCAATGGTGCATATTTGATTTTTAGACAAAATATGATGAAAAAATCCCTAGTATTTTAGAATTACTCAATAAAATTCAAAAAATCTAGATAAAACTTGTCTACTTTTTCAGTTTAGTGCAAATGATCATAGGATATTTTTACAATGATTTGTAAAATTTGTGGTTTAAAATCGTTAAAAGGCAACCTATTTTTTCATTTACAAAAAATGCACCCATTTCAGAGCTATTATAGTTGTTTTGATGAGCATTGTCTTAAAACTGACAATAACTTACGTTCATTAAAACATTTTATTAGAAAACACGGTATGGTCCAAAAAAAAATCCTCAGGTCAAAGTTTTCCAACAATTTACATGACTCTGAAGAGCTACAGAATATATTAGATAAGAGTATAAATAATGACGTTTCGAAATAACTTGTTTCCAAAGAATATGACGAGTCATTTAAATTAATAGATATGTCAATAATAGCTTTCATATCAAAATTATATTCATCAGATGTAATAACAAGGTCAACAGTTCAACAAATCATTGAATATGCTTCTGAAATTTCAGAAGATTTTGTTACTTTTATTAAGACTCAATTGCGTTTGCATAGCTATGAACATGTTTTGAAAATACTGTCAAATATTTCATTTTTCAAATACTACTCGACCGAATATAAAAGAATTAAATTTTTGAACAATTATTTAATAAAACCCACAACATATTTAATTAATAATATATCAAATAATAATTTACAAATAAGAATTCATCAAGAAACTCACAGCCAAATTATTTCTTTAGATAAATCACTCAAAATATTTTTAACCATTCCTGGAGTTTTAAAAACGATAACAGTTTATATGGAACAAGAGGAACGTGATTCTGCAAATGTATTTAGTAGTATTTTTCGTGGAGATATTTGGAAATCTATGAAAATATCTTTTTCTACTTTTATAGATACTATTCATATACCTATTTACCTTTATATTGATGACTATGAGACTGGAAACCCCTTAGGAAGTCATGCCGGGGATTATAAAATATGTGGTGTTTATTGTTCTATTGCTGCAATTCCCCCTCAATTTCGCTCCAAATTAGAAAATATATTTTTAGTCAGTCTTTTTTATTCTAGCGATAGAGTAATTTTTGGAAAGCCTATATTAGATATGCTAAAAAAATTAGAATCTGAAGAAATTATTGTTTACGTTAATAAACAAACCATTTTAATAAAGTTTTAATTTACAAATATAATTGGAGATAATTTGGGACTAAATGGTGTTCTAGGATTAACAGAATCCTTTAGTTCGAATTATTTTTGTCGAATATGTCGACAATCTCGTGAGAATAGTAAATATCAAACTCTTGATGATTTTCGTAATTATAGAAATCCTGAAAACTATAGAACCGACTTAGAAAATTTAGATCGTGGTATTAAGGAATCCTGTATTTTTAATGATCTTACTTATTTTGAAATCACTAAAAACATATCACTAGATATTACACACGATATCTTTGAAGGAATTGCTCGAAGTGTTTTAGCGAAAGTTTTAAACCATTTAATTTTTAACTACACTTGTTTTCATCAGATAATTTAAATTCAAGAATCCAAAATTTTGATTATAAGTAAAATGACATAGGAAATGCTATTGCTCAATTAAAAAGAAATCATTTGATTAATGGCCAAATTATAATATCAGCTTCTGAAATGGCAGCACTTATAACATATGTGGGTATTATCCTTGGTGACCTTGTTCCTTACAACAATGAATTCTGGGAATTATACTTGCTCTTGTTTGATATAGTTAACGTTTTAACTTCATCCCAAATAAGTAAATCAGAAATTTCTTACTTAGCTGATCTTATTCACAAACACAATTCTTTGTATGTAAAATTATTTGAGAAACCATTAAAACCCAAGTGCCATATGCTAATACATTAACCTAACTTCGTAGAGAAAGTTGGTCCTCCAGCGGCTTTAGCTACTATTCGCTTTGAAGGTTTTCATAAAATTGGCAAATCGTGTGCCAATATCGTAAAAAATCGTAAAAATATTCCGTATACTATTTCTGTAAAGTATCAATTGAAAGTTTGTTCGTAATTTGAGTAAAATTGGATTTGATCATAGAATCAATTCTGGTAAATCTGTGTGCCTTGTAAAAGATTTAGATATATTTATTCTCTATAAATGCAAGTTGGAAGAAAATAAAATTAACCTTGAAGTGCTGTTAAGTGGGTTTTAAACGTTTACATGTACAGAACCAATGACATTTTGTATGTTGGTAATGATGACTACGATGAACCGATTTTCTATTTAATTAGAAATATAATTTTGGAAAATGGAAACATGATTTATTTTATTAGTCTTAAAGTTTTTTTTCTTCGCACCAAACTGAAAATGGAAAAAAGGCGCTCGCAAACTTTAAATTATTTTAAAAAAGTAGTGGAATATTTTATTCAACTATGGGTGAGAAATGTTTAGTTTGTTATATTTCATTTGTTTTTCATGCAGGAAAAAAATCTATATAAATTGTGAAAGTCCATTTTTTTGCACCAAACTGGAACTGGGAGGAAGGCAATCGTAAACTTTAATTTATTTTAAAAAAGTAGTTGATTACTTAACTGATGTGTAGGAAATGTTTAGTTTATGTTATATTTCATTTGTACTTTGAGCTGAAAAAAAATATTTAAATTGTGGAAAACCATTTTCTTTGCACACAACTGGAAATAAGGCACTTGTAAACTTTAACTTATTGCAAAAAAATAGTTCAATATTTTATTTATCTGAAGTGTAAGAAATGTTTAGTTTATGTTATATTTTATTTGTACTATTTACTGAAAAAAATCTATGTAATAAATGTTTTAACAGATTCTAGTTTTCCATTCCATGACGTTAATGATAGAATTAAAAGAAGCAGTTACTTAAAATGAGTTGATATTAAATAAAATTATACTAGTTTATAAGGTGGATTTTTAAATATCCGACTTGATGCAATTAGAATAGAATAAATAATTTCGATATTGATTGTAAAACAATTAATTAAAGTGTTGAAGAAAATAAAATAAAGGTGTAGATATATATATATATATATATATATATATATATATATATATATATATATATATATATATATATATATATATATATATATATATATATATATATATATATATATATATATATATATATATATATATATATATATATATATCTATATATAATGAGGCGTTGAGAAGCAAAGCGGCCTAACCCACAATTTTACCAAAACGGGTTTATTACAGTAAAGTTATCTATTATTTAAGTATTTTTAGATGCAAAGTGGCCCAAGCCACCTTCGGCTATATATTGGTAGATGTCGCCTAAAGTTCCATTTGCTTTTTAAATAATTTCCATAGTTGAAAACGTAATACTGGCCTAAGCCACATGTACTGTGGGTTAGACCACTATGCATTTGCAAACAGTTGGCAGTTATCAATAAAAAGAAATACACGTGGATTTGTTTATGTCATTATTGTTTATCTTGTCAGGCTTAACAGTGTGTAAATTTTAATTTTTACAACGATGTGTTATTGGTGAAGAATGGCCGAAACCAGCGGTAAGTATACTTTACCATGATAATAATATTAGAGATTATAATGTGGTACCTACGAATGAAATCGGTCTGCTAAAAAACACTATTATTTGTTGAAAGTAATTTACTTTAAACAGGCAAATTTGAGCAAGTTGAGGTTAGCGTAGGTTTCGGATTTTCTGTATTTTGCAAAGATTTATTTAAACAAGTTCGCAAGTAGCTGCCCGGTACCGAATTACCTCTCCTAGTTTTTAAACGTTTGTACGTTAGTTTGCAATAACTAAGTATGGCATTTTTTTCAGACATCGATATGTCTGATCGGGAGGAGCCGTTTGTAGACTCGGGTTCGGAATACCAACCCAGTGACCAAGAATGCAGCTCAAACGAGATAGTTGAATCACAGCCACAAACGCCACGGTCTAAAAAGAGAGGAATCCGAAATATGCCCAGAAGGACTATAACGAAAAAAAAGAGAACAGCAGGAGAAGAGCATACTAATGCAAAAGGTACATTAATTGCTGCCAAAACCATTCGAAACTTTGAATGCGGCTGCCAACTAAAATGTCATTTTAAAGTTAGTGAAGAACGTCAAACAACTTTGTTGAAGGCGTTCTATAGATTAGCGTCATTTGATCTTCAAACGGCAAATATTTGTTCTCTCATAGAAGTTTCGAATATTGTACGACGTTACAAAAAGGATGAGGGGGAATTAAGGAGAGAAAACACCCGCTTATACTACTTAACTTTGGACAATGGTGATAAAGTTAAAGTATGCAAAGAATTCTTCAAGAATGTGTTTCAAATCTCTGATGGCCGTATTACTCGAGCGCTCAGGAATAAGACTACTGGCGGTACTCCGCCTGTGGATAGGAGAGGAAAACATTTCCCTGCAAATAAAACATCGGAGGAAAAGAGTAATGAAGTGAAACAGTTTATTAATCGTTTTCCATGATACCAGTCGCATTATTCACGGAAGAAGAACCCTGAGCGAAGATACTTGGCACCTGATTTGTGTTTATCAAAAATGTATAATGTATACAAGGAACAAAGTGACTCTCCCGCTTCAAATTTTGTCTTTAAAAAAATTTTTCATAAGGATTTCAATCAACATTTCCATGCCCCCGTGACTGATTCTTGTAAAAGATGTGATGTGTTTGAAATGAAGCTGAAGTCAACAAATGATCCAGAATTATTGAGACAAATTAATATAGAACGAGAGCTTCATCAGAGAAAGGCAGATAGTGCGCGAGATGGCATGAAATTAGATGCAGAGATGGGTAAACAGCCACAGCATGATGTTACAGTAATAGCATTCGATCTAATGAAGACGCTCCCAATACCTGTTATATCAACGGGTATCTGCTACTATAAGCGACAGCTCTGGACGTATTGTTTAGGAATAAATAATTTGAGTTTTGGAGATGCATGCATGTTTATGTGGCATGAGGCTACAGCCTCAAGGGGGCCTCGAAAAATAGGTTCCTGCATAATGTACTTCATTAAAAGTTATGTGACAACGAGAAGAGTCATAATGTATTCCGATCAGTGTGGTGGCCAAAATCGAAATATAAAGTTTTCCCTTTTATGTTCTTACATTGTTTCATACCCTTCTTTTGTAGTAGAAAAAATTGATCACAAATTCCTAGTTAGTGGTCACTCGTATCTTGTTTGCGATCAGGACTTTGGACTGATCGAAAAAGAGAAAAAGTACTACAAAGAAATTCACACTCCTGAGGATTGGTCTATTATTTTTAATAACAGCTAATACTTCCTTTGTTCCGTTAGGATAAATAGAAAAATCATTTATTACTTTAATTTCATTTTTTGTTTCTGTCTCAAACTCAGGAGATGGTACTTCACTTTCAGGAGAATGTATAACAATAGGTTTATCTCAAATTTCCTTGTACGGCAGTGTAGCAAACAAGAATGTCTATTTCTGTGTTTCCAAATGTTGCAAATATTGCCCACTTTGCTTTATCTGGGCCGCATCCTAGTCTGGGGATAGACAATTTTGCTATACTGAATTTATTAGTTAATAGCCTAAGTTTTGCCATGCAAAGTTCTATTGATTCTAATGACGGTTTATCCCAGAAATTCTTTTTTGAGATTATATAGAAGATGATACCTCTCTCTTTTTTCCAATGCTGCCACTTCTCCTACATTTCGTCCTGTTGAACCAGTTCTGTTCTGCCACCAAATTTTTTCCTGATTGTTTTCTTCTATTCATAATTTACCTATTTCATCCATGGATTCCTTTCCTGGTTCTTTAATTTCATTTGCTTGGTATTGGCGGTGTTTGTGTCTTTGTACATCGGCATCGGAAATGTCTTATTCTTCCTACTGGTGCCTCGGTTTTTAGTCTGGGTAGATTTGTATCGTGATGTCCATTTATAGCCACCCACTATTTCTTGCTTTTTCATTTGTAGAAAGATTGTTCCTTGCCTATATCGAGTAGTGCCCCAAATTCTTCCATGAAATCCCATACCTAGTATCATGGGGTGGAGTAAATTCTCTATAACTAGCGCTGTGTTATATATTGCTACTTCGGCTACTTGTAGTTTGAAATATGCTGTTCCAAGTACAGGCACTTGATTGCCCCCTGCGGTTATTAGGTTCAATTTATTATTTTTTTTATATTTTTCTTGCTCCCCAGGTATCTAAACCGCAAAATACTTTCTGCCCATTTATAAAAACATTGATTGTTAGTACTTGCTGAGAGGGATGGGTTTCTCTGACCGGCACTTTGTGTTGATAGGAAGACGCTAGGGCCTAAAAACGACACCCTCTTGCGTTTCCCGTGCTTGGTTGACGGACAATTAGAGACATGGTGTCCAGGTCGGCCACAGTTGTAGCAGCGCAATCGTTCATCCGGCGTTCTGTTGTTAGGACTGTGGTTCTGTCGGCTATGGACGTTATTGAGTAGTTATTTCGGGGCCAATAATAGTTCTGATTATTTTCTGTGAACATTTTTGATAATGTGGTCGGGGTGTATTGTTCACGGGGAGATTGTTTCCGCTGAAAATACTGTCGATTATTTACGAACTTGAGGTGCTCCTGATTTGTATTATTCACATCGAAAATTATTGTGAGAACAATGCTGGCAGGAACTTGTGACTGAAAAGGGTATTTTGGGCGAAGCTGATGTCGTCTAATTTCGAGACTATAGTTTTAAATTTCACGCAATTCAAGTCAACGTCTAATATTAACCTGTAACTTGTAGAGAGGCTTTTGTCGAGCCCTTGATCTTACTGTTTAGCCCTGCCTTTGTTTTCTTTCATGAAGCTTTTTTTCTAGAAACTTTTTTCGAATTGGTTCAACCGTATTCTAATAAAACTCCCTTTTCAGCAATTCCCAGGTATTGTCGACGTTAGTTACATCCTGTTCGCAACGTTGGAACCAGAAACAGGCAGCTCATTCTAAGAAAGACTCGAAGTACCCTCTATTCAGCGTATGGTCCCAACCGTTTGCAGCGCTAGTTCTTTCATACTGTTTGATGAACGAGTCTGCAGTTCCTGAGCAAGTATTAAAAATTGTTGGGCTCAAAAATGTTGGTATAAGAAGATATCTGAAATGTTTTGTTGAGGCAGGGTGGCATGGATATGTGTGGTGATGTATTATCAGTATTCAGTGGAGGGGGTGTTATTGAAAGGCGTAATAATCCTTCTGTTAGAATTTGGACGCGTTCGTCGGGTACCTCCTTCTTCTTGAATTATTTGACTTTTAGGTCGCTGTTCGCTTAATGTATCATAAGGAAGTATTTGGGCTATTTGGAGAACTATGGTCACTATTGGAAGATCTATTTGGATGGGTGATATCAGTTAGCAAGTTCTGAACTTCTGTGCTGCATGTACGAATTCCTCTGTTTTGTCGAATGTTAGTTTGTATTGTGTCCCCTTTCTAGTAGTCATTGAGTTGTGGTATTTCAAAAAAAAGAAAAGCCTACCCAATATTAACGCATTTATTGTGGTTAGGTGAAAAAAAATAAAAATAGGATTTCAACACAATATCGGAGATTATTAGTCTTTCGTCTCCGAAAATTCCTGCAAACTATTGTCTCATGTCCTCTGTGATTTTGGATTTTTTTGTTTCGCCTCTGTTTATTTCTGGTTCCGGGGTTTTGGGTCGACCGTCGGGCATATTCGGTAGTACAGCTGGACGTGCCTGTAGTCTTTTAATCTCAATATTGATTCTTTGTCTTCTGTTAGGACGTTTTCTGAAATCAGAAATAGATGTAATTCAATGAATAATTTTAGATTTTTTCTCTAGATTTGGCTGTGTGAGATCAGGCCTGTGTAAATCAATAGCATAAATATACTTTTGCGCATAAATTTATTTATTTAACCTTAATATTACACATTTTTTATTATCCTATTTATTATGAATATTAATTTTAAATTACAAGGAGTTGTATTTTTAATATTAACAAGTTAGTGCAAATTTTCAACTATTTTCTACAAAAAACTTCTGCTCGTTCGGTTTAAGCCCTACGTTTTGTCGTTGTATATAAGTCGTTAAATTACTATAGTATGTCCAAATTATGTTTTTAAATTAACATTGCCTTCAACATCGAGTAACGGAACCGCATAGTGTTCGGCTAATCATTCAGTTTTTATTGTTCATTAATTCTTGTTGTATTTAGTGTATGGTGCGATTTAAATGTACGCCGAAAAAGGTGAAAATCACGTCATATAAGTGTGTTTTAACGCCAGATAATAAGAGGAAACAGTTCTTATATAATATGTACAGAAAATTATTACATTGTACATCTTTTATAAAAAAAAACTGCAACAATGGTTATTTAACAGCATCAAAATTTAATTTACAGGGAAATAACGTAATATTATTCAGAATATGAACAGCAACATCTTAATATTATAATAAGTTGATGAAAATATTTAGATTTGCAATTTACCCGCAATTTGAATGTCAAATTAGAAATTTTTTTTTTGTCGTTATAATACATTCTATGTATTTTCTTCAAATTCGAATTTTAAAGTATTGGCGTCTGAGGGTGTATTTGCGTTGGGCGCTTACACGCTTTAAGCGCTCACGCTTTAAGCGCTCACGCTTTAAGCGCTCACGCTTTAAGCGCTCACGCTTAGAAGCACAGATTATTGGCGTCGTGTTGCCTACTAAGCGCTTAGAGACGCTCACGCTTTGGCTTGAGCATTAAAGATGAATGTCAGATCTTCTTTTTACGCTTAAGTAGGCAAAAGCCGATAGTTCACGCAAATACTGTGCTTTAACATTTCCCTACAAATTTATTAATTATCGACAACAAAAGTTAGGTTAGCTTACGCTTAGTGAGCGCGAGTCGACCACAGAGAACGAAGCTTATAAGCGCTTTAAAGCGTGTAAGCGCCAACGCGAATGCACCCTGAAATTAAGATCGTAGCTGTGGAACGGCTAATATCGGTACAACTACATGGGCCATTAATGGTTTGTTCACATTGTTTGGTAATGGTATTTACGTTCATTTAATTTGGAGTTTTCGAACGCTTCAGCCCTAGTAATTTGTGTTAATAATATTATCTCTGTTCAACAGTAGATAACCTACCTACATCAATTGAAATTTACACTGAAGTTTTCATTAAAATCAATAATAAATAAAGCAGAGGACGAATAAATTGATTGGTTAGAGGAACTATATATACATCATGAAAGGCAGTATGATAATAAAATTTTAATAAACTTTAATAAAATATTCGTTCAATAGATATGAATATAATTTTAATATCTAACGATGTGGTATCTTCAACCGATGCTTGGGAAAAGAGAAATGTTGAATACGTGCACGTGCAAATAAGACGCTATCTAGATATTCTCGTCATACGCAAGTCATTCAAAACTGCGCGATCTATTATTCATAGATGAAACAAAAGTGAGGCATCATCTGACAGCGCGAATCACGGTACCTCGATGAAGAATTCAGTAGCGGCGGTTAAGCAGGGAATTGACACGTTACAAATGGACAAAACTAAGTACTTACCCAGCAAAACTGAAAGAAACAACATGAAATAAGAGAAGAATTAACATGAATACTCTGCTTGAATGGATTGAACGTAATGAGTTATAATATTTTTTGAATTTTCCTGACGTATAACAGCTCTCCTGCTGGTAAGCAGGACGCTATAGCAGGTAGCCCCATAGTACATAGTGAAAAAGAAAGGATGGGGAAACTAGGTTTTCGTGTTGATAATCGAAAACTCAATGCAGCGACAAAGAAAACAGCATATCCACTCCCCAATATAGATGATATCTTAACCTACTAAATGGTTCCAATATTTCTCTGTCCTTATATATGAAATTGTCTAGAGTCACGGTAGTATACTTCTTTTGTTGCACAGGGCCATGGATCTAACGAGTTCAATGTACTCGCGTTCGGACTTTGCAATGCACCAGGTTCATTTCAGGAACCAGCGTCGAACTAGACGTCGTCATATACTCGGATGATAAAATTATTTTTTTTCAAAAACCAAAGACGACCATCTGAAAAAATTAGAAAAAGTTTTTGATCCGTCAACAAGAGCCAATTCACATTAAAACCGAGTAAATGCATATATGCGACAAAGGAAATGAGAGTACTGGGTCATGAAGTGAATGAATATGGCATATCACCAGATGAAGAAAAAACTTAACAGTATAAAAAAACCTCCCTAAACCAAAACAATCAAAACAGATACAGAGTTTCATCGCGTCTATGTAACTATTATAGAAAAATTCATTTCAAATTTTTTTACCATTTCAAGACCTTTGCATTAAGCTGTCAAAGGAAGGGCTTTCACCTGGACTGGCGAACAAGCAGACGCATTTATTACTCAAAGAAAATTAATATCAGCACCAGTGCTACAACACTTCAACCCAAACATAGGATGCGAGGAAGCACTGATAAAGTATTACACCCTATCGCTATTGCAGCCGAAGTCTGACGAAAGCAGAAAGGAATTTCACAATAAGTGAACTTTAAGCAATTACTGTAATATGGTCACTAGGATCTAAGGCACCTTGTCTATGGCCGCCCTGTTGAAATTGTCACTGACCATCACGCCCTCTGCTTTCTAAAAAAATTCAAAGACCTAACTGGGCGAATTGTCAGATGTTGTTTAAAACTAGCAGAATTTGATTAAACCATCGTCACAAAAATGGAACAGCTCATAAGACGCCGACTGCTTTCTCGTAACCCATTTCTTGCCCGCCGATGAGAAAAGGGATGAAGAACTAGTCAACGAAATATCCACCTATCTGATCTTCTATCAGATATTGCAGAAGAACAAGAAGAAGATCCAGATTTAGGGAATTGAAACTTGCTATCAGCAAACCAAAACGATCAACACTACCTATTTGGCACTAGAAACGAGCAAGAAACTTCAGAGTGATTGGAGGAGTGCTATACAAAGCCAATCCCTTAATCCACGGTCGCGACAACTTAGTTGTCACACCAAGAAAATTAATCAGAGAAATTTTCTTTTGTCTTTCCATTTCCGATCCACTCCCCGGGCATCTCGGAATCGTAAAAAAACCCCACATAATCAAGAATGCTACTATTGGACTACTATAACAAGATATAGACAAAATTGTGAAGGACTGCGCCGATTGTTGGGGGGGTGGGGGGGGGGGGGGGTGGGGGGGGGGGGGGGTGGGGGGGGGGGGGGGTGGGGGGGGGGGGGGGTGGGGGGGGGGGGGGGTGGGGGGGGGGGAATAAAGGTTGGCACTGATAATTAAATTTTCATTGTCTTTAAAATTAGTATATACATTAATTGAAAGTTTAAATAAATGGATTTTTTTAGTGAAAAGCATTGTTCATTATTATTGATATTCGAACTCTGATTTCGAACATATCAATTCTAACACAGTAAGAAAATACAGAATTCGAAATTCTTTTTTGCTTTAAAATTGTAATAACAATAAATTAGTTGATAAAAAGTGGATTTACTTAAAAGATTGTTCTATTATTATTGATATTCGAACCCTCCATCTCAATTCTCACACAGTAGAAAATACAGAATTCGAAATCTTTCAAATACCCTCTATATTGTATTGTTGCGAAAATAATGTTCCATCTTTTTGGACTCTCTTCCTAGTTTCCAATTTTGAAAACCTATTCTTGTATGTTCATATAATTAATTGATTGGCCCATATAATTGATTGTGGACTACTATCTGTCGTCATACGCTGAGAAGACCTCATCACGTCTCAAGAGAGTTTTTGGTGGATATCATCCTCCGAACTTGCTATTGGAGTATCCGCCTCTAAAAAAATTGGTTTTAATCTGTCACTCACAGCAAGGTACGTCCTATGTGCTATATCCAAAGAAAATGATTGTCTTCTTTGAACTGGTCAAAATGCATTTAAAAAGTAGAAAAATATTTCTTTGTTTATCCTGTATCCATAGGTGAGAGTACGTTCTTTTGAATTATTTTCAACATTTCAGTTAAATTCAATGCATATTCACTTCAAAAGAAAATCAGAACCATAATAACAGACAATTCCGATACTTTTGACCGAGAAATCAAAAACCCTCGGCTATAAAAATTTCCGATGAAAAATCTAATGTAGCAAAATCTCACATACTTGATATGCTCCGGTTTTGAATCATGAGTTTTCATTAGATGATAATGGATTCGACCTGCCAAAAATTTTGATAATACAATTTTAAATAGAATTGCATCCATAGATCAGAAAAGATGGTCCCAGTCATTGCTGTTAGGTTTATTTATAGACAATTCGTGATCTTTGAACCTGAAATACTAAATTTTATGAAATGTTTGACATTAAATCGGCCATATCATCCATATAATCGTGGCGGTTCACGGCTATATGTTCTGTCTTTTATACAGTGAATTTTAATGTCATATCCTATGGCTACATGCCTACCTGAATAGTGAATTCCTGTCAAATTTGAAAATTGAAAATGATCTACACAGGAAATAAGTTCAAATTTGATATGAAGACTGTAACATACACATATCTCATAGGGAACGTTAAATAAAAGCTGATAAAAGCAAAGCAAAATCAGCAGAGTTACGATAACCGCGGATCTGAAACAATCTACTGATAATTTATAAGCGTAACACCGTGGGCTCTCAGAAAATTTGTGCGAAATGAAAGCATTCATACTCCGACGGAGCTGAGTGCCGTAGCGTTTGAAAAGTTTTATCGTATTAATCTTGGGACGCTCAGTGGAAGGATTCTTATGAAAGAGACGCTTTATGATTTGAGTGAATGTGGTAGTATGTGGAAATTTAATTGTTTTTCACAAAAAATATGCCTGATGTAACTCTCTCACATCTTCTTTTCAGGTAGAGAAATATAAATCTGGTTATTTGTAGGGATCTGTGAGAAATAATATTGTCGTTGCTCGCGACGCTCAGGAAATGAATGTATGAAAGGAACGAGGAGCAGAAAGATACGAGAATGTAATATATATATATATAGATTATACATAATATATATAATACATATATATATCATATAATACATATATATATATATATAATATATACATATAGGTATATATATATTATATAATATATATATATATATATATATATATACATATATATATATATATATATATATATATATATATATATATATAAATATATAGGGGAAAGTGTTGTACCTTTCACCATAATGTACCTCGAACGGCCTCGAATTTCACTATTTGTCGATGCAGTTTCCGTTAACCCATATCGCCGATAGATTACGCACTTCCAACCTACAGATGGAAAGAAAGTGATTTAGCCGGTAACGAAGTTCTCCGAAGTTATTTCATATTCGGCGTTCATCGCGTGTGAAAGTAAATATTAAGCGAATAAAAATCTGTGATCATCTGCGTACTTTTAAAGGGTGAGTAATTTGTGTTATGTTATTTTTTTACAACATTTCCTTCTTCTTGCGCATGTGTGAATAGTTTTTGCATATATTAGGTTCTATTGTTTATTCAACCTAACAAACTGTTTTATTGTAAAATTTGTACCTTGGTTCATGTGCAGCAGTTGTACCTTGGACCGGTCCAAGGTACAACACGTTTTTAAGTGTTGATAAATGCCCTTGTAAATATATTATTTTTCATTTTATTTTAAATGTAAGCCAGTTTGATTTTATTTTACAGATTGTTCAAAAATGCCACGAAGCAAAAGTGGCAAAAAGCGTGACAAAGTTGATGCAGAAAAATTGACACAAGCAGTAGAAGAATTCATCAATGGAGGTATTGCCATTCGAGAGGCAGTAAGGCGATATGAAGTATCAAAAACAACGTTAATTAGACACATTTGTGGTTTTAAAAGGTCAGAAGCGGAAAGATTTACATACAGCGCAAAAAACAATGTGAAGCAAGTATTTTCGAAAGATGAGGAATCCCTGAAAACTTATTAAGTCAGGGCTGCTCGTCTTCATTATGGGTTGACGAGGGTAGAGGTTAGGAAACTAGCCTACCGAAGTTATTGCTTTCTACAACTCCACCAAAAGTGGTGTAGATACTTTAGACCAGAAATGTAGCATTTACTCAGCTAATCGCCGAACAAGACGTTGGCCACTGGCTGTATTCTACCATATGGTAGCGGTAGCCGCTAGCAATGTGCATATATTACATTGTTTGTACGACGGTGCACAAAACATCACAAGAAGAGAATTCATTGAAAAAATGGCATTATCTTTGGCAAATGATTTTCTAAATTCTAAATCTGCCACAAGAACTAAGGGACATGATCACTCAAGCAGCAGGTATAAAGGAAAATAAGCCTTTATCACTACCGGCCACAGATAGACTGCAGAAGAGAAAGAATTGCCGATATTGCCCATACCAAAAACACATGCTTCAACATGCTTAGAACATTCAAAAAAATATTTGATAACTGTGTAATCAGAAAGTGATATTTGTTTAGTTTCTAAAGACCATGTTGTTCATAAAAATTGCGTACAAATGTATTTATGTGAAATATGTTTTCTATTTTTTACTAGTTCACATTTTCGTAAATTTTTACTAGTCTATTATATTTGTACTTTTTTGTTAGTCTACTTTTTCATTTTATAGTTTTTATCTATATCTTACTGCATGGGCGAAAATAATTTGGGTTTCTTTGATATATATATATATATATATATATATATATATATATATATATATATATATATATATATTATATATATATATATATATATATATACTAGCGGGACCCGTCGCGGTTTCGCCCGCGTATCCATATATGTATACGTATGAATATATAAAGATATAGTTTTCGTACATATTGCGTATCGTACGTAATACTTATCATTATTTTTATACTTCAAAAATTCTATAGATATACTTTATAGCCAATATACCAAAAATTTATTCCACCCCCGTTCAACTCCTGAATGATCGAATTTTAAAAAATGGAGAAAGTAGTTTTTCAAGATAATTATAAGGAACATTTTAGTGGCCGAATGAAATCGCTAAGTCGATTATTTTGCCAGAAATAGCCAATAAAAAAAACAGACTCACTCCTTTTTCACCCCTAAATGATGGGATTTCAAAAAAGTGAGAAACTACTTTCTATAGTTAATTTTACTTAATATTTTCGTGAAAGAGCGGGATCACTAAGTCCATTATTTTGCGAGATTCAGCCAAAAATAACAATATACGAAAAACACATTTCACCCTCTTTCAACCCCTAAATGATACAACATCAAAAAATGCAGAAAATGGTTTTTTAATAAAATTATAAGGAACATTGTAGTGGAAGAACGGAATCGCTAAGTCGATTATTTTGCCGGAAATAGCCAATATAAAAAAACAGACTTACCCCTTTTGCACCCCTAAATGATGGAATTTCAAAAAACTGAGAAACTAATTTCTAGAGTTAATTTTACTTAACATTTTCGTGAAAGAGCGGGATCGCTAAGTCCATTATTTTGCGAGGATCAGCCAAAAATAGCCAATATACGAAAAACACATTTCACCCTCTTTTCAACCCTAAATGATACAACATCCAAAAAATGCCAGAAATGGTTTTTAATAAAATTATAAGGAACATTGTAGTGGAAGAACGGAATCGCTAAGTCGACTATTTTGCGGAAATAGCCAATATAAAAAAACAGACTTACCCTTTTGCACCCTAAAATGATGGAATTTCAAAAACTGAGAACTACTTTCTAGAGTTCATTTTACTTAACATTTTTAGTGGAAGAACGGGAATCAGATAAGTCCCATTATTTGCGAGAAACATCAAAAAAAAACCGACGTTTTAAAAAAACCTTATTTCACCCCTTAACGGCCGGAAGAATTTAAAAAAAATTAGTACTTAGTGGGAATCTACATGATCAGACTTAACTTCAACACAAATTTCAGAAATTAAAAAAATATGGTTTTTGCATGTAAGACTGGATTCTTTTTGGCTTGTATTATATATATATAAGATATATATATATATATAATATATATATATATAGTATATATATATATATATATATATATATATAATATATAAATATATATATATATATATATATATCTATAATATATACTAATATACATATAATAATATATTATTATATCATATATTATATAATATATATATATATATATATATATATATATATATATATATATATATATATATATATATATATATATATATATATATATATATATATTATAACATAACGGAACAGCCATCATTTAGTGTTTATGGGTGGTGGATGAGTAAATGATCTAACCATTGAGCTTTACAGCAGCTGGGTAGTTTAATAAGGAGTTAAACGTATAGAAATACTTCAATAGCATCAGAATGCATAGAGTGAATATTTATGTTGATAACAATTTTTTTGGTGTATTAAGTACAGAATCCATTAATTACGTGAGGTGTTTAGGGGTGGAGGGTGTCGAGCGAAATCTCACTTAATTTCACGTGAGGGAGGGGGTGGTATCGGCAAATATAACGTGACTTTTTTTCCGCAAGAAACAGTATAAAATTGTGAGAAAACTGGGTTGAATTAAGTAAAAAATATTTCTCTACTAAAATATGGCTTAATCATACATGATAATATTTATCGCGGTTTAATTATGCACTGATAAAAGAATTTATTAACTATTAATGAATTTATTTGTTTGGAAACAATTTATTCATTCATGAAATATGAACAAGTATTTTTTTAACATTATTCGTTAAATATTAATGAATATTCAAATGGTCCCAGTAGTCAATTTTGAAATCATGAGTCTCTCTGGATTGAATTAGAGCGAATATTCTTTCACAAATTTTAGAACTTCCTATTTTAGTATTTTATTGTTGAATCTCATTGTGATCATATGCGACGTCATTAAATACTTGGCTCAAATAGAAAAAATTAAAAGAAAATTGTTTTTTCAAATAAATCTAATAGAATTGTGTACAGATTAACTCATTTACATAACAAATACGCATTTTAAAAAATGTCACGAGAGATTCGGAAAGCGGGTCGTGCAAAATCTCACGATATCTCACCAAGGGGGAGGGTGATTCGAAAAATCTCCAAAATTCTTCTCTCTAGTAATTAATGGATACTCCCTTATCGTAGTTTTGAACAATTTTGTTCCTCTAGAAATGCTTTGTCGAATACTTCTTTGCTTAAGAAATTAAAAATTCTCCATATCTACAAATATTATGGAAAAAATTGAAAACACTATTTTAACTATATTACTATCATTCTTTGTTGAAATATAACATGAATGTTAAATCCGAAATCGGTCTTTGTTATATTTTAATAAAAAATTTATAATAGTAACATGGTAAAAATACTGTTTTTCTATAAGCGTCCAAAAAGATCAACTTCTCGCACTTTTTTTGAAATCGGGTAGCTGATCTTCTCGCACGTCAATAATGATAAATTGAAAAAAACGATATGTACCAGCTGGGATTAGAACCCGAGACCTTTCAATTTCTTCCTCACTGAAATTGAAACCATCATTAACAGCGAATGAATATAATAGGGAAGTATACCGATAATCGTCTAAACAACAGATTATCTACATATAAAAAAAAATTTGACAGAACTTTCAGAAAACGCAAAATATATTTATTCCGGCAATTACTGTTTGCTAATAATTTTTAATCTTCAAATTGTGTTATCGAGTGAAGAAGCTGAAATCGTACAGCAGGAATCGATTGTGAATGTAACAAATGCAACATCAGCTGAACTACTACCGAGAAAATCAAAGTGATACTATGAGAAGTGAAACAAAAACTTCACTTGTTGGTGCAGCAAAAATCAAGTACCTAAATACACTAATTATATATAAGTACACATTAATAGTTATATAATAAACTAGTTTATTAATGACAGCGATTAATGGTTGAGATATTTTAACGCGTGAGCGGAGCGAGCGCGTTAATAGCTCGAGACCATTAATCGCTACATTAATAAACGAGTTTATTACAAGATTTTTCTGTCGACCTTATCATGAATTGAGTATAAATTCTTGATTGAAATAAATTTTTATTTTGCATGGCAGATACACTTGACACAATATAAATTTCTATGTTTCTATGTTTCGATATATTTATATTTATGCTCCCGATGGAACAATTTGAGAAATTCATAGATGGAATATTAGACATGTGACATTCTGAATAGTTAACATTACCTACAATATCCGATAAGGAATATGTGGAACTGGTGGAAGCTGAAGTGTTATTTACTTTCGAACGATTATTGCATAAAATTTTTTCCGCAGTTTCTACTTTATTTTGTATAGAGTTAAATTTTTCGATTTGAATTATGAATTCCTTTTCTCTGTGGAATAACAGTACATACACAGAATAATTCAACTATTCCGTGCTGAATACTTCTGTGTTTGGTTGCCCATGACAATCATACATTAAAATAGGAGAAATTGCACATTAAAATGGGTCATTAATGATCAATTTCGTGTATATAAACATTCAACTTCAAATATATCAAATAAACGCATAAACTTAGTATAAAACGACAACACAAGCGTATACAAAATAGAATTAAAAACGCCGAATAGCGAAAATTTTGAGTTCACATAGGGTTATGTTGGTTATAACGACCAATCTGAAATAATTTCGAAATTAGCTATAGATATTAATTTTAGAAAAACGAAAGTTGACAAACACTGCAAATATGATGTTATGCTATCTTTGATATTTATTATTGATAGGTATTAATAATTGAATCAGTAACAACTGGCATTTTATGTTACAAAGTTGGTCCTTGACGTTTGTATGTAACATAACCTGAAAACTGTAAGAAAAATTATCCCCCGCGCACAAGGCGGAATAAAAGATTAAGAAAATGTTTGTAAATTCATTGAATAATTAGTGACGGGCGCCCACGTTTAGGTTTATACCCTAAGTGAATACAGTCAGTTTCCTCAATTAAATTTTTTTTAAAAGGATTAGAAGACAAAACTTATGCTTGCACTCATAGTTTTTTCGAAATATTGGACACTTAAAATTAGGTACATTTACTAATATCAGCATCTATATTAAACACCCAAGTGCAATAAAAACTCTGTTCAAAATCTTCAAAATTTTCCCAGTCTTCATTCATATATTTGGTTATCACTTCTGAAGCTATTGGCGTCTGAAATTAACATCGTAGCGCCGAAACGGCTAATATCGGTACTACTCCATGGGCCATTAATGGTTTGTTTACATTGTTTGGTAATGGTATTTACGTTCATTTCATTTTGAGTTTTCGAACGTTAAGCTTCGTAAATTGTGTGATTTTTTAGACTTCATATTTTCCAGTGGTTCATTGTATTCCGATTGAGGATAATATTATCTCTGTTCAACAGTAGATAACCTACCTACATCAAGTTGAAATTTGCACTGAGTTTTTATCATTGAACATTGAAATCAATAATAAAATAAAGGAGAGGACGAATAAATTAATTGGTTACAGGAACTATGTATACATCATGAAAAGGCTGTATGATTCAAAAAATGAAGAAACTTCAAAAAGTTTCAAGAAAAAATCTCTGACATGTCTACTTGAATATAAGGGAGTTGTTCTTTATAGCTTACTGAGAATAATTATTTTCCCTGCAGTAAGTTTGTGGATTTTTCCATATAGAATTATACCAACTGATGATGTGCAATTTTCAGCTAACCGAAAACGTAGGGTTTTTGAAGTCCAATGCTATTTCAACGGAAAATATTCCACTTTTATCGGAATCTGAACCTGGGCCATCGTCCTGAGATTCTAAATAATTGTATTTTCTTTCATGTAACAACCAAAGATACTATTGAAATAATAATAATAAATAATGTTTATTCGCACAACCAAAATAAAAGTTTATCATAACATCAAGAATATGAAAAAAACTTGACTTATAGCTAAGCAAAAACTAAAATATTCTATAATATAACCAGGTAAACAGAGATTCTATGAAAAAACCAGACTCTCAGAAGTCCACCGTACTTTTAGGAGAGCTGAGAAAATTCAAAAAATATAATAACTCATTACGTTCAAACCATTCAAGCAGAGTAATCATGTTAATTCTTCTTTTATTTCATGTTGTTTCTTCCAGTTTTGCTGGTAAGTACTTAGTTTTGTCCATTATACTCAAAACCTTTTCAGTTGGTAATGAAAGTAGACATGTCAGAGACGTTCTCTTGAAACATTTGAAAATTTTTTCATTTCTTGAATAAATAGGTGTTCTATCATACAGCCTTTTCATGATGTATATATAGTTCCTTTAAACAATTAATTTATTCGTCCTCTCCTTCATTTTATTATTGATTTTAATGTTCAATGATAAAAACTCAGTGTGAATTTCAACTTGATGTAGGTAGGTTATCTACTGTTGAACAGAGATAATATTATCCTCAATCGAAACACAATGAACTACTGGAAAATACGAAGTTCAAAAAAACACAAATTACGAAGCTAAACGTTCGAAAACTCTTAATTAAATGAACGTAGATACCATTACCAAACAATGTAAACAAACCATTAATGGCCCATGTAGTAGTACCGATATTAGCCGTTCCGGCGCTAAGATCTTAATTTCAGACGCCAATACTTTAAAATTCGCATTTGAAGAAAATACATAGAATGTATTATAACAAAAAAAAAACTTTCTAATTTGACATTCAAATTGGCGGGTAAATTGCAAATCTAAATATTTTCACCAACTTATTATAATATTAAGATGTTGCTGTTCATATTTCAAATAATATTACGTTGTTTACCTGTAAATTAAATTTGAATGCTATTAAATAACCATTGTTGCAGTTTTTTTTATACAAAGATGTACAATATAATAATTTTCTGTGCATATTATATAAGAACTGTTTCCTCTTATTATCTGGCGTTAAAACACACTTCTATGACGTGATCTTCACCTTCAAATCACACCTATACACTAAATACAACAAGAATTAATGAACAATGCCCAATGGAATATTTTTCAAAAATAAAAACTGAATGATTAGCCGAACACTATGCGGTTCCGTAACTGGATGTTGAAGGCAATGTTAAATTTGAAACATAATTTGGACATAGAAAAGTATAGTAATTTAACGACTTATATGCATCGACAAAACGTAGGATTTAAACCGAACGAGGCTGAAGTTTTTGAAGAAAATAGTTTAAAATTTTCACTAACTTGTTAATATTAAGAATGCAATTTCTTGTAATTTTAAAATTAATATTCATAATAAATAGGATAATTAAAAATGTGTAATATTAAGGTTAAATAAATAAATTTATGCGCAGTAGTATATTTATGCTATTGATTTTACACAGGCCTGATCTCACACAGCCACATCTAGAGAAAAAATCTAAAATTATTTATTGAATTACTATCTATTTCTGATTACAGAAAACGTCCTAACAGAAGACAAAGAATCGATATTAAGATTAAAAGACTACAGGCACGTCCAGCTGTACTACCGAAAACATTCCCCGACGGTGGACCCAAAACCCCGGAACCAGAAATAAACAGAGGCGAAACAAAAAATCCACATATCACATAGGACATGAGACAATGGTTCGCAGAACTTTTCGGAGGCGAAGACTGATAATCTCCGATATTTGTGTTCAAATCCTATTTTTGATTATTTTTTTCACTTAACCACAAATAAATGCGTTAATATTGGTAGGCTTTCCTTTTTTTTGAAATACCACAACTCAATGACTAAAAGAAAGGGGACACAATACAAACTGACATACAACAAATCAGAGGAATTCGTACATGCATACAGAAGTTCAGAACTTGCTACTGATATCACCTATCCAAATAGATCTTCCAATAGTGACCAAAATTCTCCAAATAGCCCAAATACTTCCTATGATACATTAGCGGACACCAACCTAGAGTCAATAATTCAAGAAGGAGGTACTGACGAAAGCGTTCAAATTCTAACAGAAGGATTATTACGCCTTTCAATGACACCCCCTCCACTGAATACTGATAATACATCACCACACAATATCATGCCACCCCTGACCCAACAAAACATTTCAGAAAGTCTGAAACCAACATTGGAAACCATGAATACCACTTCAGCAGAAAGTCTCGCACTACCAAAAACAGCACGGTACCAACATTTTTGAGCCCAACAAATTTTAATCCTTGCTCAGGAACTGCAGACTAGTTCATCAAACAGTATGAAAGAACTAGCGCTGCAAACGGTTGGGACCATACGCTGAATATAGGGCACTTCCAGTCTTTTTTGGAAGGAGCTGCCTGTTTCTGGTTCCAACGTTACAAACAGGATGTAACTAACGCCGACAATACCTGGGAATTGCTGAAAAGGGATTTTTTATTAGAATACGGTGAAACCAATTCGAAAAAGTTTCTAGAAAATAAGCTTCATGAAAGAAAACAAAGGCAGGGCGGAACAGTAAGATCAAGGGCTCGACAAAAGCCTCTATACAAGTTACAGGTTAACAATAGACGATGACTTGAATTGGGTGAAATTTAAAACTATAGTCTCAAAATAAGACGACATCAGCGTCGCCCAAAATACCTTTTCAGTCACAAGTTCCTGCCAGCATTGTTCTCACAATAATTTCGATGTGAATAATACAAATCAGGAGCACCCTAAGTTTGTAAATAATCGAAAGTATTTTCAGCAAAACACTCTTCCCGTGAACAATACACCCCGACCACACTATCAAAATAAGAGACAAATGTTCACACAAAATAATCAGAACCATTATTGGCCCCGAAATAACTACCTCAATAACGTCCATAGCCGACAGAACCACAGTCCTAACAACAGAACGCCGGATGAACGATTGCGCTGCTACAACTGTGGCCGACCTGGACACCATGGTTCTAATTGTCGTCAACCAAGCACGGGAAACGCAAGAGGGTGTCATTCTTAGGCCCTAGCATCGTCCTATCAACACAAAGTGCCGGTCAGAGAACCCATCCCTCTCAGCAAGTACTAACAATCAATGTTTTTATAAATGGGCAGAAAGTATTTGCAGTTTTAGATACGGGATCAAGAAAAAATATAATTGGCAGAAATAAATTACCTTCAAATATAAAAAAAAATAGTAAATTGAACCTAACAATCGTAGGGGGGCATCAAGTGCCTGTATGGAACAGCATATTTTAAACTACAAGTAGCCGAAGTAGCAATATATACCACAGCGCTAGTTATAGAGAACCTACTCCACCCCATGATACTAGGTATGGATTTCATGGAAGAATTTGGGGCACTACTCGATATAGGCAAAGGAACAATCTTTTTACAAATGAAAAAGCAAGAAATAGTGGTGACTATAAATGGACATCACGATACAAATCTGCCCAGACTGAAAAGCGAGGGACCAGTAGGAAGAATAAGACCAACAGAAAGCATTGAAATTTCCGATGCCGATGTACAAAACACACAAACATCTCCCAATACCAAGCAAAATGAAATTAAAGAATCGGGAAAGGAATCCATGGATGAAATAGGTAAATTATGGATAGAAGAAATCAATCAGAAAAAAATTTATTTAAGGACGAAATGTAGGAGAAGTGGCAGCATTGAAAAAAAGAGAGAGGTTCATCTTCTATATGATCTCAAAAAAGAAAACTTGGGCTATTAACTGAAGAATTCAGTATAGAAAAATTGTCTATCCCCAGACTAGGATGCGGTCCAGAAAAAGCAAAGTGGGTTTTAGTAAGGAAGGCACTATTTGCAATATTTGGGAACACAGAAATAGACATTCTTGTTTGCAACCCACTGCCTAACAAGGAAATTTGGGATGAACCTATTGTTATACAATCTCCTAAAAGTGAAGTGCCATGTCCTGAGTTTGAGACAGAAACAAAAAATGAAATTAAAGTAATAAATGATTTTTCTATTTATCCTTAAGGAACAAAGGAAGTATCAGCTGTTATTAGAAATACTCCAACTCTACTAACAACTCATATTTTTAGCATTTTCATGGGTTGAAGTGGAGAGACGTTCTCATATACTCGGATGATAAAATTATTTTTTCAAAAACCAAAGACGAGCATCTGAAAAAATTATAAAAAGTTTTTGATCGTCAACAAGCAGCTAATTTAACATTAAAACCTAGTAAATGCATATATGCGACAAAGGAAATGAGAGTACTAGGTCATAAAGTGAATGAATATGGCATATCACCAGATGAAGAAAATTTTAACAGTATAGAAAACCTCTCTAAACCAAAAACAATCAAACAGATACAGATTTTCATCGGTCTATGTAACTATTATAGAAAATTTATTTCAAATTTTTCTACCATTTCAAGACTTATGCATGAAGCTGTCAAGGGAAGGGCTTTCACCTGGACTGGCGAACAAGAAGACGCATTTATTACTGAAAGAAAAATGAATATCAGCACCAGAGCTACACCACTTCAACCCAAACATAGGATGCGAGTTACGAACAGAATAGGAATCGGTGCTGTATTACTACAAGAAAGCACTGATAAAGTATTACACCCTATCGCCTATTGCAGCCGAAGTACCTGACGAAAGCAGAAAGGAATTGCAGTAATATGGTCACTAGGATATCTAAGGCACCTTATCTATGGCCGCCCTGTTAAAATTGTCACTGACCATCACGACCTCTGCTTTCTGAAAAAATTCAAAGACCTAACTGGACGAATTGTCAGATGTTGTTTAGAACTAGCAGAATTTCATTACACCATCGTCCACAAAAATGGAACAGCCCATAAAGACGCCGACTACCTTTCTCGTAACGCATTTCTTGCCTCCGATGAGAAAAGGGATGAAGAACTAGTCAACGAAATACCCACCTATCCGATCTCTATTCGGCAATACCACATATTGCCGAAGAACAAGAAGAAGATCCAGATTTAGGGGAATTGAAACTTGCTATCAGCAAACCAAACGATCCAACACTACCTATTGGCACTAGGAAACGAGCAAGAAACTTCAGAGTGATTGGAGGAGTGCTATACAAAGGCAATCCCTTAATTCACGGTCCCGACAACTTAGTTGTCATACCAAGAAAATTAATCAGAGAAATATTATTTTGTCATCTTTCCGATCCACTCTCCGGGAATCTCGGAATCGTAAAAACCCTACACATAATCAAGAATAGCTACTATTGGACTACTATGAACAATGATATAGACAAATTTGTGAAGGACTGAGCCGATTGTGAAGCTAGAGAAGGAGCTACTAACAAAAAACCGGCAGGATGCCTACAGCCGATCCCTGTTGGAATACCGTTCGACAAAATTGGCATCGACTTACTGGGGCCTTTCAGACGTAGTAAATCATGATAGTAGTAGCGACAGATTATGCAACAAGATGGGCGAAGACAGTAGCTTCACCATCAGGAAAAGCGGAACTAGTAGCAAAATTTATTCTGAGAAACATCATAACTAGACATGGATGCCCTCGATCTCTAAGCGATCGTGGTCAGATTTTCCGTTCCGATTTAGTGAGAGAACTGACAAAATGTATGGGTATTATCAATCAATACACAACTGCGTATCATCCTTCTTGTAACGGACTTAGTGAGAGACTAACCAAAACACTTACCAACTGATTATCCTTGTTTACCAACACAGCTCAGACAGATTGGGACAGCTTCTAGGAAAGACTTACGTTACGACGCACGCTAGACATTTAATATTTCATTATGATATTTCAAGAATCCCAGAATTATTACAATTGCAAAATGATTCTTTTACTCAAATAAATAAAGATGGAATAACCGCGGCTGTCAAACACTATAATAAATTAGTATTGAGAGCTATTAAGAGAAATAACGACACTTATAATAGTGTGGTATATCAAAATAGATATAAAAGGACTTATAAATATGGGCGGAACAATTTCCAAATTTCTATTCGGCACATTAGATGCGGACGATGAAGAAACATATCAAAATTATTTTAAAGCTTTACAAACAAATGAAAAAATTATTCAAATTAATCAAAACAAAGTATTGCACATTGTAAGCAACATGCAGAAACGGTATGTTGACACAATAAATCACCTAATAGAAAAAATGCAAGAGTCAATAAAAAATAACCACAAACTTATAAGTTTGCATTTAATTATTCTGCAATCACAAGAAATCGAAATGATTTTAACAAAATTAGAAAATGCTATTAGTTTTGGAAGACTTCATCTTCTACATGAAAACATAATTCCGTTACGTAATTTCACACAAATGTTAGAAAACAGTAATTGGAAACCTTTCAAGCACATGACTGATTACTATGCAGTCTGTCCTACCAAAGTAATAATCAAAAATGATCAGATAATATTTTTAGTATCTGTACCAATAATAGAATTCACAGAATATGACCTCTATCATTTACACAATCTACCATTCCAAAATACCTATATTCCATTAATACAACCTTATGCACTTGTATTTAACGAAACCATGAAATGGGAAACACAAGAAATATACCCTATAGAAGATTTCTTTATTACGAAACAAGAAGACTTGAAGCCCAGTACCAAATGTCTTGAATTATTAATGAAGAATTTAGAAGAAAATTGCACACGAATGCAGACCACAATGCTTCCAGATTTATACCAGTTAGAGGATAATTCGATAATTACTCAAAATAACACATGGATCTTCGAAGATTGTGAAGAAGCTGCAAGAAGAATTAAAGTACCATTATTGAGCAGAGTGAAAAGTTCCTGCATGATATCCAATAAAATGAAAAACATTTATCCCAAGATGACCATCGAACTCAAACAGAGCATCGACCTACAACCAATCGATTTTCCACTTATTAAGGAAAATAAAGAAAATAAAATCAAGGAAAAAGAAATTCCACCATTAGAAGAGCTATTCCAATGGGCACCACATCCAACGACAATAGCACTATCTACAGTGATGTTGCTACTAATATGTACTGTTGCATTTATTGCAGTACTCCTATATGTATTTAAGAAGTATTTATTACCCTCTAAGAAATTTATTATACCCTCAGCCACGGTTACTGAAAAAGGGGAGGATTTACATGGGATGGACCTTCAGCCATTCTAAAAATGACGCAAGATTGCATCATGCGCAACACGTCAATGCCGACTCAGCAGTGGTACCGAGCTTATATAAGACCATGTAGAGGCATTAGAAATTAAGTTTACTAGCATAATTGTATCTTATAAGTTGTAGAAATAAATATTGTTTTTAAAAAGAATTTCAGTGTTCACAAAAACATAAATAAATATATATATATATATATACATATATATATATATATATATATATATATATATATATATATATATATATATATATATATATATATATATATATATATATATATCGCTTTGAAAACCACGTAAGTTCAATTTTTGCCGGAATTGACATTAATAGTCTATTGCGGAACTCGTTCTGCATGTACTTTGAAAACCTTGTACTCAATTTCGTAATACTACGCAATCTCTGACTAGTTTTGAAAATCTCGTATGGGTACCTGCAATATCAAGTGAACTGAAAACCTCGTTATTCATTTGCCGTTGAAACTGACGTTTGAGTGTGTTTGGATGTGTATTATCTCGATGAAGTGTATGTAATTTCTTCAAACAATAAGAAAGTAAGTGATTTTATTTTTCAGGAGGTAGCTCAGTGCATGATGATCAAGTTTAGTAAATCCATTTCCCTATAGCAGAATATTTTATTATTAGGGTAACCTATTTACAATTGAGGTGGGAGTTACGAGCTTTTCATTTATCATTTTTATATTAAGTTCTGGAACTTACGAGGTTTTCCTAGTTGATAAGTGATATTTCTTGCTTCAGATATGAATTCCAGAACACAGAAAATGTTCTAACTATTGGAGGTAGAGAACGAGTATCTACTGGTTGAAAATAAAATACTAAGCGCCGACGACGATATTCTCATACTACCTCTTGAGAGTGGACTATGTATTGATAATGATAATGGGATAGTTTTACAAATGGTAACTTTAACAAGTAACGAGGACGATGATGAGGCTGAAGGCCCTAGTTATGCGCCAGATCCAAATAAGGGAATTCTGAGCAGCGAAGAGGACGATGTTGAAAATCAAAGATACGCAATCACTTCGAACGGAGAAATCATGTGCGGAGATGATAATAATCAAGATTAGGATTATGTAGCTAACATAACTGAAGAAATACCAAGCAACGAAGAGGATGAGATCGAAAGTCCTCCCAAAACGAAGCGACTGCGTAAGAGGAGAAGTGGCAAGTACACGTGGGTTTGTAACGAAAATAAATTTAAACGGATGAAAGTTTTGAATTATATGGGAAGGGGATAATCTGAAGATGGTAAAGCTTCGTTCAACAAACCCCGATCGGCTCGTAAAATGCTGCCATTTTGTAATTGCAAACCGAGTTTGAAAGGAAAAACTTTTAAATGAAGAAACTTCACAATAGAAAACCGTCAAACAATATTTGATGAATTTTGGGACAAATTAACTTGGCCAGAACGAAAGCAATACATACGAGGATTGGAGAATGTAAAGCCGCCCGTTAAAATGAAATCTGAGAAGGACTCCTCCAGAAGAAATGCCACTCTCGTTCTGAATTTGAAAAAAGATGGAGTATCGCAAAGAGTGTTCAAAAAAATGTTCCTAAACACGTTAGCAATAGGAGAATGGTCATTGCATAATTGGAACAAACCAGTGCCATTAAATGATACTGAAGAAACAAACCAAAAAGAAAAAAACAAATCCACGATCCGCCGAAGCGAAGAATCTGGTGCGTAAGTTTTTCGATAATTTGCCCAAGATGGAATCGCACTATTGCAGATCTAGAAGGAATAAACTTTACCTAGAACCCATCTGGCAATCTAAGGCTGATCTTTTTCGGGAATATTCAAAATTTTTTGAGCTGGAGAATCCAGTAACCAATATCGTTTCAATAAAAATATTTTCAATGGTATTTGAGGAATTGAATATCAGTTTGCTCATACCTAAAAAGAATAAGTGTGATGTTTGCACACTCTGAAGAAGAATACCTACAACATCAGAGAAGAAAAGAAGATGCGAGAAAAGAAAAAGAAAATGATAAGGTAGAATCTCAACATGTGTACTGCATGGATCTACAGAAAGTGTTACTGTCACCGCATTCAAATGTTTCTTCATAATATTATGAACGCAAACTGTGTTATGATAATGGAGGTGTTTGTTATATATGGCATGAGGGCAAAGGTGATATAAGTGCCCATGTATTCGCAAGTATTATCTGCAGTTTCATCTCAAATCAGAATATCGGAGGGGAAGAAGAAGTTATAATTTACAGTGATAACTGTGAATATCAAAATAAGAACGTAACGTTATCTAACGCTCTTTTCAACCTCTCATTAGAAAAAAACAATATTATCACCCAGAAGTAGAATAGCTTTGCTAGACTTCGCCTCTCATAATCAATAAAGTCCTTATTATTATTATTATTGAGTACTTGGAGAAAGGTCATACCCAGATGGAGGTGGACAGCATGCATGCATGCATTGAAAGACGATTGAAAAATCGTGACATAAGTGTTCCGGCGGAGTATGCTGTTCATTGCCGAAAAGCACGACTTTTGCCCAATCCTTACGACGTCCAATACTTGAATCATACGTTTTTTCGCAACTATTCTAATGTTAATTATGTGAGATCTATAAGACCAGGAATCCGATCGGGGGACCCAATGGTCAATGATTTAAAGGCACTAAAATACAAGCCTAACAAAGAGATTTACTACCAATTGAATCATACTGATGATTGCTCCTTATTGAATAAGCGTTTCAGAAAAAACGTTCGGCCAATACCGAATGACCTTTAACCAAATTTATATCCTGCACTGAGGCAAAGGAGCAAATAAAAATTCGACAACTTACAGGAATTGAAAAATACATTACTGGCTGATTTTCGCACTTTTTATGACCAACTACAATTCAAGTGGAACTTTTTTATCTGAATCATAAAAAAATATAACCCATTAGTCGTTTTAATATTATTGTGAATTTTCCAGATTCTTTAAAGAATTGCAATGTTTTATGTTACCAGAACCACGCTATTTCTTGTTAGTTTTTCATTATTTCATAACGGTTTTTATAAGTTCGCATGTTGTTTTTTATAGTTTCTATATAGTACAAACTAGAGTTAAAACGTTCAATGTTTTGTGGCACAACGACTTATGAATGAATAATAAAATTAGACTGAAAACCTTGTTGTTACATTTTTTCCGCAACTGATATGAAAAACTCGTAAGTTGTTGCAAAATCCAGGTAAGTCAATTTTAGTACTATTTCACGGCAATTACATCTTTTTCTGTGTATACTTGAAGGCATTCAACTAGAAATTCATCAGAAAATAGTCCTAGCAATTGACAAGACAGTTTTTTGTTGCTCCTGTAAAATCAGATGTTAGGTACATACGAGGTTTTCAAAGTAGGGTATCGATATATATATAAATATATATATATATATATATATATATATATATATATATATATATATATATATATATAATTATTTATTCGAATTGTTGTTGCCTGTGATCTATTTTTAATCTCTTGATAATTATTAGCAATAACAGGCTGGTTGAATCTTAAAAAACTCGTTTTTATTAAAAAGTTGACGTTTCACTACGACATTCGTAGTTTTTCAAAACTTTTGAAAAAATTGAAATTTCTTTGACATTTATTGATTTGAAAAAATTTGAATAGACAAAGACTACTTTGTCTCGCTAAAATTTTTTTCGAATGTGGTTGTTCTTTGTTATTTATTACGTGCTATTCAGTCTAATATCAACATTCAAAATTGTTATCATTAGATGGCAAGGGAAACCACAGAAACCTTTACCTACGTAATGTTCGAAAATAAAAATAATAGGGTACTATTTATCCAACAACAAAGAAATGAGTCGCAGGAAAATATTAAAAAAGTAGAGCAGAATTATCGGTATAGAACGTTTATATGGAAGCAGCCGTTGACACGTGTTTCGGACTCTTTGGTCCTCATCAGAACGGTGTAGCAAAGCATTGGATTGAAAATTTGGAGATGAAAATAGTACAACAAATAAAAACCTCTGCTACGGAAGACAATCACACCTCTGTGGACTATTGTTTGAACTCTCCGGTTTGGGACATTTGGTCAAACTCTGCCACGGAGGCGATTAATGACATCCACGAGATCTCAGAACGAGTAAATGAACAATAATAAAAAAATTAGTCGCGGGAAAATATTAAATAAGTAGAGCAAAATTATCGGTATAGCCCGTTTATATGGAAGTAGCCGTTTTCAATGAAATTTTTATTTAGAATTTCAAATCTTTTACGTAGGTAAAGGTTTCTGTGGTTTCCCTTGCCATCTAATGATAACAATTTTGAATGTTGATATTAGACTGAATAGCACGTAATAAATAACAAAGAACAACCACATTCGAAAAAAATTTTAGCGAGACAAAGTAGTGTTTGTCTATTCAAATTTTTTCAAATCAATAAATGTCAAAGAAATTTCAATTTTTTCAAAAGTTTTGAAAAACTACGAATGTCGTAGTGAAACGTCAACTTTTTAATAAAATCGAGTTTTTTAAGATTCAACCAGCCTGTTATTGCTAATAATTATCAAGAGATTAAAAATAGATCACAGGCAACAACAATTCGAATAAATAATTAAATATTGCAAGCTGAAAATATGGCAATGATCCCAAACTTAAGCTGAGAGTTTCAAACATTGTTCTAGATTGTGAGTACCTTTTTAAAAGATTTGAAATTCTAAATAAAAATTTCATTAAAAACGGACACTTCCATATAAACGGGCTATACCGATAATTTTGCTCTACTTATTTAATATTTTCCCGCGACTAATTTCTTTATTATTGTTTATTTACTCGTTCTGAGATCTCGCCGATGGCATTAATCGCCCCCGTGGCAGAGTTTGACCAAATCTCCCAAACCGGAGAGTTCAAACAATAGTCCACAGAGGTGTGATTGTCTTCCGTAGCAGAGGTTTTTATTTGTTGTACTATTTTCATCTCCAAATTTTCAATCCAATGCTTTGCTACGCCGTTCTGATGAGGACCAAAAAGTCCGAAACACGTGTCAACGGCTGCTTCCATATAAACGTTCTATACCGATAATTCTGCTCTACTTTTTTAATATTTTCCTGCGACTCATTTCTTTGTTGTTAGATAAATAGTACCCTTTTATTTTCATTTTCGAACATTACGTAGGTAAAGGTTTCTGTGGTTTCCCTTGCCATCTAATGATAACAATTTTGAATGTTGATATTAGACTGAATAGCACGTAATAAATAACAAAGAACAACCACATTCGAAAAAAATTTTAGCGAGACAAAGTAGTCTTTGTCTATTCAAATTTTTTCAAATCAATAAATGTCAAAGAAATTTAAATTTTTTCAAGAGTTTTGAAAAACTACGAATGTCGTAGTGAAACGTCAACTTTTTAATGAAATCGAGTTTTTTAAGATTCAACCAGCTATTTTTATATATATATTTATTGCTAATAATTATCAAGAGATTATATATATATATATATATATATATATATATATATATATATATATATATATATATATATATATATATATATATATATATATATATATATATATCTAATGTATTGATAAGCGATAGATTAATAAGAATTAATAAGATTAGGTTACGACTTTGGTAGTAATAACAAGTTGTTACAGAACAATGACTACACAATGAAATCGTCACCATTGCCAGAAAATACGAAATATCTAGATAGAAAGAAGGGAAAGTGGGCAGTTTCTGAGGATGCGGAAACAACTGTACAGCCCGCTTCTCAACATGACGTAGAGAAAGTGCGTAGAAAGAATCATTATATATGAAATAATTACCTGGTCGTCACGAAATATGTGAATTTCTTTCACAAATCCGTAGACGTATTAAATCATTCTATACATATATACGCTTGGAGTTAGATATATAGGGAGAATATGAAGGAGTAGATAAAACAGTATATGTAATTTACTTTTACGTCTATTAATATTTACATATATTTCAGAGCATTGACAACAAACCAAAATTTGTAAATCTGGACGCATTTATAGTAGGTCTCATCAGTAAACTAATAAATAGTAAGGTAAATGACTTAAATTCAGACACTGTCCTATATTCAGTCATATTTCTGTTTAATCGGTTAAAATAAGAAATTCTCAAATTCCGGGTACACGTTAGGATATCTGTTGATTCAATTCAACACTAATTGTTACAGTCGAGAATAGTTTCCTATGTTACCGACACTTTAAAGTGTCGGTGCATAACCTGAAAAGTTGGATGGTGCTTGAAACTTGTGTGCTGTGTCCATTTGCAGAGTATTTCTTATAAGGTAAGCAGGTTTCAGCTGATGCTTTCTTCACCATACGGCACTACTTATTAAGGAAACTGAAATAATCTCTTCTGAAATTGATTATAAGTTTTCCACCAGTACAATTACAAAATTTTCTATCTTTAAGGGTGATAAGGTATAAGCAAATTAGTATGTTTCGTAATTCAGACACCTTCTGTCGGAAATGGGTACATGTGATATGTGGTGGATATGACATTATCCCGTTCTTTCTTCAGGAAGTGGCCTTAGTCTATACTGTTTCATATAGTGGAGCTCGTTTTAGAGCTCGTATCCGAATTCCGACAGAGTTGACGGAGGTCTCCAACAGTCAGAATTATGTTCAATTTATGTAAACAGGTATCTTGTGCTATTTTAATGTTCAGTAATAATCATCAATTAACGATTTATTATTTTAATCTCTGCTTTAGTTACAAAATGTCGACTAAAAAAACTGCTAATATAGTAAACAAGATCTAAGACGAGCTTTGGATGCGATAAAAAGTGACACATCTTGTTCGGCTGCCGCGAAACAATATAACATCCCAAGAACAACGCTTATTGGAAAAATCCAGGACATTTATTCAGAAGAATGTCGTAGTGAAGCACCGTCAGTGCTAGCTGATGAAGAAGAAAGCCTATTAGTTCAATGGATTATGAATATGAGTCGCATTGGGTTTCCCATAACCAAAGATCAATTACTTGACAGTGTCTGTCTTTTGTTAAAAAAATTTGAAACGTTCTAACAGTTTCACACTTGCAAGATCAGGCCGTCATTGGTATGAATTCATCATCAAAAGGCATCCTGAAATAAGTGAAAGAATTCCACAGAACTTATGCGCGTCCCGAGCTGCCCGAGCAGAAGGCTTATCACCAAAAGGCCGTAAAACACTTGCTAAGAAAAGATGTGAGTCACTTCATGATAGATCCGGTGATGACTAACAATGCTTAACAGTTCTTATAACTGGAAACGCTGCTGGCCAACTAGTTCCACCCATAGTGATGTACTCGTACGAGAGGATACCTAAACATATAGTTTCACAGGTGCCTGAAGGTTGGGGAATTGGAAAGTCAACTAGTGGATGGATGACGTCCGAAACTGTTTTCGAATTTATTACCAACATTTTTTACCCATGGCTTTTATCTCAAAATATTCAGTTTCCAGTAATATTATACTTGGATGGCACAAATCCCACGTAACTTTACCTCTTGCAGACTTTTGCCGAGAAAGACAAACTGTCGTGATAAGCTTGCTGTCAAACTCGACTCATATTCTACAACCTCTTGATGTGTTCAAATCATTAAAAATGAAATGGAAAAATGAAGTTCAAAATTTCAACATTGAAAATAATTATAAGCATTTAGGTAAAGATACTTTTGCTCAAGTTCTTCAAAAAGCTCTAAAATCAATACCCAATTCGGAGAATATTTTCAAAATTCTTTCAGAGCATGTGGTCTTTTTCCTTTTGATGCTGATAATATCGATTATCACAAACTTCTCACGGAAGATAAGAATGTTTTGAACACAACGACTGAATCTGTAGATGCTGAAATAGTGGGTCATTTTCGATACCTTGAGTCGTTTTTTCAACCAGATTTTTTCAATAAATGCTATCAACTGAAAGGTACAAACTGGACAGGGGAAATTAAATATAAGAGCTTGTATGAAATATGGCACAAAATGTACGTCTAATCAGGGTTATCCGAAAATGAAGAAAATATTCCGAATATTACAATATATATAGAAGGTCTAATTCTAGAAGATGGATGGGAAAATTCTATTATATTTGAACCTGAATCATTGCCTGAAGATATATAATTCATATTGGAAAATACAGAAACGAGTGGAGTAGAACTCATAGTTACTCATGAAGAAAATGCTGATGGAGAAAATATATTATAGCAAAACAATAACATCGAAGAAATAATAAAGGAAATGGAGGAAATCATGAGGAGAAAAGTGAAGAAAATAGAAAATCCAATGGAATAGAAACCAGTACAGGACGAGTATCAGAAAAAATTGAAGAAACCCCTCAAAAAAGAATTAATTCTATTGAAAACGAGCAAGTAAGAGTGGAATATGCCAACTGAGCTGAAAATGAAAATATTTGCTGTAAACCTGAACATTCCCAGATACTGCCAGGGGCCCGATTTTCGAATCTGCAGGAATTTGATCATATAGGAGGATGATCCTATGCTTTCAGTTCTCATAAGAAATGATAATTTGTCATGACACCTATTCTCGAACCAAATGGAATAGTTTTTCCCAGGGGATTGAAAAAGTGCGGTGTGTCGTTGATAGATTCCTGAGCTTTCATGAATTCACCAATGAAATAAGTGCAATTTATGTTGGAAACTGGTGGATGATTCAAATTTTGACTTTTTAATTTTGAGGTTATAGTATAATTTTGTGGCTGTTCACTATTATTGTGTTTTGTATTTGAATTATATTAACTCCATTCGAAATGGAAATAAACAATATTAAAAAACCACGAGGTGGTAGTATTACCAGGAAGCAGAAAAGAGTTTTATTCGAAATAATGGAGGCCTTTGAGGAAAGGGAAATTTCATCCTCTATTTACCTATAAGGATTCCCAGCTACAGTGGAAAAACATAGAAGAGAAATTGAATGCAACTCCTGGGGCCAAAAACGATTGGACACATTGGCGGAGGGTAAGTATGAAATGTAAGTATGAAATGAACTAAATTCTTGATTTTCACTCTCTACAGACCTGGCAGGACATAAAGAAAAGCGTGAAGAGAAAAAACGCAGACGTTAAAAAACACGTTAGGAGGACAGTAGGGGGGCCACCCACAAATAAAATCTTCACAGAAGAAAATGAAAACCTCTTGCAGATCATGGATACCATAGCACTAGTCGGCGATGCTGAGGTTGCAGAGTTAGAAGTGGTTCTCGTAAGTTTGACTTCAATCATTATCTACATGATCAAATTAAATGCTTTCAAGGTTCAAGCATTGATATTTCCATTTTTTTTCAGTTGGAGAATGAACACAATTATGCTGACTTGGAAGAACAATTGAAAAATATCTCTTTTGCATATTGTGAGAATGATGATTCAATTATCATTGAAAATTCTGAGAAAGATGAAGAGAACCAAAAAAGTTTAAAAAAATTAAAAAAGAAGAGAATAAACCAAAAAAAATAGCAAAGAGAAAAAGGACAATGGCAATACAGCGTCTAGAAAATTCTCAAAACGCCTGTGATAAATTGAGCAATATTGCTAAAAAAAAAGTGGAAATAAAAAGACTATATCATGAACAGAAAACAGAAATCCTTGAGCAGAATGTGATTATAGGGAATAGAATTGCAACAGCATTAGAAAAGGTTGCACTGGCCTTGCAACATTCCTAAAATCATTTGCTAGGTTCTCACTCAGACCAATGTGACTTTATGTGAATTAGTTTTTAGCAAAAACTTATCATTCGGCTTACTTGTATATTCTTCACAGCTATTGTTCAGTGATTCTGTGATATTATTTTGTTTGATATAGCAATCAAGTAGGTACCCTTTGTTGTATTTTTTTTCAGAGTTGATGTTCAGTTATTCTTTCTATAATTTTGAAGAACCTGTACTGGATATTTTTGTTCTACATTTCAGTGTTAATTTCAGAAAAAATATCGAATAAAAATCATTTCTGAATATTAGGATATATTTCAATTGTTATTGTGACACATTCAGGTAAAGTAATTTCTAATAATATTTCTTATTATATTCCTACCCCTTATAAGTTCAGCATTATGTCTGTTATTTATATCATTATCATATTCATTATCGACCTGTTGCATTGGTTCATATATACCTAAATCTTAAATTTCATTGTCAATAAGATCTGAATTTGGAATGTTATTTTCAAGACACATATTATGTAGAACTACACAAGCATTCATTATTTTTTTCACATACATTTGGTGCATAATGCAAAACTCTGTGTTTCAATAAGCATCTGAATCTCATCTTCAATAGGACATTGCATCTTTCAATAGTGCATTCTGTTAACATATATATGTTCAGGGTACAATTCATCATGTCTTGGTGGAGGGTAAATTGCCACATGGGTACAATCAATTCATCCTATAATGCCTGAAAATCAAAAAGAATGATGAAATCTAAAAATGAATAAAAATGCAAATTTCTGCAATGTAGATATAGGTATAGATTGTTACAACTAGTAAATGAGTACTTACTCTTGTCGAATATTCTTCAGTTCTGGGAGAGTTCTTGGAAATTGAACCCATTGATTGAAAATGGGTCTTTCATTCAGGGCGTTTGTCACTTCTCTGATACACCTGCTTACAGAGCATCGACTAATGCCAACATATAAATTGTGGCAGACCAATGTCTGATAACTTCCACTGGCATAAAAACTCAGAGCAACCAGAACCTGGAAAAATGATTCAATATTACTTATTTGGTATTTAGAAAATCTATTTGTGAATTATACCTTTGTATTTTTATCCAGTGCTGAATTCCTTGAAGGCTGTTCAAGAAATAGATCTAACATACCTATCAGTTCTCTAGTAATGTCTTTGGACAAATGAAAAATTTTAATAAATTGCTCATCTGACAAACACTCAAACGGGACCCTTCTAGGCAAAAACCTTCTTCTTGCTCTTCTAGCAAATATTTCAGCCACTTCCAAATTTTGTATAGCCTCTAGATGAGCTATTTCATCTATATTTGCCATGTTTTGTAATAAATAGATTTTTCTGATTTTTCACAATTATGAAGTTATAGGTTGACGTTCAGTGTCCATCACAAATTAGAACAAACTTCGTATTTCATGAGTTCTCCTATGGAAAACAGGTTGTTCTCATGGATATTACCATGGGAAGCAGTTCTCTTGAAATGAGTAGGAATAGTTTTCTATACAATAGTTCAAGAATACATCATCTTAAATTTCTATGAGAAATATAGAGTTTTTCCCATGGAAACGAATTCCAACGGATTGGAGAATCGGGCCCCAGGTGTGGTTATACCTCCTCTAAAAAATCTCTATTCTGGCCTGAACCAATAAAAAAAAGTGAACTCTAGGAATAGTAGAATTAAAGTTTCTTCTGTACGCACCTTCGATGCTTGGAGACAATATTTTTTGGAAAAAGAGGAAGAGCAGAAAAAAGCAGTCCAAGAAAAAGAAGACATAAAGAGAGAAAGGAAAGAAAACAAGAAATAATGAATAATGAAAAAAATACAAAGGATGACGAAAAATCAGAGGGTGAAGAGGTTTCATCTCAAGATAACGATGAGACAGAACATCTTCAGATCGAGCATGAAGGTAAGAAGCAATAATACTTAACAATTACAACTCTCATTTTACTATAGAGGTTATTCATGGAGAAGCAGAACCTTCATTTTATGAAAATGTGAAAATTGGTGATTTCGTAGTAGTCAATTATTTTAATGATGATTACCCTGCTCAAATCACAGATAAAATACGGAGAAAGTATTGGTTAATGCTGGTGGGTTGAGGAAATGGCCGAACATCAAGGACGAAATTTGGTACGATCATTACGAAATCATCAGAAAGATCAAGCCTCCTGTGGAAATTTCTAAAAGAGGATTTTTTGCCGTTGAGGAGTTAGAAAAATAATTTTAGTTTCATTTTTATATAAAAGTTTTGAATGATATACCATGGTTTTTTTTTCTTATGTCGAAATCAAGTTCACCAAATGTCTGATTTAGGATCACTGTCTGAATCAGGCTCACTGAAGTAACT
The DNA here is from genome assembly GCA_030704885.1 of Cynegetis impunctata. Taxonomy (NCBI): domain Eukaryota; kingdom Metazoa; phylum Arthropoda; class Insecta; order Coleoptera; family Coccinellidae; genus Cynegetis; species Cynegetis impunctata. The sequence goes on along the minus strand of JARQZK010002269.1, from coordinate 115,481 downwards.
GATTTTAGAACAAACTAAAATCTTGTCGTCGGAATAAGGTGCTATCGGGATGGTTATGAAAAAATATTCATTACATAATTTTATGCAAAGCTTTGGGGAAGATGACTGGTCTGATGTCCTATGAAATTATTAATACTTCGATAATATTGAAGATATTCTATAGAAGGAGCAGGGCCTGCCTAAGGCGAAAATTGCAAGTGTGCTAGACTCAAATTTTATGCTCCTGCGGGGGGGTCTGGGGGGTATGGAATTATTTGAAATTTAAGGTCCAAAAACACAGTTTTTGTGCACTTTTGCGCCTTGTAGAAAATTAAATTTATGTTTGACAATTTGATTCATTATTGATTGACTTGATATGTTCAGTACTCTTCCTTGTACTATAACCACTATTATGTCAAATAAACTAATGAAAGCTTAACTCTAGGTAACGTTGAAATGATTTTTATGCTCATTCTGCAATAATTACTCTAAGAATAAATACCTAGCTAATGCGGGAATCACCGTCCCGCGGACCTAAGATAAATTTCCATATGTCATGGGTGAAAAAAATAAAGCAACAGAACATAGTGAACCAATAATTATAGTGTTTATTAATGGCGCAAAAAAAAAATTAACTATTAGGTAGTTATACATACTATAGTACATAGTCTCTTTTATTATACATTTTATACAAGGGCTTTTCTTGCTTTCATTTCGGAGAATGAATTTACTATCTTAATTTCAGACGCCAATTGGCTAGAAAAGCAAAGCCGGGGAAGAGGGAGGGACGCAGGAAGATGAGTCACAACTCTTTCCGCGTCCCGCCACGAGACGACTGTTCTACTGACCTTGGACCTTGGTCAAGGGCATCAGACTTTCTGTATTTCAGAACTCATTGGGGTAGCCGGTTTTACCTTGAATTTTAACTGTAATAGTTTTAAGACAAAATTCCTTCTATAGTCAGCGAAAAATCAATGGAAGCTTGGGATTTTTAGCTGTGTGAATTAATTTTTCAATCCACAAACTGGAAACGACGCTGGGCGATGGGTGTAGAGGGGAGTGTACAGCTGTTTAGTGTCCAAGCTTCCAATGATATGCCGGCGAGTACAGTTTAAATATTTCGCCCAATATTTAAATCATTTTCTAAAAATTTTCCCAATTTATTATTATTTTTTACAAAAATTGCTCAATTTAATGCCCCTCCAAAAGGCTTGAGTGTGCAGCTGCATACTTCGCACACCCCTTAGGCCGGCCCTGGGAAGGAGATATAGAAAAGTAACCAAGCGAATATAGAGATCGTTTAAATACTTATAGTGCTGTTGATGAGGTAAAATCGATAAATAATTAAATTCTATATGTGGGTATATAGGAATATTCGACAAAAAGTAGAAAATTTATTTATAGTTATTCATCATAATATAATATATAATATATATATATATAGTATTATATATATATATATATATATATATATATATATGTATATATTATATATACTACTATATATATATATTATAATATATATATATATATAATTATATATATATATATATATATAATATATATATATATATATATATATATATATATATATATATATATATATATATATATATATATATACAGGGTGTCTTAAATAGCGTGTGCGACTATTGCTATCTCCGAAACCATAAGTTACAAAGTCGGTTAAATTAGAAAAAGTTTGCGTTGCCTGATGACCAATCTTATTACGTTAGCAGTGTTGCCAAATTGTTCTTATTTTCAGAAATATTCGGGAAAACATGGAAAACGCTACAAATTATTTCTCTCAATAGCTCGAAAACTGCAGACCTGAGAAAAAAAAACCCTGTTTTTTGTTCTCCACACAACAGTGTTGCTGTTTTCTTAAATTAACTTCTAACATTTGAGATATCACTACCTACTTACTTTTTTTAAATACGGACCTGGATTTATTATTTTATATTTTGAGAAAAAATTCAATTTCCTACACAACCATGTATTACACGAATATGATTCCTACGTTTCTATTCAGAAAATCCATCCTCGGGAAATTGAAGAAAAAATTACTTGGTACGGCCCTGTTTTGATGGCATACTTTTCATGCATTAAAATAATTGATCCCATGAATAAGTTTTAAAGAAATGGAGAAAATTAACGAAAGGAAACTACATAAATTTATTACTAATTCATATTATTTATATCATAACTTTAACACTTGGTTTCTCTGGAGAAATACTCCCGTTGTTAATATTTCTGTAATGTAATACTTCCAAAATAGTATTACTCTGTAAGTAGTAACACAAATATATGGTAAGTCCATCCGAGTTCTCCCTTAAATAAGTTAAAACATCAAAGCTTACCACCTACTGTAATATAATATGTATTACTGAGAAGTCTTGCCTAAAGTTGGCTTTGAAAACATTTGAAAAATCAACAGATACTTGTTGTGTGTCAAACTTTTTTTATGTCACTTTATTACAAACTGTGTGGTCTTACAATTTCTGCTTATTTAAGATGGACTTTTCAAATTATGAAAAGACAGATATGATATTTGTTTATGCGAGGTCATTTCGGATTGCTACTAACGCTGTTCAGATATATCAAAATTTGTACCTGGAAAGAAGAATACCCAACCCGAAAATATTTGCAAGATTAGAAAGGAGAATGCGGGAGCACGGGTCTTTTAATAAGCCTCAAAAACGAAATTGTACTGTTACATTGAAAGGGGGAGAGGACGAGGCCAACGTATTAGGTATTCATATTTGATTTAATTATAACTTATATTTTTAATAAGTACTCAACAATATTTTTTTAGGATATGTACATTACAAAAATGTTAGTAGCGGTGAAGTTTCCCTAAGGAAAATTGAAAGAGAAACTGGTGTATCAAAAGATTCGGCAAAAAAAATACTACATCTCAATAGATTTAGACACTACTGCTGTAGAAAAGTGCAGCATTTGAGGGCAACTGACTATGCAAAGTGGAGGATATTTTGCCGTTGGCTTTTAAGGCGTCGAAGGCCAACATTTGCAAACAAATTTTATGGTCGGACGAAAGTCGATTTTGCAATAATGGATGGTTTTATCGCAAGATACATTACCGATGGACTGAAAGTAATGAACACTTTCACCGAGAAACCGCTTTCCAGGAAAGGTTCGGTATAAATGTGTGGCTCGGGATATTAGACCGAAAAGTGGTGGGCCCGTCGTTCTTTCAACAAAATTTGACTGGGTTAACCTACCTTCACTTTTTATCTATTTCAGTTCAAGATCTTTTAGATGACCTTCCGTTAGATGTTCTTCGACATTTTAAGTACTTCCAACATGATGGTGCTCCAGCACATCGCGACCGTCGATGTGTAAGGTTATTAAACAACTTTAAACCTAATAGATGGATTACCAATAACGGATCTATAAAATGGCCAGCGAAATCACCTGATATTACTCCAATGGATTTTTCCATTTGGGGCTTTATTGAAGATAGGGTGTATCGAACTACACCTCATAATTTAGATCATCTAATTATGAAAATTCGACAGGCATGTCACGAAATTACTCCTAGAATGTTGAATAGAAATCAAAGAAATGTTATTGTACGTTCCCAAAAATGTTTACGGTGGTCATTTCCAACACTTCTCATAATTGCATTTTCCTGAATAGTTCTCTTTCTTGTTTTTGTTTGTTTCAAACTTTGCACAATAACGAATTAAGCGTTACTGTGATATTTTATTCGAAAATGTTGAGCTTCTGTTGAATAAAAATGTTAAAAGGTTTGTTACTTTTGCTTACTCCTTTAAACTTTATTTTTGGTGTAAATAGTGTAACATATTTCAATTCATAAGATTTATTCCAAAAAACAAATTTTCTCTCAAAGAATGAAATAATAAATCCAGGTCCGTATTCAAAAAAAGTAAGTTGGTGAAGATATCTCAATTGTTTAACGTCAATTTAGAAAACCGGCAACACCGGTGTGTAGAGAACAAAAAACAAAGTTTTTTTGTTGCATATAGAAAGAAGAAGGTAAAGCCTATAGAGGATGGAGTAGACCAAAAAATGAAGGTGCCAAACGTGGAACCGAAAGAGAAGCCAGAAAATTAGGACCGAGGTGTGTTTCTAAACTATGTTCCAAATTGAAAACTAGAAAGTGCTTCACTACATCAGAGTCAGTTCGACAAGAACTGTTTGAAAAATTTTGGTCTGATACGAACTGGGACCAAAAAAAGGTATATATTTCATCTCTCGTAACGAAATCACCCATAGCAAGGTCTACAAAATCTGGAGAAACATCAAGGCGAACTGGAAGTTTGAAGTACATTATAAAAACTCCTGATGGACAAATCCTATCTGTTTGTAAGAAGTTTTTTCTATCAACATTTGGTTTGAAGGAATGGTCCGTCAATAACTGGGCCTTATCCTCTGCGGGAATGCACACATCTCAAGATGTTCTTAATACATCTAGACGTGAAACAAGGAATAGGAAACCAAAAGATGTGGACCTCACAAAGCAATATCTCATAGAGTTCTTAGATTCCTTGCCAAAGCTTCCTTCCCACTATTGTAGACAATCTACGAGTAAAATTTATATTGAGCCAATTTATGGAGAGTCTATGTCATCAGTCTATAGAGAATACGCAAGAATGTGTAATGAAAAATATCCTGACCTTAAACCAGTTTGTAGGTATACATTTGGCTACATCATTAAAGAAAAAATTATATCATTCCAACAACCTAAAAATATAGATGCGATATTTGCTGCGCTTTCGAAACCAAAAATATAGACGAATCATCCTATCAGCGGCACATAGAAAACAAAAATTTAGCAAGAGAGAACAAATCTGAAAATAAATTTATGGGGAAAAAGGGTTTGGCTATTGTATTGACTCAAGATGTGCAAGCTTTTAAAGTTTGTCCATGTGAATGCGTCTGCACTATATTATAAAACAAAGCTGGTTTGTCATAATTTTACAATTTTTGATATAAACACGCATCAGTGTTGTTGCTACTGGTTTACCGAGACAAGCAGATTTAACTGCAAACACATTTGCCTCCTGCTTAGTGGACTATATATTTCGAAATCACAAAATTCTTCAAATCCTGTCATAATTTGGAGTGATGGATGCTGTTACCAAAATAAGAATTCAGTACTGTCAAATGCTTTACTAAGTTTGAGTGTTCATAAGAATATAACTATTTATCAAAAATTTCTGGAAAAAGGCCATACCCAAATGGCATCTGATTCCGTTCATGCGCTCATCGAGCGTGAACTTGAGAATAGATCTATTTATCTTCCTAGCGACTATATCAAAGTAACAAAAGAAGCTAGACGAAAAGAACCCTATAAGGTGATAAACGTCACTTAGGACTTCGTCAAAGATTATTCCCTTAATCAGAAATATGACTCCATAAGACCTGGCAAGAAAACGAACGACCCAACAGTTATCAAAGTAATTAAGTACACTCCAATTGGTACTATAGAAGTAAAATTAAGCTTTGAAGAAGAATTTCAAAGCCTCCCACAGAAAAGAAATAAAAACAAACCGGTACCTGACTTGTTAACTTTTCCACAACTGAGACACCAATCAGTAAGAATAAAGAAGCAGAAATGGGAACATCTTCAGCAACTGAAGGCTGTGATACATAAGGATTGCCATGGATTTTACGACAACTTGCCGCATGTCGAAAACTGAATTTCAAAAATAGTATATTCTTGCACCAAAGATTTTATTCTAAAGAATTATTTTTTTTATGTTTGTTTGTATTTTGAGACTAAGTTCATGTCATCATGGAAAATGTTTTGCTTTTGACTAAATATTTTTAAATTAATATCGAGTTTTTATGCCCTTTCATTCATATGTGAGAACACCTAAGTACCATTTTTGCTCATTCAAGTGAATGAGATTCCCTGTGTGTACAGTTAAAATTTGTTTGACACTTTTATCGGGTGGAATTCGAATTCTGATTGATCGAGATAAAGATCTTGTAATAATATTTGAATCCTGCAAGTAGATCTTACCGTTTTCAAATTTTGGACGGTTTTCTATCTCTCCTGTAAAATTGGCCGAAATGTACATACAAGGTATCACGTCTTAACCATCGATATATATATATATATATATATATATATATATATATATATATATATATATATATATATATATATATATATATATATATATATATATATATATATATATATATATATATATAAAAATATATATATATATATATATATATATATATATATATATATATATATATATATATATATATATATATATATATATATATATATATATATATATATATATATATATATATATATATATATTTATTTATTTATTTGAATTGTTGTTGCCTGTGAACTATTTTTAACTTTTTGATGATTATTATCAACAACAGGCCTGGTGAATCTTGAAAAAATTCGTTATATTAAAAAGTTGACGTTTCGCCACGACATTCGTGACTTTATCAAAACTTTTGAAAATAGGTATGTATATATATATATATATATATATATATATATATATATATATATATATATATATATATATATATATATATATATATATGATATATATAATATATAAATAAACTTATGGGGTTATAGGGACTGCCAACATGATTATTGTATGTCATATAAAAATGTCCAAAACCGCTTTGTTACTGATATACAGGGTGATTTGTGAATTTAGACAAAAATTCAATTCGCCATATTGAATACAGGGATCAGCCGCTCTGGTTAAAATTTGGTACATGAATTGAATTGAAAGGCCTTAACAAGTGGCCCTTAGAACGAAACCAATATCAGGACCGGAATATTCTTTTTCTTCCATGTTAAGTCCTTGTGAGAATAACTTAGCCTGTATAATAATTTTCAAAAATTTCATCTAAGATTCGAAATCTACGGAAAAAATCATACAGAAACTCGTTGAAATAGTTCATGGCACCATTTCAATTATTCCGTAATAAATTATTATTTTCAAATTTTTCACTCAAAAAATTTATTGTCAGATAAAGTACCATCGAAAATGGATTACCATAATATATATTTACGAAACCAAGACATGAATATTGTTATTCTCTTCAATAAGTTCGCAGTAAAATTATATAAAACCCAAATAAACCAAAGAATAAATTCGAATCAGGGTCGGAATAGGTAATATTTATGTTAAGTTGTGAGAATAACTGACCTAGTATAACAATTGAAAAATCAATTATCAGATAAAGTACCATAAAAAAAAGGTTAGTATAATAAATATTCACAAAACCAAGACATAAATATTGTAACTCTCTTCAATAAGTTCCCAATAAATTTTTATAAAATACTCTCGTAACCCAAAAAATCGAAGAATAAATTAATATCAGTAACTTACAATGTTGCTGTAGCTGTCATTTTTTGTGGTGTTCATTTATAATTCTAGTGTTTTTAAGTACAAACTGAGGTTCTCAGAGTGTGTTTATGATACCGTTTCATTTCAATTATGAGGAATACGCAGATATTTTATTTGTGTATGAGGTGATCGCCAGTCTGCAAGAAGGGAATACAGACATCGCTATCCTAATCGTCGCGTACCCCATCATTTAACTTTTGCTAATGTTCTTCAAAGTATTAGGGAAAAAAGAGAGGACGAGAAGATGCTCGAAGAAATAATGTTCGTCACGAAGAGCAAATACTGGACTCTATAAATCATAATCCTTCTAGTAGCGTATAGAATAAGGTAAGCAATTGACTCTACCTCGTATGCCTGTATGGAAAATATTAAAAGAAAATAGTTTGCATCCACATACAAAAAGCGCAAAAACTTGATCATGTGCCACGCATATCGTTTTCTAGATGGTGCTTAGCACATAGGAGGACCATAAACATAATTTTATTTACCGACTAGCACCAATTCACTAGGGATGGAATGGAAAACACAAACAATGTGCATATTTGGGCAGACGAAAATCCCCATGTCATTGTTCAGAAAAACTGCCAATACAGAGTTCATGTTAATGTATGTTGTGGTATCCTTGATAATCATTTAATTCGACCCCACATACTCGACGGACGCTTAACTGGTAATGTTTACTCAAATTCACCAGATCTATTGCAAGGTCTAAATACACGAGGCATGTGATTTCAGCATGATGTTGCACTTTTCAATTGCAGTTAGAAACCATCTCAATTACACCAATAGATGGATCGGCCGTGGAGGTTCAGTGAATTGGCCACCGCGATCCCCTGATTTAACACACTCTTAGACTACTATTTATGGGGTCATTAGAAATCTGAAGTATATAATGAACAAATTAGAAATAGAGAACATTTAGTAGAGAAAATTACTGCTGCATTTAATAGTGTTAGAAATAGCCCTCAAATCAGTCGAAAGTCAGAGAATCATCTAGTGGCACGATCTCAAAAATGTATTGATGCTGGAGGGCTTCACTTTGAAAATTCATTGTAGTGTTAGTAAAAGTTTTTTACTATGTTTGTTATGTTTATCACAAGAAATTAATGCGTTGTGTTGGATTGTCATAAATTCAAATTTATAAGTAAGCAAATATAGTTTACAAAAGATTTAGTCCAGTTATTATTTGAGAAGTCTTTATGCGCTTTTTCTAGTGGATTTCGAATCTTCGATCAGATTATTGATAATTGTTACACTAGGTCAGTTATTCTTACATCATAAAAATTACCTATTCCGATCCTGATACGAATTTATTCTTCGGTTTTTTTGGGTTTTATTAAATTTTACTCTGAACTTATTGAAGAGGATAACAATATTTATTTCTTGGTTTCGTAAATATTTATTATAGTAACCCATTTTCGATGGTACTTTATCTGACAATTTATTTCTTGAGAAAAAAAATTGAAATTAATAACTTATTACGGAATAACTGAAATGGTGCTATACTCTTTTTTAACGAGTTTCTGTGGGATTTTTTCCGTAGATTTCGAATCTTTGATCAAATTTTTGAAAATTATTATACAGGCTAAGTTATTCTCACAAGGACTTAACATGAAAGAAAAAGAATATTCCGGTCCTGATATTGGTTTCGTTCCAAGGGCTGCTTGTTAAGGCCTTCCAATTCATGTAGGGGAAGGACGGGTAAGACGGGGGGGTGGTGGGCATGACGGGGTACCAGGCCTCTGACGTATTTCAAATTAACCTATCACTTTCATATTGGCGCCTATTCATAAGCCGGCATGACAGGTATCATTCGTGTAAGTCACAACTTCGCCGCTAGTCGTGTATTTATGCTATCGTCAAAAACGCGATTTAGACCGTTAGCACTAAAATTTCTTGAAATACTTTCGGCAGTGTGTGAACATTAGGTTTTATGAGTTGCAAGTGACATTTAAGTTAATCTTATCAACAGTCAATTGAAGTAACAGGTAATAACTTGTACATTGATGAGATATTCATAGTTATTTTTATAATTGATTTTGAATTTCGAAACGGATAAACGGGCAAGATGGGGTATTGAGTAGCCCATCTTGCCCGTCATAATATTGATCACTTTTATCTTCTTTTCTATTGTTTATGGATAGTTTTCAATTACAAACGAAAATCAGAACGAGGAAAATGGTCGGAGGATTCAATGAAAAGGGCTATTGAAGCTGTTCTCAAGGGACAAATGGGATATATGTTGGCTGCAAAGACCTTTTCCGCCCCACAAACTACATTGGAGCGAAAAGTAAAGAAGGTTCGTGAAAACAATAATGAAATACAGAATATGATTGTACCTTTGGGTCCTAAACTCCCTGTATTCTCCCAAAAGAAAGAGGATGAGCTGGTGAGTTATTTGTTAGATATGGAAAGAAGGTATTTTGGCCTACTAGAGATTTTAAAAAAATGGTTTATCAACTTGCTGTGCAAAATAATAAGTCTAGTCCATTCAATTCTGAGAAAGGCAAAGCTGGGAAGGCCTGGCTCAAAAATTTTTTGGCAAGACACCCGGAGTTATCCATTAGAAAGCCAGAAGATACTTCAGCTGCAAGAGCTGCTAAGAGAAGGGTTTAAGACTGTAGCAGTTACAAAAATTTTTAATTTTTTAGCCACTGTATATGACGAGCATAAACTTATTCCACATCGAATATATAATTGCGGCGAGACAGGTGTGTCAGTTGTACCGAAAGCCAGATCCAAAATTTTAGCAAGAAAGGGCCAAAAACAAGTAGGTGCAATAGTGTCGGCTGAAAGAGGAACAACTATCACTGTTGAAATTTGCTTCAGTGTCACCGGTCACTATGTGCCACCAATGATGGTTTTCCCAAGGAAAAGGATGAACCCTGAATTGATGCTAAATGCTGCACCAGGATCTTGGGGTGTATGTACTGACTCTGGATGGATGACAGCCGAGCTTCTTCTGGAATAGTTTAAGCGATTTGTTGCATTTAGTGGTGCTTCATTAGAGTTTTATTACTGCTAGATGGGCACAGCACTAAGAATATTAATCTAATTAATGAAGCTAGAGCAAACGGAGTTCTAATTTTGTGTTTCCCACCGCACACTACTCATCGGCTTCAACCAGCTGATGTAGTTTTTATGAGGCCATTGAGCACTTACTACGACCAAGCTGTATCAACATGGCTCCGAACGAATCCGGGAATGGTGGTTACCGTCCGACAAGTGGCAGAATTATTTGGTGAAGCTTTTATTCAAGCAGTAACGATGACAACTTCAATTAATGGTTTCAAAACTACTGGCATTTGGCCACACGATCCGAGCGTTTTTTCAGACTGTGACTTTGTTGCCTCTCTGACTACTGAGATTCCTTTAAATGAAAATCTTCCTTCCACTACGAGTGAAGACTACGAAAAAGCGAGGGTATCGACAACTGCGGTCGATACATCGGTTGTTTCCATTGCAAAAACCGTGAACACATCAACAACTGCAGATGCTGGGACAGTTTCTAATACGACAGCAGTGACAACTATGTCTATTATCTCTACATCTTCTACTACTTCTACATCTATGACAATTCCAGTGACTGAACTGGTTACGGATCTATATCAAAACCCTTCTCCAGGATGGGCAAACTGGTCTGACTCAGTCCAAGATCAAAGCAGCTTTACTGTGGTTAGTCCAAAGCAATTAATTCCTCTTCCAGTAACCAAAAAAAGGGCGGGGGTATCGAAAAGGCGAGGTAAAACTGCTATCATCACCTCTTCGTCATCTAAACGGGAGTTAGAAGAAACTATTAAAAGGAAAATTGACACTGAAAAAATGGAAAAACGAAATAAGGCACTACGACAGATGAAAAAAGATGAAAAAGAACTCAAGGCTAAATCCTCACAAAAATTAAAATCGACAAAACGTGCTAGACAATCATCGTCTGAAAAAAGTGACGATGAAAACCAAAACACTCCATGTCTGTATTGCACAGGACTATATTTGGAGTCTAATGAAGGTTGGATTGCTTGCTCTTCTTGTCATAAATGGGCTCATTGTGTCTGAGCAGGTGTTGACGATGAAGATGCTGAAGCGACACATATTTGCGTATTCCCTAATGATAGAAAGAAAAACTATACCCCATCTTACCCTATAAGACCACCCCATCTTACCCGACCTATCGGGCAAGACGGGGTGATATCTCATATTTAAGAAATTTTTATTTTATTTCTAATACCATTAAAGAAAGTTCCTAATTTCATTTTATTTTGTGAGACTAATAACCAAAGAACTGATTACAAATAAATACCATTAAAAAAATATGCACCTCTATTATTTCTCGAGGTTTGATCCTTAGCTACCCCATCTTGCCCGACCTTCCCCTACCAAATTTAAACTAAATCGTCTGATCCCTGTATTCAATATCGATGGCCTAGAATCAATACCTCGTAAAGTCAATTTTTCCACAAAACGCAGTTTCAGCTTCGCCAATTTGTTATTGCCTGCTCTAACAGACAATAGCTCTCACATGCCAGACCAATGAAAACCAGTGAATTCGTCATGTGACAATACCACGCGGTGAATTCTTCGATGCAATAATTCTTGATCGCATAGTTGTAATGTATTTTGATTAGAGTTGTCGACACAAATCGGCAGGGTACTGTTATATTGAAGTGTATGGATAATGCAGGTATGTTTTTCAGATGTTATGACTTCCACCGGCTCCTCTCATCCCTCATGATTGATAATTAATCGGTGAATAACTGGTGAAAGTAAATTATTGAACTCAATTGAGGTGATTTATCCACGAATTGTAACTACGAGGTATTGTTTTGAGTTGTCAATTATATATATAGTACTTACGAGGTATGGCATAATGTTCCTAGAAGAGGTTTTTCTCACACATTCTCATTAAAATATATTCAAAAATTATTTTTTATACTGAATACACATTTCAATTGCTACAACCTCCATTATTTTCAGAAGAAATAAAGATAAGGTTTGGAAAAACAACAGACAGCGAGAAGCAAGGACTATGGGTGAAAGGTGCTCAGGAGAGAACTCTAAAATTTACGAGTGCCGTAAAGTAACCGAAGAATGTAGAAATAGATTTTTCTCAAATTTCTGGAGTTTAATGACATGGGAACAAAAGAAAATATACATTGTGAACCATGTTGAGAACTCGGTACCAAAACGTCGACGTTCAGAAAATGAAGAAACTCAAAAAAGTATGACTTTCAAATATTATTTGAAAAACTATGAGGATAGTGTGAGGGACTGCAAACAGATGTTCCTGAATACATTCAGTTTGAAAGAATGGTCGGTACGAGCATGGTGCCAGAATAGTATAAGTGGTACATTACCTTCAAAAGAAGATACCAAAAAACGAAGAACAGCTGATCGTAAAGTTAGAGGATGTACACTGAAACACAAAGAACGACGAGAATTTCTGGAAACGTGGCTTGATAGTCTATCAAGATTACCATCACACCATGCAAGGCATGACACAAAAAAGCTTTACATTGAAGATCATTTCATCAAAAGTAAATCTCAGCTTTGTAAGTTATATAAGGAGAGTCAACCTCTGAGCTCTTTCATTTTTGATGAAATATTTGACAAAAAAGATATAGCAATTTTTCAACCAGAAAAAGATCAATGTGATCTGTGTTGTGCTTTCAAAGCAGGTAATTTCACTATGATTACTGAGGAAGACTACGAGTGTCACGAATGAAGATAGAACTAGACTTGAGAAGGAAACAGACAAAGAGTATAGTATATCAGGTGATTGCAATATGGTTACTATGAACCTACAAGCTGTACAGTTATGCCCCAGGCTGCATGCTTCTAAACTATATTTCAAAATGAAACTGAAGGTACACAATTTCACGATTTATAACGTTGCCACACATCAGAGCACAAATGTTTGGTGGCATGAGGGAGAAGGTGAAGTAAGCTCTTCAAACTTTACAAGCTGATTCATTGATTATTTGAACACAAATTTCAAAGAGAGTGACAAACCTATTATTCTGTACTCTGACGGGTGTGAATACCAGAATAGGTGCTATCTTGCGAATACACTATTGACATTTGCCGTCAAAGAAAATAAAGTAACACAAAAGTATCTGTGTAAAGGTCACACACAGATGGAGTGCGATAGTTTACATAGTCTTATTGAAAGACGTTTGAAAACAAGGGATATCAATTTACCTGGAGAGTATATTACCGTTACAAAACGGGCTAGAGAAAAATCATTTCCCCTGGATGCTAAATACCTCACTCATGATTTTTTCTTGAATTATGCTCATCCAGAATTCCAATGGTACAACTCAATAAGACCTGGAACTTCTCTCGTTAATGATATCAAGTGTCTGAAATATACTCCTGAAGGAGAAATTTTGTACAAACTCGACCTTGACTCTGGCGTCAAACCACTTAGGAGAAATAAAACTATAACTAACAAACCTATCATCTATCCAAAATTATATCACTCAAAACCAAAAATATCTTTGGTTAGATATGATCACTTAATGAAAATCACGGGAGTAATGGATCCCGAGTACACACATTTCTATAAAAATCTTTTTTATGAGAATAAAAAAAAAGAATTGAATTGATTCAAGAAGTTTCAATTTTTTTATTTTCCTAATTATAGGTCGAGTTGAAAAAGACAACTATAACTATAAAAATTTGATTTATTTTCAATATTATCCTTGAATATTATTATTTAGTTTATTTTGTGCAAACAGTTTGTGTTGTGAATTCATGTTTTCTATATTATTAAAAATATTTTGTAGCATATAAGTAACGTTATTCTACTAGATATAATTTCCAAATCGAAAACTGTGATAGAATCCCTAACAGAATATACTACAATATTTAGTTGCAATATCGCGCATGTACTGCAAATTAGAAGAATAAGAACTGCAATACCAAGTGAGTAACGCAATTTTCATATAAATGATTGAAATTCATATTCAACTAGGATTAACATATGGTCTGCATAACTTATAACTGTATATCCCTTTACAGTAACAAAACATAGTTTATTTGGTATATGGAACGTTTTTTGTTGATACTGAAAACTTTTGACACTTACACTTATGAGGTATTGATTCTAGGCCATCGATATGGCGAATTGAATTTTTGTCTAAATTCACAAATCACCCTGTATATCAGTAACGAAGCGGCTTCGTACATTTTTATATGGCATACAATAATGATGTCGCCAGTCCCTATAACCCCATAAGTTTTGTCGGTTTCATCTCTGGACACCCGTATATATATATATATATATATATATATATATATATATATATATATATATATTTTTTTTTTTTTAAGACGATTAAACCTTTAATCATGAAATTCCCCTCAGAGATGGATTATTTAAAGAGGTGTAATTAAGTGGCCGGCTAGATCTCCCGACTTGACTCCACTTTATAGCAGACATAACTGATTCAAAAACTGTCAACTGTCTTGAGATACAAACAATTTCTCCATAAATGATAAACAATTCTATTAGAAGCTTCAAATACAAATTGTATTATTGCTAAGACACAGATGGCCAATATTTTGAGCTACTGTTATAAGAAAACTATAAATATTTTTGTAAGTTAGTATGAATTAAATTACATATTGTATGTCTTGGAAAATTGTTTCTCTTATTTTTTAGTAATGTGGTACGTATTCTGTATTTTTGAAAAGAGGACGAAATCAGCTTTTCTACGATATATCACTCGACCTACGTTGCTATTTAAAAAAATTCAAGATGGCGGCGGTACACTGAATGCTGACGTCACTCAAGTTTGACAGGACCTCTAAAAAACGAAAAATACAATCCTGTGCATAACCCTAAAATTTGATAATTATACGTTTAATCGTTTCAAAGAAAATACCTTGTTGCCAGACTTTCTCGCTACCCGGTATATATATATATATATATATATATATATATATATATATATATATATATATATATATATATATATATATATATATATATATATATATATATATATATATATATATATATATATATATATATATATATATATATATATATATATATATATATATATATATATATATATATATATATATATATATATATATATATATATATATATATATATATATATATATATATATATATATATATATATATATATATATATATATATATCTATATATATATATATATATATATATATAATATATATATATATATATACTTATATATATATAAATATATATATATATATATATATATATATATATATATAAATATATATATATATATATATATAAATTTATATATATATATATATATATATATATATATATATATATATATATATATATATATATATATATATATATATATCGCACCCCCGCTAAAAAAGTGTCACAACTCAAAAATCCTTATTATTGAGATGAACAAGCAACAACTATTGAAATAGCTCGTTCACTCTAGTATAAAAGCGTCATTTTTTATTTCAAGTATTCTCCGCTTTTATGTAGCCAAGATCAGCGCAGCGTGTATACTGCAACAGTGTTACTTTTGGCGTTGTAACAGCGAGCGCGTCTAGATTCATCTAGAAAAGAGTCATCATTTCGTATTGTGACAGTTTTGTAGAGAATTATGAGATATATTTGATAACTATAATAGGTGAAATGTTCTTTCTTGGATTGTGACTGTTTTTCCGAATATTTTTACTTAAAGAGTATTTTTGTGTTGTGCGGAGAACTGTTTCATTTTGAGTTGTGTTGGTTTTTCTGAATACGTAAGTACCGATATTCAAATTATATTGCGCTATTTTTCAGATATGACTGTTTTTTAGAAACATTGCCGACTATTCAGAAATTTATTGATGTTTTTTTTTAATATGACACTTTTCTTGAATCACTGATAGATAGTTTTTCAATGAAGACTCTTTTTTATTCCTAATTTCTACTTAGTATTCTCGATTATTTTTATTTTTCTTGTAGGAAACATGCGACACGTTCCCAATTGGCGATGTCGAGCTCACGAGCACGCAGAATTATATCTCTCGCATTGGAAAAGAAGCTAGAGCAGAATGCATCCGAGCCAACTGAAGTATCGAATTCAGGTAAGCTGATTTTAAGAGTAATAAAAAGCAACTGCATTACTAGGCGAAGGAGTTAGTTTTTTGTATCACGTGAATGGAGATATCTAGAGACATGCGGTTTTCAGTGTTATACTCATATTTTAGATAGCCTTTTTGTCAAAGTATTCTGTTAGTTCAAGGAAACAGATTTCACAATATAATTTTCATTAGTTTTATAGCCCTAATTATTTTGGTGTTTGAGCTACAATAATGTTTCTTTGATTTTCAGGAGAAGGAAACTGAAGAGTATCTCAAACACAATTTATAGAAGATGAGCATGATGTACTTAGAACTGACAGCACTACAAACTGTACTATGGTCACAGATAACAATAGCAAGCCTTGCACTTCAATTCTGTACTGACTTTTCACCAGAACTGAAAAATGATGTTGAAATCTCAGACTTAGTGTCGGATAATGATGATGATTCTGTAAAGGATCCAAACTATGAATCAGATAGCAGTAATTCTAGTTTTGGATTGATTGGGCCGATACTTGGTGTAAATTAATAAACATATTAAAACAATGGTTAAAAATAACAATTTACACATTTATTATAAGAAATAACGCATGACGCACGTTTCGGTGGAACTTCACCTTCTTCAGATGCTAATGGCAAACTTTGCCGTTAGCATCAAAATGTGGTGGAAAAAATTTAACTGATATATTCAATGACTACAAACAAAAATGCCAAGACAATAATCTACCTCACGCAAATTTAGTGATGTTCCCCAAAATTCTCGAAACTGAATTTAATATAAGTTTTTTATTCCCAGAAAAGATCGCTGGGAGTTGTGTAATGCTTATGAAATTGCCACAGGAGATGATAAGAAGAAGTAAGGAAACAAGTATTTATCACATTTAAAGGAAAAAGATTTATCAAGGAAAGAAAAGGATCAAGATAAGGAAAAGGCTAGTAGCAATTACATTGTATCAGTTTATGATTTGCAAGTAGTTCTCCCTGTTCCTCAAGGCACTGTTTCCGTTTTTTATTATGAATCAGAATTGAATTGCTACAACTTTACCATATCCGAATTGAAAACAGGCTTAACGGAATGCTACTTTTGGCATGAAGGCCACGGAAATAGGGGAGCTGACGAGATTGGCTCATGTGTGCTTGATTTCATAAAGAAAAAATTGGACACTATGAAAAATGAAGCTAAGCTTGACCTTGTTTTCTTTTCTGATAACTGTTGTGGGCAACAGAAGAATAGATTTTTAGTTGCTATGTACATTTATGCTCTTTCTAAATACCCAAAAATACGCTCAATAAGTCATAAATATCTGATTAGCGGACATAGTCAGAGTGAAGGAGATTCTGTTCACTCGACTATTGAAAAGGCTGTGAAGAAAAGTTTGAAATCTGGTCCTATCTACGTGCCTAGTCAGTAGGCACGAATAATTCGTACAGCAAAGAAAAAGAATGAAGCCTATCATGTAAATGAATTCGGTCATCTGGATTTCTATTCTCTTAAAACATTGTGTGACGAATTGGACATGACAGCCTTTAAATCCTTAAAGATTACCGAAGTGATTGTTCTTATGTTGAACCGGGAAAATCCTACCACTCTTTACTATAAAACATCCTATAAAAATGAAGAATTCGAGCAAATAGACCTATGCGGAAGAAAAAAAAATCTCATCATTCCGAATACTCTACAACAGGCCTACAAAGGTGTTCTTAGCATAAAAGAGAATAAAAAGAAAGATTTTTTAAATTTATTAGGAAATAATCACATTCCGAGTTGTTATTCAGCATTTTATAGCTCTTCATAATAATAAAAATAATTTTTTAAGATCTTTTCTGTGTATTTTTTATATTTCACTGGCTCAATTTGAGAAATAAAGTAAAATCTTGTTCTGAAAAAGTGTCAAAATATTGAATAACTTTTTTTTCACTGAAGACTATTAAAAAAACAACTTTTTTTACAAATTTCTGCACCAATGACATGAAGCTAATTATATTTTTCTTCACACTAATATAACGGATAAGCTTTTTTTTTTGTCATAGTTACTGATAAATGAATATCTGAAGTGTCTGATTTCTTCAATATCAGTTATCTCAACACAAAGTTTTTCGAGTTGTGACACTTTTTTAGCGGGGGTGCGATATATATATATATATATATATATATATATATATATATATATATATATATATATATATATATATATATTTATATATTTATATATTTTTATATAAATATATATATATATATATATATATATATATATATATATATATATATATATATATATAATTTTGGTTTTCAACACTAAGAATTACTTTCAAGAAAAAAAACAATTTATTCAATATGAAGTTAACAAGACGAAAGTTACTTAATTAATCTAAATGCTCTATGCTAGTGAGGGCTTATATAGACTAACAGCGATGAGTCAGCACAAGGTTGCGATTGACGTCATTAAAATGGATAAGCTGTACTCCCCAATTAAAGAAAGTTCGTAACCCTTATTTTTAAGGTGCCATACTTTAAGAAAATTCTATAAAAAATTATAAGCACTACAACGATAATAAAAATTACAAATACAATTGTTATAAAACTTACAGTTGTAGGATGTGGAGCCCATTGGTATAGGTCGTCCAGTTTAGGGATGTCTTCCAATTTGTTGCATAGGTCCAATTCGCTGAGACAATTTAGGCATTTTATGAGAGAATGAACCACTTTCGCATCCTTCGTGTATCATTTCATTGTTTATGGAAATAATATTTCCATTTTCCATTTCGAAAAAATCTTCTTGAGGCTCAACCGAACTGCGACTGCAATGTTCTTGTAGGGTTTTTAGAACCATTCAGACACATTCAGGGGGTTTCTCCAGGTAAAGTAATTAGTGTATTTTTGTTTTATTCGATTTCTATGATAGAAATGTTTGCTTTGAGGATTTCTGATCCTGATGTCTGTAATAATGTTCCTACATATTTTCTTGTAAGGTTTTTTAAATTTGGATTGACATTTTTGTTTTAAATGAACAACTTCATTCTTATGAAAGTCTTTTTGACTTTTTTATGACTGCGTTTTTGTCTGTAGCAGTATTCATTACCTGTAATATATTTTTCAAGGTTTTACAATTTATCTGTACATAATTTGAAACTGTTTCATGCGATGTCTTATCTGAAGGAATAGTTACATCTGAATCTAGGTCGTTGGTTTTTATGTCTGGAATTAATCTCGTCTTCTAAGATATTAATTTCGCTGGAGACAATCGACTGGTCTATATTATATACATTGTTACAATCTCGAGATGTTGATGCATCATCGCTTATCTTAAGAGCTTCCTTTCGTTTATTGTTGTCCTTCAAAGATAAGGATTCATCTTTATCTATTTTTAATCGGGACAAGTAGTCCACATCATGGCACGTTTCTGGTTTGAATTTTGTGTCGTAATTAAATTCTATGGGATAAGATGCAATTACTTCTTAGAAATTAATAGGAATTTTAAAGTTTTCGATCTTTGTAATTCGTACATTTGATATTTTAGGATTTGGAATTTCAAATTCTCTTTGATGAAAGTCTTCGAAATTTTCAAAAGTAATTTTCTTCAGTTGATTATTTACGCTTTGTGGAATTTGTGGATTTGTATAAATTTTTATCTGTATCGCAATTTGAGAATACAAATTTAATCATTTCATAAATTTGATTCCAGTCTAATTTATCAAGTCCTGTCTACAGTTTTGGAAGGGCAATACATTTATCTCTGTTCCTCAAGCATAAAAGTTTTAGAGACAATAAGGTGGAAAATACATTTTCGTATGTTGGTTTATCAAAAAATTTATTTTTAGTGATGAGGTAGTAAAGCATTCTGTCTTGATTATGCATACAAGCAACTCAAAAAACATTTTTATTTTGCGAAATTAGTTGTGTAACATTGTTATATTTATTCTTGAAATGAAGAGCGATGCCTTTATTCATATGGAAATCTTTACTCACGATAAATTATCATTCTCTTCTGTTACATTATCGCTAGTTATTTGTTTCCATTGAAATTGAATAAGGAATTTTTCGTATGACAAGTGACTTTCCTTACGTTCAATATTTTCAGTTTTTTCAGGATGTTTTTCCGACTTTTTATAAATTTTAGAATGAATTGGAATCTCATTTTTTATTTTATCATTATGTTTAATTTCTGATTTGAAATTGAATGGTGGTTCTGGTAGCTGAAAAGCTTTTTCCTTATTATTTAGTGAATTTAAGTTAACGGTATTTCTGATGCACTTATCTGAAAATTTTCATGATTGAATTCAGTATTTTCCTCACTTTGATTTTCATCGTTGTTTTCCATATCGAAATTAGTTAGTTCTTCCGATATATAATTAGGAGCTATTTGTCTTGAATTTTTAAAATTATTATAAACTTGCGCATTTCTATTATATGACGCACTGTTGGGTGTTTGATTACTATATTGCACATATTTTTGTTGTGCTATTGGGTAAGCAGTTGTCGTAGACATAGGGGATGGTCTATATTTTGGTACATAATTACTACTAGGTTTAAACACATTTGTTGTTGATATTCCTGATCGAATATTTCCGAAAACTGGCAAATTTCTGCAATAACTATTTCATCAATGTAGGAACTGAATTGGCGAAAAATTCAAAAACCAAGAAGAGCTATAACAACGAATAAAAATAATTTATTCACAATGTATTTGAGACCAGTAAACGAAAACGATTTTATAAAAAATATATCTAAACTGAAAAATGATGGTTCGGCTGGAGAAGATACCATCTCTGTTAAATTAATAAAATCTATTCATGTCCACATATTACAGCCCTTAAAACATATAATAAACTCTATTTTCAAAACGGGAATTGTTCCGACGTACTTCAAATGCTCTGTTGTCACACCTATACATAAGTCAACTTTGCCAAGATTCTGGAAAGGTGCCTAAAAGATAGATTGGTGGAATTCTTGAGTAAGCAGCATATGCTCTCCGAAAACCAATATGGATTTCAAGACAATAAGAGCACTGAAAATGCTATCTATAAACTAACTAGAGGGATAGTAAGATGTTTAGATAAGGGCAAGAAATTTATATCGATATTCCTGGATCTGGCGAAGGCCTTCGATACTGTTTCCCATGACGGGTTGTTGGAGACTCTTCAAGCATATGGAATCAGGGGGACAGTATGGAACGTCCTCGAGAATAACCTAAAGGGTCGAACACAGAAAGTAAAATTGAACAATGTACTCAGTGAGCCAAGGAAAATTAGGATTGGCATACCCCAGGGAACAGTTCTCGGCCCAATACTCTTTCTAATTTACATAAATTCATTAACAGAAGTGAATATTGGTGATTATCGAATGATCTCTTATGCGGATGATACAGCTATAGTATTCAATGGAGACGACTGGGATGCAGTAAAGAAAAAAGCGATTGAGGGTATAGAAACAATTGCAGAATGGCTGAATACGCATACACTGACACTCAACATTGACAAGACTTACTACATTGCTTACTCCATAACATCAGCAAATAGACCAATTTATAAAACGATATATATACACCAAATTTGAACAGTGAAATAAAGGAAACAAAAAACACCAAATATCTTGGAATTTATATAGATAAACACTTAAAATGGAATATTCATATAGCTAAATTGAGCAATCGTTTGAGAAGTCTAATACATAAATTCTATATTTTGAGTAACATATTAGATAGAAAACTACTTATTACTTTGTATAAAGCATTCGTTGAGTCACCACTCCGCTATGGACTTACAATATGGGGAGAAGCCTATAATGCCTTATATCCACTGACTATTGTTCAAAATTTTCTCCTGAGAACTATATTTAAAAAACATATTCAGAGTAAGAGCTCTATATGTGTTCGTTGTATGTATGTATTTCCATAAGAATAGGAAGCTACAATGTAATGTAGATCACATTTATCCAACTAGAAGTAATGTCAGACAGGATTTAGTCGCAGAACCTAGTAATCGTAACATAAATCAGAAATTTATCAACTACTATGCTTCGAAATTCATAAATAAATTACCACTTGAAATGAGACAAATTAGGAACAAAAAAAAATTCAGTACTAACTTGCTCGTCCTTATTTTCACACATATGAATATAAGTTTTTAAGTTTGTTCTGATATCACATTGTTGCCAGGGAATTGATCTGTTTAAGATGGTGAGGGAACAATATGGAGTGTTATTGATTCTAACATGGATGCTGGGGGGAATGCAGTAGACTGAAGATAGAGTGGGGAAATGGGCTACGTAAATTACATGACGACATCAAACACTGCCTCTCTGCAATGGTACATACAGATGGTGTACATCTAGGTACCATACGAAAATCATAGTGAATATAAGTATAAATACATATGTATACCAAAAGTTTTACGACTGTACTCATACTTGACAAATCAAGACCCACAAGAACTTAAAAAGACTCTTGCACAGGATTTTCATTCCTTTTACGACAATTTGCCTTGATAACTTGATAATTGTGATATTTAGAAGTAAAAAATTATATTAAAATTGACTGTATTTGTGGCCTTAACCTAGTGAAACTATACTCCTACTATGTAATAAAAGTGGTCAGTAAAATTTGAAGAAAATATATTAATGCAAGATGAGGATAAATATCTTGAAGTACCAGATGGTCGAGATGACACAAACGAGAAATATGGAATTCAACAACCAAAAACAGGTACATAGAATGGATAGCTCCAGTAATATACTTTCGGAATACTCGAATACAATGATTAAATTGGCTAAAACACGCAACAAGAGAATTTTTCTGATGAGATGTAAATCATTGAAATTAAATCCTAAATTCGTTAGAATCAAAACAAAAGTCAATATATTCAATGTTAAATTCAAAATGAAATACGAACGTCTATTGACGATTTTCTACATTGATTGTTTGAATATTTGCTTGGGAAATACTTACTCAGAACTTCACCGATTGGAAAACAAACTGAAAACTATAGAACAGAAAATGAACAATTGTCTAGACTATAGGCATATATATGACAACGTTTTCAATAAGATAAAAATGAAACATAGAAACAAAGTTGAAAATTTAATAAATCAAGATATTATATACCAAACTTCTAATGAAAGAAACATCCAGACAAATCCTGATTGGATTGTCAATCTTACTAATATTGATATCCCTGAAACAGTAAAAAATGTACTTTCTCTGGGAAATAAATTTTCTATCCCTTACCATAAAGTAGATTATCAAAAATTAACAAGAAATATTGAAGTTGCAATTACTAATAAAAGTCTAGAAATAAAAACTGAAATTCGTAATAAAATTTCAAACATTCTAACCAATTTTATGAACAAAAATAAAAATAATAAATTGAAAAACAAATTCGGTTACTTATTAAAAATAACCAGAGAATTATTAAAACAATACAATGAGATATATATTTTAAATGCTGATAAATGTAGTAAAACTGTAATTATGACTAAAAACCAATACAGAGATAAAATGAATGAACTTGTAAATGACTTTTCAACATATAAAAAGGAGAAAACAGATCCTACACCTAAAATACAGTTAAATCTCAACAAAATGATCAATGGTTGGTATAAAAATAATATAATTAGCAAAGAAACTAAAGATAAATTAATTTGTCATAATGGCCATGCACCTTATATGTATGGACTACCAAAGCTACATAAAGAAATTATGCCATGTCGACCAATAGTAAGTACTAGAAATTCTCCAACTTATAACCTTTCAAAATACTTATCTGAAGTGATCACAAAAGTTATTGGTTAGTCCAAATAATACATCAAAGATTCCTGGCATTTTCATGAATTCATATAAACAATGAGAGTACCTGAATCCTTTGTTTTGGTTTCATTAGATGTGGTTTCCTTATTCACCAATATACCAATAGAGTTAACGTTGAATATAATTGATAAGAAATAGGACGAAATAAAGACACATACTCTATTACCAACGAATGACTTCAAAGATGGTATTGAGTTCTGCTTGAAATCGACTTATTTTGTATTTGAGGGTTCATTTTTGTCACAAATTTATGAAACCGCAATGGGTTCCCCAATATCATCTGTAGTTGCTCATTTGGTACTAGAAAAACTAGAAACAACAATAATAGAGAAATTGCAAAACGAACCAATATTCTTTAAAAGATATGTGGATGATTGCTTAACTTCAATACATCCTGAACATGTTGATGAATTATTAAAAGCATTCGATTCATATTATAATAGACTACAATTTACTAAAGAGATAGAAGAAAATAACAAAATAAATTTTCTAGACATGACAGTTATTAAGAGGGATGACGGATCACTTATTACGAATTGGTATAACAAAAACACTTGGTCTGAAAGATACCTTAATTATGAATCTCTTGTTCCAACGAAATATAAAAAAAGTGTGCTTACTGGTAGAGCAGTTATATTATCAGATCCTGAGATCAGACCTAGAAACATTCAAAAAATTAAAGAAGTACTACATAAGAATAATTATCCAAGACAGTTTTATGAACCTATAATAAAGAAAAGAATCCACCAGATTTATAACCATACTCATGAAATTACAGCTAATTAAAAAGAAACAAACTACATTGGAATGGAATTTATACCGGAGATTTCATACAAAATCAGTAACGTCATGAAAAAATATAATATAGTGATAAGCCACAAACCTAAAAATGTATCTGAATCTTTATACACTAAACTCAAACCAAAGATTGAGGAGCAGATTGTGGTGAATGTGAATCCTGTTACATTGGTAACGTTAAACAATATTTACATAAAAGAATATATGAACATGAATATTCAATACAAACTAATAAAAAATCTACAGCTCTTGCAAAACATGCAATCGAACAATTACATTCTGTTGACTTTGAAAACACAAAAATCATAAAAAGGGAAAAGAACCAGCCAAAGGAATGTTTTAGAAATGATCGCAATTCAGAAAGAAGAAATGACGACAATTAATTCAAGAGTGGACATCGAAAATTTTGGAAGAATTTACCATAATATCATTCATCAAAACCACAGAGGCCATGTTACTTAGAAGAGAAGAAGATAAACTTGCATAGAGGTTATTGTATTTGAGGGTTATGTTAATTATTATTTGAAAACGACATAAGTCGAAACGCGTAATTTTAATTTGTGATATTTAGAAGTAAAAGATTATATTAAAATTGACTGTATTTGTGGCCTTAACATAGTAAAACTATACTCCTACTATATATATATATACATATATATATATATATATATATATATATATATATATATATATATTGTAACGTTTTTATTTCTTTACACTTGCATACCGCAGCTGTTCGCCGGGAGCATTTTTGGGTCGTGAATTGTATTGTTAATCCGAAAAGAAATTAGTTGAGCGCCACTTGGTTTATTTATTTGATTTAAAATATTTATATTATTCAATAGATGATGGAGGATAACCAAGAAATCCTCGTATAATAGAATTATACTTTCCTTCTAAAGCAAAACGAAAAGGCAGGCAAATAGTGCTTAAAACTATATTTTATAAAGAAAGGATTGACAAAAATTTACTTTACTAAACAATGAGTGAATGGATGATAACATGATAGTGAAATATTGGAAGTTCAAATCTTAAGTCTATAAAAATGTATCTTCAGGCATACAAACGAATATCAAATATAAAACTCAAATTCAACAGGTTATACGTAATGAATGTTCAAGAATAGTCAGAAATAAACGTAATATCAACCACTGCGAAAAAGTGCGTAGATAGAAAAGAAAATAATGGATTTAACTGTCCTTAATTTCCATTGACCGGTGATACTTCAAATTCCTATATCCGGCTGCACGCTGCACACCGTTCTGGATGAAAGAAGACTCAGGTCCCAAGGTGAAAATATCTCTTCTTGAAATTACCATACTGGTTCACTAGGGAGAAAGTCATCGGGGTATCTCCAATTAGGATCGTCTATGTGTACTTCAATAGTATTTCCAGCACAAGGGCATTTAGGCACTTCATTTATTAATAATGAGATTATCACTGTTTATAACTATTTTGGACTAATTGTACAGGATATCGGAATGACTCTTTGGAAAATAGTCTTCCAGAACTCTCCAACAAATTAATTCTTCTCTTGCTATATTTTATTATTGTTAGTTTTTCTTCACTCAATAATTTCGTTCTATTCGAAACGAACGGTAAAACTCGACTCCCGTCTCTTCTGCTTATCTTTGAGATTCCCCACAAGCGCCAAAAAATTACGGCCACCTGATATTTAACGGCGATATCAAGGCATACATTCCAGCAAATTAAATCGAGATTCGTTTAACAAATATGATTTTGAAAACATATGAATTCTCAGAGGAATACAGTCTGTCGTAAACAGACTTTTACTTTTCTTCTCGAAGGACTATATTTTGATATTTAATATTTTTTGAACAAATTATATCTTATATCAGTGAGATGCTCACTAAAATGTCTGGACTTACCAATCTTCGGCGTGGTTTGTCCTCTAGAGAGCGCTCTCCTTCTTCACCACCACTTCACTAAAACTACACTCTTTAAGCTGAATTAAGCTGTGTCCTTTTTAATGTTCCTGTTAACGTGTAATTGAAAATTATTAATTCCTAATGCATAAATGAAAATCCGAACAGACGTTTTTCAATGCACCTAAAACTCGTTACCTATGTCTTTCGCAAGAATGTTTTCTGGGTTTGCGCATCATACACATGCACATTTGTCTTTCGTTCAAAAAACAATGAGCATCTCGTATCTGCGGTACATTAGCTTTTTAAGATGCAAATAATAACAAATTAAATATGAAAATAAAATGTCCTAGTTTCCAACACAGTCAAATCGAAAGAAATTATTAATATTATGGTTTTATTGAGAACAGAGACCAGAGGAATACCAGTTTCGCTATAACTGAATGTACCGCTATAATTGAATGAATAAATTACGAAATATTCAGTTTTAATATTTTGGAACATTTAAATGTTACAATATATATATATATATATATATATATATATATATATATATATATATATATATATATATATATAATATATATATATATATATATATATATATATATATATATATATATATAAGCGGGGATCCTACAGCTTCTGCCGCATCCCGCATTTCGATCGCCAAACTGTCTTATCTCTCCATAAATCCCCCTGGGTTGCTCTATCTCTCATTGCTCGCATAACTCCGCTTATCCATGTAGTTGCTGGTCTTCCACGTTTTCTCTTGTTTTCTGGAATGTATTCCAAAGCATGTTTGGGCCATCTATTCTCGTTCATGCGCTGCACGTGCCCATGCCCTATCATCTGTCGAGTTTCTATTCTTTTTAAGGTTTTATGTTCTATTTGTTTTCCGTCTAATTTCATTATTTGGAATGTGCTCTCTTCTTGATGTGACAGGCTATTCTTAGGTAGACCATTTCATCACAGTCTTTCTTTTTTTCTTTGCTGTCATTTGCCAGCATTCCATACGTTAGGTTAGGCTCCAGAACTGCTGTGTAGATTGTCTTCTTAGTTCTTAATCTAATTTGGTTGGACCAAAGTAATGAATTGAGAATATGTATCGTTCTCTGACCATGTTGTGCTTTGTGTCTTATGTCACGTTAAATTATTAACTTGGAAACTTTATCCGCATGAATAATGGCCATCATTCTACACTTATTGAAGAATATACTATTAGGGCATAAATCTCATCATAATTCTGTCGTATCAGTCACTTGCATCAATTGCGTAGGGTTATATATTTCTATGCTCAGTTGATAGTGTTCTTGTTTAACAACGTGTTGATTCGTGTTTGTTATTGTACATTTTTTAGGCGTTGTTGCATTTTTCATAAAATATATGGGCAATAAAAAATAATAATTCTACTGATGAAGTTATTAGCTATTATCGTTTGCATTTTTAGGTGGATAGAATAAACTCATATTACCAGTTTTAAAAAAATGAGTGATTCATGCCCATTTGCACCGATTTAGATTTAAGTAATACTTTACTAAGAAGTTCTTAAAAATAAGAATTGCGTAAGTATTACGTGTCTTGCACGATTTAAGACAATGCTTTACAAAGAACATCTTAAGATCAGGCAGACTCGGCAACGTTGCAAATTTTTAGGAACTTTTACCGTCACTTACTGGTCACGTAGACTTTTGGCACGGCTGATTGTCATCTCGCTGCTTTTCCTTTTATCTGCATCTGCATACTTTCGTTGTTTGATTGGTTTGTATATTCTCTTTGGTTTGTGTTGTTTTATTTTTGTTTCAAACGATTATATATTATATTATATTAATATCTTCCCGAGCAATCTATCTATCAGCTTAATGGATACGCAGGTACGTATTACATTGAAACGTGTAAAATAGTATTCTTATGCATTATCTAGGTTATACATACTATTTTATTAATTATAGATTACCAAGAAAACCAGAACTGCGAATTTCTCTACCACAGAGAAGCAACTTCTTTTTAGTTTGGTGGAGAAATATAAGCATGTTCTTGAGAACAAGAAGACGGACTCTTGTTCCAATGAGGAAAAAAATTCTTGCTGAAATAGAGTTTCCAGCGAATTTAATCCTGCATGCCCGGAAAGTAGACACAGGAACGTACAGTCATTAAAAAAATTGTATAATAACAAAAAAATGGAAGTCCGAAGAGGAAAGAAAAGAAAATTTTTTAACAGGTACATTTGAAACATTTGCATAATTTGAATTATAACTTGTATTGTAAGTATAAAAATGATAGTACAACAATATTTTGCAGGCGGAGGAATACCAAAAATTGTCGATTGCCCTGATAAAGATCTGCTCCTGTCGATTATGAATGAGAAAACAGTGTATGGAATGGAAAATCCATATGATTCAGACAGGCAGCAGGTAAACATTGATAATGTTGAAATCACTGTGAGTAACTACTATATAGTATTTTACATAAACAATTTTTTGTTTTTTACAGGTGATGATGAAAATGAAGTTGTTACATCACATGATAGTGTGAGTATATTTGTTCAAATTTTTGATGTAACTCCTTTTTGTATAATTTTTCAAAAATGTTTAATTAAAATACAATCACAGTAATGTAGCTATTACAATAATATATATTAATTATTTGAAAATACTTTTTATTAACAGGAGCAACCAGGGCCAAGTGGGTTGAGTACAGTCAAAAGACAAAAATTAGACGACCATGACTATTTTTCCGAGAATCATTGTGTATGTTATAGCCACATAGATTTTTATAGGAATAAATTGATACTAATAATTTATTTAATTTTTAGGAACAGGACAAAGACATGAATTGGAGCCACCCTAAAGCTAGCCTCTTAGCAAAGCCTTTGAGCAAAGGCCTTCAAAATTCGGAGACTCCAACTTTTCAGGTAGTTGTTTTTTTGCATATAAAAAATATATTTCAATTATAAAAATTATAACATTTTTAGAAGATGTCCACAAGTAGAAGACGACCTACAGTTGTCCGCTCCTTGACGTCTTCTGTTGTTGCAGAGAAGTATGATGTCCTCCTTGCGCGTCGTACTGCAATTGCAGAGATGGAAATGCAGCATTGGAAAAACCAATTAGAGTGGCAGAAGGAGCAACAAGATTTGATACGACAGTAATTACAATTAGACATTGAAATAAAAAAAGAGACTTTGAAAAAAAAATGCGTAGAGAGCAAGAATAAAATTATTTATTAAATATTGAATAATTTCAGTTGTTTGTTTATACTTTAGTTATAATATTAAACGATTCTGTATATATTATGTAAATAGTAAATAAATCAATAACCAATTGTTTTAATCAATGTAAAATGTGCGATTAAAATACATGTAATGAATGGAAATAATAGTATTTTTTCGAGTTCTTATATGGGCTTCGTTATATAAATTTTCAGCTCTTGTAACAGTATTGGGTAATGGAGTTAAGAGATAATGTCTTTGTGGGTAGCCACTATCACCTAAAAAAATTATACTTGTATTTTTTGTAATTAATTGTAATTGTAAAATATTACCTAATAAAAATGAATTTTGAAATTCACCATTCTCTATTCGAGCTCTTATTCTGCTACTATTAAAAATTGTAGCATCATGAGCTGAACCAGGCCATCTGGCCACAAGATCTAAAATGTGCAGCTTCGCATCTGATATGACTTGAACATTCAAGGAAAAGTAGCCTTTACGGTTCCTGAAAACTTCAGCATCGTCTCCACCAGGCGATTGTATTTTAATATGTGTACAATCGATGGCTCCTATAACTCTAGGGAATGAAGCAACAGCAAAAAAATCGTTTTGTACTTGCTGTATCTCGTCAAGGGTTTCGGGCATTTTTATGTGTTGGGGGCTTAATTCTGCCAATGATCCTTGAAACTGTTGATGGGTGCATCCCTCCAAAGTCAGCAATAGATACAAGATGACCAGATGAAGCATAAAACCGTAGTGTCACTAGTAGTTGATTCATAGGAGACACACTATTGTTTCTAAAAATAATGTAACCACACTGTTATGTTTTTCTATATTTAACAAAAATTCACATCAACTTACACATCATTATCAAATTCATAACGTTCTTCAATTTGAATTAATACTTGTAAAGTTGTTTGTTTTGTTAACCTAAATCGTTTATGAAAATTAAATTCGTCCATTTCGTGAAAATAATCTGACCGTGTAAATCTTAATCTAGTCAATTATATCTAAAATATCTAAATCGTCCTCAAAAATATCGTTTATTCTCAAATCCATTATTTACCAATCACTGATATAATGGTATATACCACTCAACAAAATATTACTAATCGCACACAAACAAAATAATGGAGGTTATTTCAATGTTATATTCTCGATTTATCGCCAAGAACAACTTAAGTACCCGACCGAGAGGGACTTAAAGTTAAGAATTGCTTTGCTATGTTAAGCATAGATTAACGGCTGGTGCAAACGAAATGAGAGTCTTAAGTTTTACTTAACTTTAAGTTAAACTTAAAAAATGCGATGCAAACGGGCCTCAGATTCCGATTTCACAGCGTGGCAGTCAAACGGTAGTAGTGGTTCTTCATCAAATATATCTACTAACATAGATGAATCTGAAAGTGACAATAGTTTATATAGAACAAAGGTACCAATGAGTGTAGAGTCTCCACAGCCACCTTCACCCAGATTTCCTTTTACATCAGCTCCTTTGATGAATTTTGAAGTAACTGATAATACGTGTTGAGTTTTGTGAAACTTTTTTTTGATGAAGAATTTCTGACAATTTAAGTACAAGAAACGAACAGACACGCAAATAAATAAAGAAAAACACTGAATTGATACGAAGTGTGATGCAGTGTTTGTATTCATTGCTATAAACTTGCTGATGTCCATTATAAGAAAACCAATCATGACTCAATACTGGAAAAGAAGAAATATCTTGGAAACCCCCAATTTTTCTAAAATTATGGGAAGAAAAAGGTTTCTGGTACTAAAAAAACACATTCACCTTTATGATGAAAATACGAATCCTAATCCTGAATTCTGTAAAGTTTTGCCAATTTCCCATCTGATGAATGATAAATTCCAGAATTTGTATAGCCCTGATCGTGACATAACCATCGACAAGAGTCTTATGCTTTTCGAAGGTAGGCTTGGATGACGTCAGAAGTACATTCCTTTAAAACGTGCACGGTTTGGAAGTCCTTTTCATTGTGTGAATCTGAATCTGGCTATAGGCCAAACAAACCGTATTTCAATAAAAAACAATGGTAATTTAATGGGATTGAAATTGCAATTCTGAGAAGATTATGGGTTTATCCTCAGTATACCTGAAAGAGGGGAACGTAATTTGAAATTGTATTCATTATTCTTTCTGCTTGCACCGAGATAGTTTGTGAGATGGCTGATAAAGGTGATTATTTCAACACCTTGTCTATGGATGTCCAGAAGAGATATTTAGAGAAGATAAAAGAAAGTAATGGATGTGATCCTTATTTATTGAAATTGGGGGATTGTAGTGATGCTGTGAAGGAGTTTCAATGTACGACATTATTAACTATTTTGTATATAAGAAGAGTGCATACACAAGAGAAGACTTCAAAGCCTATAAGAGTTTAGATTCATACAATATGTTCATAAGTAAATGGATTAGAAGGATTGGAGTGAATGCTTGTGAAGAATACTGAAAATGTATTGATTATTGCCCTAGTAAGTAACCATCTTGTTATACTTGAAATTAAGCAGTTGGTATTCCACCAAATCATCTTATCTTCACCCCCAATATGAAAATAAAATGAACTTGAAAGTAATGAACATTCAGCATTCAACATAGAATACAACTTTTTTGCTGACACTTTTTTGTATTTTTCAGGTGATGAAGTCACAAAGGCTGAATTTACCACCACTTAACCCATGCGTGATAGCAAAAAAGGATGGCGAAATAATTACAGCTCATTGTGATTATGTTGCTGGATTGGGCGAGTGTTGTAGTCATGTTGGAGGTGTTTTATATGAAATTGAAGATGCTGTACGTAATCACAGTGTTCAGAGTGTCATAGATGTGAAAGCCTACTGGAAAGTACCATCAAATGTGCTAGGTGCCCCTTCGAGAATAAGGGATATTGATTATTCTTTGAATTCAGAAGAAGATACACCTAGTAATTTTGTTGGTGTCATCCCAGAGCCAACAAATGAAGAAAATGATATTCTTTGCTGCACTGAATGAGTCTGGAAGTAGTTCTCAATGTGGTTGAATCATTTGCTACCAGTATTCAGCAAGAGAATGTCCAAAAGTTTGATAAACAGGGTCTACAAAATTTGTATAATCCTGAATATCAATGCCTTTCTCTTGAACAACTTGTAGTATTGGGCAAAGATCAAGAAATATCAATTGGAAGTGTAGAAGATATTGCCAATATGACAAAATCTGCATCACTAAGTTGGAAAATCCTTGTTTGAGCACAATCAAAAGAATATGCTACCCTAAGCAAGCCACATTCAAATCAAAACAAATCATTAATGGCTGTAATCATGAAAAGGAAGCACTGAATGCTTACGCTACTTATTTGAAAATGCATCATGCAGGTGTCAAAGAATGGGATATTGGCTTCGTTATCAATCCCTCATGGCCATATTTTGGAGCAAGTCCAGATTCATTGGTAGAGTGTCAATGTTGCGGAAAAGGTTGCATAGAAGTTGAATGCCCCTACTGCATAGAGGATACCAACGTTGAAGAGATTCTTAATTTGAAAAGTTCATTTTTGAATGAAGGATCAGGTGATGGTACAAGAGAAATCCACCTTGACAGAAAACATGCTTATTTCTATCAAGTACAAATGCAAATAGCAGCTACTGGTGCAAACTATTGTGATTTTGTGGCTTGGAATCAAAAAGATTTTTATTGCGAAACGATATTATTTGATGAAAACTTCTGGAAAATACATAGCGAAAAGGCACTGCTGTTTCATGAAAGAGTCATCATGCCAGAACTTTTGGCTAAATATTTCACTCAAAAAAATCGATAACTGAAACCGAACCTCAACCTTCGACTAACAACGCAACAGATCCAGGAACTAGCAGTTCAGACGTTTCTCTGCCGATAACAGGAAATTGGTGCAAATGCAAGAGGAGTGCTGATGGATCCAAAATGATCAAGTGTTACAATCCATACTGCAAAATTGTATGGTTCCACCCCGAATGCATTGGTATTAAGAAAAAAATCATTGAGCAAAAGTGGTTTTGCCAAGATTGCACGAAAGTTAACTTTGCAAAAAAAATAAAGAGTAAATATTAATCAACTGTTTTATTTCATCATTTCAATAATTTAATTAAATATCTTGGGTATAGGTTTATTAGTATTTTATTCATCACTTCGACTGAAAAATGATATAATGCATGCATCATTTAATTGAATGTTACAATTAGAATAACAAAAATATATTGAATTGAGCATGACAAAAAAAAATCAAATCAGTAAAAAAAAATTTATTCAATTTGATTTTTGATGAAAATATATATCTGTTTTATGAATTCAGTATAAAATATAATGAAAGAATTGAAATATTCACAAATATTAAAAAGTAATTATGGAAAAGAAACAGTAAGGAATCAAATGATAAATTCATTATGATACATATTATTAGGCAGGTATCATTACAGAAATAGGTCAATTTTTTGTCATAAAAAATAATTCAATTTGAAAAAATACATTTTCGACTAGGAAACTCATTAGTAAAGCCAACAATACATATTTGAAATACTATTTTGTAAACATTCGCGATCTATTTCTGTTTCATTCCGAGAAAATTTGAAATCTGTTAATTTGCGATGTGTTCAGCTGCTTCATAAGACGTCAATGAAATATCTTCAAGACATTATAGTCCCGATATTGTTTTTTTTTTGTTAATAAAGGACCATGTGTCTACACAATTTCCATTAGAACAAAAAATTAATTTAATTTATGCCAGAACGAGAAATCTGTCAATGCAATAATAATATTGAATAGGTAATGACTCCAACAATTTGCCGAAAATCAATTTATTTTTTGTTCTGATGTAGAATTCAAATTGAAATTGTGTAGATACATGGTCTTCTGGGGTTTCTTTTGATGCAAAAAGCGATTGCACATATCGAAAATTGTCAAAATTTATTAATAAAAGATTTTCCCATATGATGCGTACTTTCTGCCGGACACTGTATAAATATATCAACTTTCATATCAATAAGGTACTATAGATGGACATAAATTTATGAATGCACAGCAAACTGTCAAAATTTTATCGATCACAGGAACATTATTCTGCTTGAACTTGATCATATGCATGGGTAAGGTTGAATATGTTATTTTATATTTTTTTCTTATGGAACCAATTACACACTCAACATGTATTCTAACATTTGCAAGTCTTCTAGTTTCTTCTACTTCTATGGGATTGAGTTGCTTCTTATTTTTCATGAATTCTGGAATTATTCCTTCTGCCAAGTGTAGTTTTACTTCATCCTGGATTAGAAAACCTCTATCAGCAAGTATACAATCACCAGGTAGAAGATGATCAAGAATACTACAATTTTCAGTCACAAATTTATCCCTACAGCGACCTGAAAATGCCTCTGAAATGAACATAATCGATCCCCGTGGAGATATTCCTATTAAGAACTTTATTGTGTTGTGATGTTCGTAATAACTGAAATGTTGTGATGCAGCTTGGTTGTTTTTGGGTGTTTCTGTGAAAATTTCCAAGCAATCAATGATGATTCTTATTTTACCCCCGAAGTATTGTCTAAAACATCTGGGTATATTTTTTTTTTGTGTGTCTCTCTTTGGTCACACAATACAAAATTTCAACCTAATCACATGCAGCACTTTATAAAATACTCTGCTTACTGTTCTACGATCTACATTAAACCTATGTCCTATATCAGTGAAGAGAAAATTCAATCGTAACTTCATGACGAAAATGGTGAAGAGTTGAAATTTTGATAGAACAGATTTTGGGTGTTATATAAGGCTCTACAAAATTATAAATCACAACCACCTTTTCTTATGGAGATGGATTATGCTCTAAACTTTCCATTGTGAATGTTTAACTCTGCAAAGTTTCCCGGAGATGATGGATTTCACTATAAAAATTCTGTAACTCGAAATTGATATCAGGAAATTGGTGTTCACGAGAGTTTGGTGCATGTTCCACTTCTTCAGCATGTTCCACTTCTTCAACAGGTTCACTTATATCTTCTTCATCAATAATATCCAAGCTTTGAACAGCTGGATTATTCAACGCTTCACACAAAGGGTCAATGTCAATACGATCCTTAATTCTATCCATATCAACTGGAATATTTGGGTTTGGGATCTCATTTTTATCTCGCTGCTTCCTACTTGATATTTTTTTTGTAGCCCAGTGATCGATTCTGTACCCAGTCTTTGTTGTCAACATCTTTCAATGCACTTGGCTTGCCTAAAATGACAAAAAAATAATAATTTTTTATATGCCTATGTTTCCTTGATTCTTTGAACATACCTCCTACAAAATTTTTTGAACATACAGTTGCTCATTTCAACTTCTCAGTAGTTAAATCTGCTCTTCTAGTTGCCTTAATCCACAATTCACGTCTCTTTTCAGCAAGAGGATTAATATTTCTTCTATTGTCGAAAATAGAAGGGAATCGGTGGAATGAAACCTTATCTATCTATTATAGGGAAAAAGGCAATTGAACAGGTAGTGAACTAGTGGATGAGCGCATTTACTGCAAATGAAAGAGCAATAAATATCAATATTGTCAATACTTGAAAAGTCTGGTACAAACATTTCGACAAAAGTGCCAGAGCATTTTCCTGTCACATTTCCACTCACAAGACCAGTAGAGCTCGAAACAGTAGATTTTTATTTAGGGACCATTATAATTTCCACAAATTGGTGTGTTTCACGTACTTTAATTTCAATTTGAATTTTAAAAATATATGCTACTCCTACATTTGTTTTTGAGCTGAAGGTATATTAATTAAAGAATTTAAGGTACATGAAATCAGAAAATCAAAGTAAATTCATTTACATTTCACAAAATCTGTTTCTGTAATCCTGTATAAAGAAGACATTTAGATGGATTATGCTCTAAACTTTCCATTGTGAATGTATAACTCTGCAAAGTTTCCCGGAGATGATGGATTTCACTATAAAAATTCTGTAAATCAGAAAATATCGAAGTAAATTCATTTACATTTCACAAAATCTGTTTCTGTTCATATTAACATAATAATACCTATATTTATTTTTTAATTTCATTAGGTTAAATATTTGTCTACTATTGGAGGAGGTAATGTGAAGGCGAAAACTAACAAAATTTTAAGTTGCCCTATGATCAGTAGATCAGCAGGAGAGTTCAATTACTGTGAGAGAAGTCGAAAGGAGAAGCAAGTTAACAAAAAGCATTTTTCAGAAATAAATGTTAATTCTTTTGTTAGAGTGTATTACTGAGCATACCTCCTACGATAACTCTTATTGTGAAGTTGACAGTTCACATAATAGTTGTAATATACAGGGTGTCCTAATTGCCAAGGACCACTATTGCTATATCGGTAAAAATAATTGTATATTGGCCGTCTTCAATTTCAAGTTTTTTTTTGAATACTGACCTGCATTTTTCATTTCATTTTTTTTTTCATATTTTTTTTCTGATTTCAACGATGTTTCACATGTTCATATTCGTTTGTCTTTCAATGGTAAGAAACTGGTATTTAACTTTTTTGGCACATTTGTCATTTTATCATAGGTTTAATCATAGAGCAAAGAGAAACAATTGCTTATAAAATCCTATGATGCATAATCCATGTTTCAAAGTAAGTTTGATCAATCATGGTACCGTTTTCCGATGGTGGAAAATAAGATTAAATTTCTTGTTATGCAAAAGCATTTCGGAATGCTTAAAGAGCCCTTCGAATGTATCAAAATTCGTACCCCGAAAGGCGCTGACCGAATAGAAAAATGTGTGCAAGGCTAGTACGAAATTTGCTACTATACGCATCATTTAAAAATCCTGTAACTTTATGAAATAACGTCCACTGGCTAAACGGAATTTCTGCTGAGATTAACCAGCATAGAAGAACCGTTGTTGAAAAATGAACCAATATTTGTCACGTCAGTTTAATTCTATACATGCGACTGAAATTAAGATTGTTAAGTGTTGCCAGAAACGGTAGATTGTACCACATGTGGTACATTTTCTTGATAAAAGTACGGTGTTACTACTTTACGAAAATGAGCCTAAGTGTGGTACAAAATGAAATATGGACATCGAGTAGTTTCATGTTCCATGTTAATTTACTTTCGTAAACAAATCGAGCATTGGCACCACTGTAATGTCTGAAGCCTGCAATCCCAGACTTCCATGCTTATGTTAACTTTCACTTGCCAATCTTGTCACTTTTTTCTTTTGTTAAATTCATTTTTATTACATTTTTATTTATTATTTAATATTTTCACGAAAGACTAAAGAACATGAAGAGGTGAGAGATGAGATATATTGACTATAAAATCCCATTACCAGGTTTTTGGATATAGGGAAAAAGGCAATTGAACAGGTAGTGGAACTAGTGGACGAGAATGAGTTAAACAGGGAACTGAAAGAAGGCACTCCTAAAAAACAAAGGAAATTTTTCCACAGGTTTAATGAACATTGGCTGGTGGAATATCCCTGGATGAAAAAATGTTACAAAACGGGAGTCCCATTTTGCAAGCTTTGTGGGATAACGATAAAGGGTAGCGTTACACATTTAGAGCGACATGAACTGTCTGAAAAACATAAAAGTAATACAAAGAAATGACAGTTTTTCAAACGGATATATGACATTTTTGAGGTCAAAACATTGTGATAACGTATATTCAGCTGAATTGAAATTGACAATGTTCCTTCATGAACATAACGTTCCATTTTCGGCCATGGAACATCTGCCGAAACTGATTAGATCTTGTGAACCTGACTCTCAAATTTTTAGAGATATCGCATGTTCCACAACGAAAAGTACAGCAATAACAAATGAATGTTCAGCTGCTGAGAGTCAAGAAGTTCTGCTCAAAGACTTGGAGAAAAGCCGAGTGTTTTATTCCCTAATTATAGATGAAACTACAGACGTTTCCACAAAAAAGTCTTTGGTGATAGTAATAAGATTTTACCGAGGGGACAACCGCTGTGGCATTGTGGTGTACAAATCATTGGCATTAGTGGCAATACTTGGCTTTACTGTGTGTATTTATGGCATTGCTAATGGCATTTGAGTGGCATTGGTTGGCATTAGTCTTATATTTCTGTGTATTTCCTAGCATTAGTGTGGTATTAGTATGGAATTAGTTTGGCATTAGTACGGCATTAGTGTGGCATTAGTTTGCCTTTTACCCACAGTGTATTTTCCTTTCATTGAGCATAACCGGCTGTGTAAACGAAAGAT
Organism: Cynegetis impunctata; assembly: GCA_030704885.1. Taxonomy (NCBI): domain Eukaryota; kingdom Metazoa; phylum Arthropoda; class Insecta; order Coleoptera; family Coccinellidae; genus Cynegetis; species Cynegetis impunctata. The sequence continues at coordinate 76,090 of JARQZK010002269.1, read as the reverse complement.
TAGTTGATAACCAGGATCTATAATAACGAAGTGTCGATCAAGGTGTCGCTTAATTGAAACCTAAACAGTGAGCATGAACGCACCTGAATTTTGACAGTATTACACTCGGTATTACATTTAAAATGCATTAAAACTGTCAAAATTCAGATGCGTTTAATTTCTTAGATTGTCAAAGTTTTTTTGCTCGCGAGCGTAGGTACATAATCTAATCCTATTCAAGATGACAAACGCAAACCAGACTGATAATCTCATCACCGGCCTGGCGCTACTCCCTGATACCATCCTGATACCCTTTCATTGAAAAGGGACATGCGACAACGTCGCCTTCTTAGGATTCACCCAGACACAGCGCAAACTGTTTTTCATATTTGGTCCTGCTCGGTCCTGCTTGAATGACGTGAATGATGGTTACTAAGCGACTCAAAAGTAATGACAGACTAAAAAGATTTATAGTTAATAAAAGTGTTAAACCTACTTTAAAAAGAAACCCCAGTCACTCTATTTGTCGAAGCCAAGTAAAACTCCTAAATTGAAGAACAAACTCGACCCCCATCGGGATATATCAAGTAGTGACAGTAGTGTACGATCGAGTGTACGTTTAAGTGCTACAGACGAGGATACATATGCAGATGAAAATATTTATGATAATTTAACATAAAATAAATCGAATTCCCATACTGAAGATTTAAAAATACCTGAAATTGGGCCAGAAAACTACTATGCAGTTGCCTACAACAAACAGTGGTTCCTTGGAAAAGTTATTAAAATTTTAGGTGATACTTTCGAAGTAAAATTTTTGAAACAGAGTGGGGGTCAGTTGTTTGACCTAAAAGGGATGATATCGATACGGCAAAAAAAATAATTTTTTTCACGGTCCAATTGAACTGCCGGTTTTGCACAATTCACGCCGAAAAGACATGATCTCGTAAACATAAAAAGATTATATAAAAAAAATGTGATTTCCATTAAAATCAGGATTACAGTTGAATATTATGTACAGGAAAAAAATATTCAGTTTGTTGTTGCTAGGGCAAATTAAAGATAGGTTTAAATTTGTCAAGACCCTCATTCAGTTCCTTCATTTCTGTCCTCTTTACCAGACACAAGGGGTAACCATTTTTGGATAAAAACAGACAGTACTATGCTACACGCCCCTATGTACCGTATAAGTGTACTTATGTATTATAGGCAGTATGTCCCGTTTTTGTCTAACGTTTTCAACCGTTGCGATGGCTAAAAAAAATTAGTAGGGGCCTCGGTGGGAACTTTCACAGAATTATAATAAATATAATTCTATTATTACTAATTCTATTGTTATTGTTTGCAGGGAAAATAATATGTTTTAGTTTTTTCTATGTTTCGTACTTTGGCTCGAGTAATGTACCTAGTTAAAAAGTAGACACCCTATAATAGTAAGTGGTGATATCATTTTGTTGTTTTTTATTATTTTAGAGATTTGTTTTGCGGTTCAATGGAACTGCGGCAATTGGTTAAAGTTTGTCACTTTGTTTGTTACTTTTCTACTAGTAATGTAGAAGCTAGAAGATTGGGGCTCGGAATGGGGTTTGTTTTAGTTTTGTTGGTTATCATTTGGCTCGGACCTACAGAGAATAATGTCTCGGTATAATGTAGGTATACTCAAAAAGTAGTCAGGTATTATAAGTTGATATGATTTTATTGTGTATTTGAATAATAAAGTTGCTATTACTTAAAAAACTAATGTTGCTCTTTGGGGATTACCAATATTTTATGTTAATACGAGTATATAATATATGTTCAGAAAACAAAGGTGTGCTTTAATTTAACCGAAAATGTCAACATACAACGATTCTTCGCATCCGCGGCTGTTTCAGAAATAGTGCTCCAAGCATAATTTAAAATCAATACAATATCGGGTCATTAAAATAAGTATTCATTGAATATTTTCAGACATTTATTGCCATAAGAAATTAGTTAACAACGACCATAAAATAATTGGCATTACTCTAGGAATGAGGGACATTAGTTGGCATTACTATACGAATTAGTGGCACTGGTTGGCATTAGTATGGCATTGATTGGCATTGGTGAACACTAGGTAGGATTCGAATTTAGAAACGGCCCGGGTGGCAAAAGTTGCAAATCATAAAAGTGAGTTTTTTTGTCAAATAATTTTTTTTAAAATCAACCCCTTCAGGTGCCCCACCAAATTTTTTTTTCAAATAATTCGTTACGGCCCTATGTGTAAACTTTTCTTGAATGTTTAAAAAGTGTGTGTTCAAAATTTGGAAGCTCTCGGAACACTTTTGGAGGTGCTCCAGGTAAGTTAAAAAATGTGTTTTTGTTTATTCTGACTATTAAATATATTCTGGTTACTTTTCACGTTATTTCGTTTCATTCGAGTTAATAAAATTTCTGTACTTAAAAATGTTATAAAAACTATTTTTTCTTTTGTTTCAGATAGCAAGAAAAGCAAAATGAGTGCCAAAACTCCTACCAGAAAAACCACCCTTTGTACTATCTTTGAAACCCTTGGCGAGATGTCCCAGCTAAGACTTCCCACGAATGCGGATGTAATTCGGCACTACTTGTTTGTCAGTAATGAGAAAAAAGGCATTATGGCAGCCAAAGATCCACCAGCTTCAATAATAGCAACAGAAACTGCAAACATCATAGTGGATATCTGGAAGAAGTCATCGGTTCCGACAAATACATTTGAAAAACTTACCGAGAAAATAAAAAAATTGAATACTGACTATAGAACTCTACTCAAACCATATAAGGACATACAGCAATCTGAAAGCTACGCCAAGAAGCTCAGAGACTTAAAACTTAGCTGGAAGGAAACACTCTTTGATATTGCTAGTTGTAAATATAGGGATCTCAACGATTGCCATTGTTCCAAAGAAAAGAAAATTCCAGCAGAAGAAAGGGAGTTTGTAATAGATCAGCGAACTGCCAGAAACCTAGTCATAGGATCCATTGACGTAACATCCTCCAAGAAAATAGCGAAAAGAAACCAAAGAAAGATGGAACGATCCCAAGAATCTGAAGAACAAATCGAAAAACGCCCAAAATTAAAGTCCAAAGAAACTGCATCTGGACCAAGAGACTCTGAAAATGAGACTAGGAATGATCCTGGAAAGTTGCCCGACTCTGATCCTCAGCCCTCTTGTTCTTACACAACAACTGTAGACGTTTCAAAATCCCAAATGAGGACAAATCTATCAGCTTTTGCTAGGAAGTGCGATCGTTACGGTGTTTCAGACAGAAGCGCTGCCTCACTTACTTCTGCTCTGTTACAAGATTTGGGCATCATTAATGAACAGGACACTTCTAAAATAATTGATCGGAATAAAGTTCGTCGGGAAGGAGAAAAGCACAGGAAAGAATTGCAACATAAGAATCTTGACATAGTAGAAGCGATATATTTTGATGGTCGGAAAAATAAATCTCGGACACAAACCAAGAAAGGCGATAAATATTACTATATTACCGTGTCAGAGAAGCATATATCCTTGGTAAAAGAGCCAGGTTCTATTTACCTTGGCCATTTAGCTGTATCGTCTGGATCAGCTGTCGTCATCAAAGATGCCATTTCGAATTTCTTCAATAGAAAAGAAGTATCGGTTGAATCGTTGATAGCAATTGGGTGTGATGGCACTAACGTCAACACAGGGACAAAGGCAGGAATAATAAGACTCCTAGAAATTGCCCTGAATCGCCCTCTTCGATGGTTTATTTGTATGTTACACCTGAACGAACTTCCCTTACGCCACCTTTTAATCCAGATTGATGGTGTTACTCAAGGTCCGAAAGCTTTCTCTGGTGCCATTGGAAAATCAATACAAGCTTGTGAAGCCCTACCTGTAGTCAGATTCTCGAAAATTGGAAGCAACACCATTCCTGATTTAGACAGAAATATTTTGAGTATTGTTCAGCAATATTTGTATGATATGTTGCATGCAGTATCTTCTGAAGAATGCAGCGAAGATCTTGCGAGGATTAAACCAGGACCAGTCGTACATTCAAGATGCGTGACAACGGCGAGTAGAATCCTTCGGTTATATGTCGCATCGGTGCATCCCACGGAAGATTTGGTACACTTAGTTACATTCATCATGAAAGTATATGGTCCAGTATGGTTCAACATCAAATGTAAGTCATTTTGTACAGAAGGTCCACGACATTTGTGGAGATTGATTGCATATTCGAGATATATGCCGGCTAATTTAAGAGATATAGTAGATGCGGTAATAAAGAGGAATGGCTTTTTTGGCCATTCAGAGAACCTGCTTCTAGCGATGCTGGCAGATATCAGAGAGCACATACGCAAGTTAGCATGCCGCAGAATAATTGCCGCCATAAAAGAGAACAATAATTCAACATCTGTCAGACAGTTTCTCGTACCCCCTTTTAAACATGCAGGCAGAGGATTATACAGAAATTATTTATTGGTATAAAACAGATCGGTCAGAACCACCAATATTAAGGCATGTTTCTGACGAGGACCTGGAAGAATTTGTATCTGGTCAAGAAACTGCAGCACCCTTTTTAGTTTTGCCCAAGTTTCCCTGTCACACTCAGGTCACTGAAAGATGTGTACATTTAGTTACAGAGGCATCATCTAAAGTTTGTGGAGAGGAAAAACGGGATGGTTTCATAAAATCTCGAATCGAGTCCAGGCAGCTTATGAAATCGTTTAATTCTAAGTCAGATTTTAAGCTTGAGTAATAATATTATTCGTTTCTTTCAATAGTAATGTGTTCTAAGTTGAATATTTGTTAATTATAACATATTTTATATAGACGAAGGTTGCCTATAGTGGCGTAGCCACGGGGGGGATATGGGGGATATATCCCCCCATGTCCCATGGATAATGAATAATTGTTATTATTTCAAGGCAACAATAAATAAAACTCAAAACCTCATTTTCCTTAATTGAATATTAAAATCCCAAGGATACCGTGATATTTTTCTGGAAATATTTTCGCGAATTCCTTTAGGACCAGCGCAGTTAGCGTGACATGGGTTTTCTAGTCCTTCTGGAAGAAAAGTTATCACCTTTTAAATGCCATAATAATTAAATTAAATTTATTTCAAAATATTTATCCTTTTTTTTATGTATTAAAAACCAACGTTTGCCTTTGATTTATAATATTGTAAAAAAAATTTAATACAAACTGGACATGTAAAATATTTCGCGAAAATATTCTCCGAATAATATAACCGTATCAAACGAGCTTAATGAAATAACATAAATGTGAATTAACCCTTATAACCTAACGTGTGCGCTGCCTATGAGCAATATCGATGACCGTTGGTGACGCTGATACAGGAATAAAGGCTCATTTAGATTCAATTCCAAGTCCAAGTCCAAGTTGGATACCATTATACGCTCAGAATTAAAATAGACCTCATTTTGCATTTGTATACATTGCCGCCATGCATTTCGAAACAGGTTATCATCTTTTAGGTTAATATTTCTTCCGCGAGAGGACGAACAGATTCCTAAAATCGCCAGTGAACTATGGAACCGCAGAAAATGATTCTGCGGTCGCGCAGACAAACGCGCGGGAAATCGGGATTTGTCATTAGCGAATTAGCGGCCGTGCAGTCGATTTGTTACTTCACCGCGGATAAATATACTTAACTTGTGTGTTGGTGTATAGTGTTAGTGAGTAGTTTACTGGCTAAAAAAAGGATTTAAAGAATATTTGGACTTAAAGATACATCAGTCAACATTGACTGGGTCTTTTAAACGAAAAGAAAGAGACTGAGAGTCTGAAAGCACCGGGAGTAAAAGTCAAAGCGAAGAGCAGCCTGGTACTTCCCACAATACGCAAAACGTTGAATGCAGGGGAAAATACGTACGAGTATGTCGACCAGCCTTCTTTGGAAAATAAAATGGATATAGCTAACTTTATAAAAAGAGATCGTAATATAGACATTTTGGATACCATTAATTCGTTATGGTATCCGTCAAATACGTACAAGTTTTCTGTGCCAGAAAAATACAAGGATAAAAAACTGAAACTTAAATTCCAACATAAATGGTTTATGGAATATGATTGGCTTGCATACTCGGAAAAAGAGCAAGGGGCATTTTGTAAATATTGCGTATTTTTTTCAACTTCAGGTGGAATTGGTTCCCAGGAGTTGGGGATTTTGCTTAAAAAAACGTTTGACAAAAGGAATGCCAAAGAGGTTTGTATATTATGGGTTTTATGTTTCGATTGTCTAATAGTACATTATTTATTTATTATTTCTAAAAACTAAAAATGAAAATCATAAGTAATAATTTATTAAAATAAAATCAATATTTTAAGGGGTTCGTATTAAAAATTATATCACGAAATTTTTTCTACGAGGATTTTAGAGTGTTATATTCAATCATTATTTTTGAATAAAGAAAATTAACGTTTTTTTTAGTAGGTATTCGTAGTTTTGCATATAAATGTCGACTTAGCTAAATAAAGTAAACTAAAATTACTGAAGAATCAGACAATAATTAAAGTAGACTAGAAAATTTTAAAAGATTTGAATTTTTTCAAATTTTCTAGTCAACTTTAATTTCTGTGGCTTTTCATTTATTTGAAAAAAAATTTTATTGTCGTCTTTCCGGGTGTTGGTATCCAACAAAAACAATATATATTATTTACAAAAGCAATAATCTTTCAAAATAGCAATATTTACGATAATATTCTTATTAAAGTGAAAGGAGTTTTAAGGAAACCTTCGTTGTCGAAATGCTATAGAAGCTATAGTTTTTAAGGAAGCATGAGAAACCTACTAAAATACATTATGGGTTTCTTTTTAAAAAGATTAAGTTAATCACCTTTCTTTTATATAATTTTAGGTATTAAAAGGGCACCAGCTACATAAAAACCACGTTGAATCAATCCATTCGTATGAGCATTTAAAAAGAATTACAGAGGGAAAGGGTGAACATGTCGTTAATTTGATCGACACTAGCCGAAAATTAAAAGCGATAGAAAATAGAAAAAAAATTATTCTTTGTGGAAGGCAAGAAATTGCTTTAAGATTGACACAGAGACCATGGGAAAATTGACGTAGACCATGAAAGTGACACTAATATGGGGAATTTTCGAGAAATACTAAAATACAGAGCAAAAGGAGATGTAAATTTGAAAAACACTCTGGAGGCATCCAGCAAACTATAAACGTACCTTAGTCCACAGGTTCAAAATGAAGTAATTGATAGCATAAACCTTATTATGTTAAAGAAACTTGCAGAAAAGATTAATAGAGCTGGTGCATATTCAATTTTGGTAAATGAAACCACAGATATTTCGACAACAGAACAAATCACATTATGTGTTAGATATGTAGATGTGGATATGGATGACAAATATAAGATAATGGAAAGTTTTTTACAATTTGTACCAGCTGAAGGTTTAAAAGGAGAACAGCTTGCAAATTCTAATTTATGCGGCTTGCAAAAATGCAATATTGATTTGACTAACTTAATCAGGCAAGGTTATGATGGAGCAAGCAATATGTCGGGCAAATTTTCTGGAGTGCAAGCATATATTCGCAAGAAATATCCCAAAGCAGTTTACGTTCATTGTGCTGCACACTGCTTGAATTTAGCTATATCAAAGGCTAGCAGCATTCCTCAAATCAGAAATTGCTTAGGCACAATGAAACGTATTTGCGACTTTTTAAAAACTCCGGAACGTAAGAATGTTCTTCTTAAAGCCATTGAAGCTTTGGAAGAACCACCTTCTACTAAATCACTCAGAAGATTATGCGCTACAAGATGGACGTCAAAATATGAGGCACCTAATGATTTTGTAGAATTATATGGATGTGTAGTTGAAACTTTGCAAGAGATCTCCACTTGGCGAGATACAGCTGATGCTCCTATGTTACTTAGTAACATTCTCGAAGGAGAATTTATTATATCTATGAATATTATTCAGCAGATTTTCAATATTGGATTGCCCTTATCACGAATTCTGCAAAGAAACGATATTGATTTGAAAGAAGCTATTGAAGTGACAGAAGATGCAGTTTCGACTTTGAGCATAATTAGAAATAATGCTGATGACGAATTTAAAGTCTTATTTGAGAATTCACTCGTAAGTAAAAGTATATCTTTTATTTATTTATTGAATATTTCTGATATATTTATTTTTAGTTTACATTTCTACATTTTATGTTGTAGAAAACTGCCAGGAGTGTTGGATCGGAAATCGAAATGAAAAGGACAGTTAAAAATCAGAGGCATAGAGCAAACCCAAACATTTCCACGGACTCAGAAAATCCAGTGAGGGATTACTTTAGAATCTCAGCATATATCCCATATATTGACTTTTTTTATAAGTGAATTAACAGAAATATTCACTAATCACAAAAGCATTTTCTAAGGTTTTCTTTGCTTATTGTCAGAAGGAAAATTCAACACGAATATGCACCCGTTTGAGGAACTGGCAGTTCATTTTCTACCTGAAGTGTCCAAAATCTGCGTTTTAGCAGAGCTGAGGCTGTGGTTTAAGCGGTTACGTAGGCTTCCAGAAAATTCAGATCGTCGGGTCATAGATCTACTCGACATATGTAGTCAAGATGCATACCCAAATATACACAAATCATTGAAAATTTTTTGTACCCTCCCAGTATCAACAGCAACACCTGAACGGTCGTTTTCGACATTAAAGAGGCTTAAAACTTATTTAAGAAACTCGACCTCCCAGGTTTGTACTATAGGTCAAAATATTTTATAATAATAAAAATATTTCATCTTTTAAATTTTAGAACCGGCTTAATGGTTTAGCAATGCTCAGCATCTACCGGGATATATTTTTGGAGACTGATGAAGTTTTTGATGAGCTTGCAAAAACCACGAAGGCTAGATTTTATTATCTAATATACTTGTATAAATATTTTATTTTTCTGTTCTTCATATATGTTTGTTTTGTAAGTTACATTAGTTTATGTTCTGCAGGGCCATCCGTAGGATGGTGCGAGCAGTGCCGTCGCACAGGGCGTCAGGGGCACCATTTTCTGAGTAGCATAAAAAAAATTAACAAAACAAAAAAAACCTGTTTTATTTTCTGCAATAAATATCATAAAGCGTGAAACTGTAACAATCATTTGAGTTAGTCAAAATAGTGATTGAATAAATTTGATTTGACTTTATCAATAACATATCAAATTCAACCTTTGCGCTCTATAACGTCGGCGTCGGGTCGCGTATTTTTGTTCGTCGTCCTCTGCCAGTTTTAACAATTTGAGAAGTCCATCGTAATTATACTTTTTACCTTTTTTAACGATTTTAACGACTTCTGGACAGAAATTGGGCATGGCACCCTGAATAGCCTCCGGCGGCCCCTGCGGGGAGCTGTGCGGAGCCTCATATCCCTCCCCCCCAGGGCCTAACTCTGGCTACGCCACTGGTTGCCTATATTGAACCGCCACCTAAATTGGACCACCCCACTTTTCTCCGAAACTACGGAATCGAAAATTCATTTGACAACATGATATCTTACCCCTACCCAGAACACTTGATTGGCACTGAACTCAACTAGTTGTCGGCTAGCGCTTGGCGTTTACAGCAAAATTTGTTAATTTCTCCATTTTGATGTAAGAATTCCACTACATCCCTAAGGAAATACAGAGCCACTGTCAATCCCTTAGGAAAAGCTGATATTACCTAATTATCAAGTGAGTTTTTCTCTATTTATTCCGCCTATTACCTAGTCATATTGTTTCTTTCTTTTTGTCTACGGTTCAGTTTTGTAAAAACACGTGGTGGTTGCCTAAAGTGGACCACTATGTGGTTTTCTAAATTGAAACGGTTTTCAATTTAGGAAACTAACACATTTTTTTGGTTGTAGGATGTCTTACGATGAGAAAAAGAATAGAAAACCATATGGACAGTGGTGTCAGACATGAAGAAAGCTATAACTGCGTTTAATGCAAAAAAATATAGATTGAATGAAACATGCCGAATTTACCATATTCCAAAATCGACATTTAAAAGGAATGTTGAATCTAAGAATAAATTTGCCAATGAAGATGTTAAAAGCTTTGGACGAAGCACCGTGTTTTCCAAAGAACTTGAGGACGCACTGGCTAATCCTATTCTTTATTTGGAAAAAGTATTTTTTGGAGTGACAATAAAGGACGTGCGCAAAGCTGCTTTTGAAATGGCAGAAAAGAACCAAATAAAACATAATTTTAACAAAGAGAAAGGTTCAGCTGGCAAAAAGTGGTTCTACTCCTTCATGCGACGACATCCCATTCTTACACTTAGACAACCGGAGTCCACATCCATAGCACGATGCAAGGGGTTTAATCGCAGAAATGTCTATAGTTTTTTTGATATTTTAGAAAACACCGTTGATGAAAATCAATTGACAGCTGCACAAATTTTCAATATGGACGAGTCGGGGTTTTCGACAGTAGCAAAAAAGTGCCAGAAGATTTCAGCAGAAAATGGAAAGCGCCAGGTCGGGACAATTGCAAGTGGTGAAAGGGGAGTCAATACTACATTTGCTGTATGTACAAGTGCTTCTGGACAGTTCGTCCCCCAATGATAATTTTCAATAGAAAACGAGCAAATCCAGATTTGAGTAATGGTGCTCCACCAGATTGTCTGGTGGAAATTTCGGACACTGGGTACATCAACACAAACCTTTTTGTGACCTGGCTTAAAAACTTCATAAAGTGTGTGAAAACCTCAGTTAACAGTAAGGTTTTGCTTGTTTTGGACTGTCACAGCACACACTCAAAAAACCTTGAAGCGATTGAACTTGCCCGACATAACGGTGTTATCATGTTACAACTCCCGGGCCATACGACCCACAGACTTCAGCCATTAGACGTGGCGATTTTTAAACCCTTAGAAATGTATTACACCGAAGCAAATGAAAAATGGCTAAGGTCTCACCCAGGATTAACTGTGTCGCAATACCAGGTCGCACAACTTCTTGGGGAAGCCTACCCTAGAGCCGTGGTAATGGCAAATGCCATGAACGGATTCAGAAAATTTGGCCTGTTGATCGAAATGTTTTTTCAGACGCAGATTTTGCTGCTGCGGATATGTTGACAAAGAATGAACCCATTCAAAGACGTGACCATTCTGATGAAGATGTAACAGATTCTCATGATAGCGACGATCATCCCTTAGCTCACTTCTTGACACCTTTGAACCATAACACAATCGATTTCACGTGTTCGTCTGTGACACAGCCTAAACCCAATGATCCTAAGCGATCTACTACAGGGGCTGAAGCATCAAGTTCGAGTTCTTGTGAGCCTACGTCTAATGACATTGATAAGAAGTTACAAGTCATAGCAACTGCTTCCGCGCCTAAGACAGCCACCATGTCCACGCCTAATGCCGAGGGTTTAAAGGCAAAAAACCGTAAACATTTATCCGAGCGTGAAACAAGGTCCTCTTCTGCCAATGAGTCGGTCGAAACATTAGAAACCAAGGCATCTACTTTTACTGAATGTACACCTAAGGCCAACGATTCAAAGGAACGAGCTTCTAAATTTGGGCCCGAGTCCGAAGCAGAGCCCTCTCGTACTTCTGCAAGTGTGTTAGTGTCAATCGTACAAGTTTTGAAAAGTTCAGTTATAAAACAAGCTAAGAAAACGTCTCGAGGGGCCCAGAAGGCACAACTAATTACAGCAAGTCCATATAAAGATGAGTTAGCAGCTAAGCAGGCATCTCCAAATAAGAAGAAAAGTGTAAAGCGTAAAGTCCAGGTAGATCCTTGTACTACTAAGAAGTCAAAAATAAATGAACGCGAGTGGTATCGCAAATTTTGTAGAGAATGTGTCGTTGAAGATATGATCCAATGTCTGAAATGCAGAGATTGGGTGCATGAATAATGTGCCAATGTACCTTCAGAGGAAATTTTTTTTTGTGATTTTGCACTGGTGATTAGATTCATCATTTTAAGCTTTTTGTATTTGTGTTTATTTGTTTGTGTTCAACACATGATATCTTTATTTTTTTCGTAGTGTTAGCTATTTTTAAGACTTTATTTTTGTTGTTTATTTCCAAACAGATCCTGAGTTTTTTTTTTATCTTTTGACGAAGTCCTTAAAATGTTTTCAAATTTTTTAAAATTAATCCCAGATTTTTTGTAGAATTAATTTTTTTTTCAATTATAACGGCAATTTTATATTACCTTACTCATTTAAAACATTTTTTGATTATTTAATATTTGTTTGCCAAAGATTTGTTAAAAAAAACTGATTGCTTCTCCTGGCAGCCCAGTGAAAGACTATTAAAGAAAAAGCCAAAGTATGTGTCTCATAATGTTTAGGATTATTTACCTGTGTATATTTTCCTGTGATATTTAGTTTATACCAGTATAAGACGATTTTTTGAGTTTTTCTCAGAGTATATTTTGTTCCTGCCTGTGATAAGTAAATTTTTTTTTCAGGTTTAATATTTTGTTACCAGAAGTTTTTACATTTTTATTTAAATTCTTTTGTTTTTTATCATTCATAAGAATAATACGATTCCATAGTTTTATTTCATTTCATGACCATAATATTGTCAATATGGAGAATTCATTCATATAACGAACGGTTTGTTTCGAAATGTCATTTCGCTGTCAGATGTCTTAGCTCACAGTGGATCATGTTCTATGGGGTCTGTGGAATGGAGTAAACAAAAATTGGTGCGCATGTGCAGATTCGCAAAGTACAATATGGTACATTTTGTTCTCTGAGGTTGGTACTTTCGTTGAAAAGTTTCTCGCAACACTGATTGTACCGCGAGAACGGCCTATATCGGCACTACTCCATTAGCTATTAGCGTCTTCCACGTCCTTTAAGCAGGCCTTGTCAACAAAGCGGAATCAAATTCAACATAGCTAAAAATTGGTTGCCTTTTTGTTGTCGATTTGTTACAGCAAAATTGATTTTGTCGCTCCAGCTGTTTGGGAAAAAAAGAAACAATGCCAGCTAATGATTGAGAGAATAGAAAAAAAAAATAAAAAAAATGAAATCTCTGGAACACATTCAGATGATGATGAGGGAGGTGAAGATTATCATCAACCTCTTGAAATGTCAATAATGAAAATTGATAAAAGTTCATCAAGCTTTGGTAAGAATTATTCACAGCAATTATGGAATCATATTTTGTTTCTTGGAAATAATAAATGTTATTATTATTTGGTATTTTTAGTTTCAGGCTTGAATAACAACATAATTATTGAATATAGCACTCCTGTCAATTCAGTTTCAGAATCAGGTAGGTACTCAAAAATTATTTTCCTTATTTGGAATAATATAATAGGAACTCAATTTTAGCCGCTTCAACCAGAAGTGCAGATGCAATTGAGAAAATAACTGTAGGAAATTCTAATACTGGTTTGTACAAGAACAATTTCTATTCAACTAGTTATTTATGTGAACATATCATCATCATGGCATTTCATAGACCTAAATACATAGTTTACTTTTGGTGATCGAAGTATTAAAATATTAAATACTTATATTCTCTGGCCATGAAGTAAAAATAATTATTGTTCTCATATTACATAACTTTCAGCTGATCCTGTTACCAATGAAAGAAATACCTATAAAGTATTTGCTGGTATGTATTTTTATATTCCTTTTACCAAATAACCTACTACCTAACCATTTTTCAGATGAGAACTTCAAGAGACAAATACTTTGACAAATGTCTATAATAAATTTTAAACTAGACCAAATCACGGAAGATTTTGGAAAATTGTACAGAAATAATATCAATTGTGATGAAACCCAGCAAATTGAAGGATCGATTTTTGATAAGTTCAATTTTCCCCTTAAAACTATTGGTGAATTGAAAGATTTCGATACATACTTAGAAATAGTTGATAATAAAACAAAAGTGGTGAGACCAACTGTTTTATATTATGTAGACAATTATTTGAATAACAGTTATGTTGTTGTTGATATGTATTATTTATATCATACTTAGGACGTTTTAGGTGTACGAGTTAAAAAAAATTGGGGGGTCAAACCACAAACTCATGACAAAACGACTGCAGGAGAAGTTAATTGCAAATGTACTGGCAATGAAGTACAGGTGGCTTGGAATCAAAAAAAAAGAGAATTTTTCTGCTCTAAATATAACCATTGTAGTTGAAGGTGAGAATACTAAATATATTGTGGTTTAACTATAACTATATTATATTGCCTGGTAATTCATTTTAATTATATGTAGAGAACTTATTATACTGGAAATTATTCAGTTTTCTAGATAGCTTATTTGAATTTTCTCTTGTCTTTCAGAACCTGTGATGAAAATACACAAAAAGACTATCACAGAGTCTGATGTGGAATCTGCCATAAAGGGCTGGTTAGTGAAGGCCAAAGAAAGAGAGGAAAAGACTCAGAAATGATTTTTTGTACATATTTTTTTTATTTGAAGAATATCTAAATATGTTTAATTTTATTATGTTTTAAATGTTTATCATTCTATTAATGACTCATCTGAGTCTCTCTGGAAATAAATCGTTACTACTGATGTATTTTTTATTAATATGAAATGTTGATAAGTTTCTGATATTTGCCTTCAACAATAAAAATTATCCATTTCTTATCATTAACTAATAATGAGCTTAAAGCTCAGAACTAACATTTTGTTTTTCATTCAAAATCTTAGACCAATATATTATTTTGTTGAATTTGTGTAGGCAAAACATCAAAAATTGTATCCCAGAGTTAATAGCCATGTCTGACAAATCATGTTAGGCTAGATTTATGCAGCCTAAATTTACATCAAACTGAACTCCAACTAAAGAATCAATAAGTTTGAAGATGAACACCATTCAGCTTCCTTAGTTGGCGTTTAGATTGGTGTACATTTGTGCTCCATAAATCTTGCCTGATGATGACAGGATGAATGTGTAATGAATATTGTGGAACATTTCTAGAACTAGAGGAAAATCTCCATAGAATATTTGGAAGAATATTTGTAGGGGATCTTTTGAGAATGTTCCTGAAATAATACTGTAGAATATTCTAAGAAGATTTAAGAATATTCTGAAGGACGTTCATAGCTCCTTTATAGAATCAGAGTTCCTCTCCCATCTCATAGTTCTTGGAATGTTCTTAGAATATGACATGTCTCTTGTGAAGACTTCCATAGGATATATGAACATTCTGGTGAAAGCTTCTATAAATGTTCATAGAACATGTGTGTGCTGTCTGGGTTAGTTACTATTTAAAATGAAACTGTGAATTGTACAAATAATTATAATAATAATAATAACAATTTTAGGAGTTATTACCTGTTAGTGAGTGTTTTCAGTTCCATGATACACACAGTACCATTAAGAGCATTGAAAACAGGCCTAGTTCATCCGAACAACTGAACATAAAAATCTAATTCGGACTTTGTCAAATAATGATTATTCAGAAGAAACTAATAGGGTGCGTAAATATCTATTAAATAAATTCTTGCCATTTTTTTTATTACTATACTAATGGTTCATATTTTAACAAATTAACATCTATTCTAGGATTATGATAATATTGATGAATACAGTGACGACAGTATCGCTGATAAAAATTACGAACCGCCATCTAATAATAAAGAGAATTTAACTTTGATATCTAATAGTTTTGATAAAGATAGTAACGAGAATATTGTTGCAGAAGCAAATTCAACTCCAACTACTAGAAAGAAAAAATTAACTAGGAAAAGATTAAGTAACCATGACGACTGGCAAAAAAATGTAATGAAAAGAAAGAGAAATTTGGGAGAAGAGTATATAAATGCAGCAAAAAATAAAGTCGAAAAAAGAAAAATGAAGGAGTCCTGCAATGATAAATGCCGAATTAAATGTTAAACAAAAATATCTGAAGATCAACGTAGAAAGATTTTCGATGCTTACTGGATATTGGGTTCAATTAACAGACAAAGAGGCTTCATAGACTCCCATATTTCTGAAATTACACCAGTATACAGAAAAACAAAAGAAAGTAGTGATAGATCTAAAAATCTAAAATACACTTTGCGAGTTGAAGATGAAGTATTTCAAGTATGTAAACCATTCTTCAAGAATACATTAGCTATCAACAATAGAACTATTTTTACGACAACCAAAAAAAAAGATAAACAGGGATTTTTGATAACAGATCAACGGGGAAGACATAGCAATCAAAAAAGGAAAAAATCTCATTATTGCCGAAATCGAACGAATAAAGAATATCTGGATGGCAGTTTGAACATTGCTACCATGTATCGGCTTTACAAGGAAAGCTGCGAGATTAATAATAAAGAGGCTGCCAAAATTTCTATGTATTCAAAAATCTTAAATACAGAAGCTAACATCGCTTTTCACGTTCCTAAAAAAGACCAATGCGGTTTATGTGCCAGTTACATGAACGGAAATGAAGAACAAAAAAATGAACTAGGGAGGAAGTATGAAACGCATTTGAATGAGAAAGAATTAAGCCCTCAAGAAAAGATTGAAGATGTAAAATCGAATGAAAACATTCAAGTATTGTGTTTTGATCTTCAGGCAGTCCTCACGACTCGACTCCTTGTGATGAAATTAATAGTTTTTATTATAAAAGGAGACTGTTTAGTTACAACTTTACTATCTTCCATCTAAAACAAAAAGTGGGCCACTGCTTTTTCTGGCACGAAGGAATCGCAAAAAGAGGAGCAAATGAAATTGGTAGCCGTATTTATAATTTTTTTAAAAGTGAAGCATGCAAAAAGTGAGAAAGTCATTTTCTACTCTGACAACTGCTCAGGACAGAACAAGAATAAGTTTTTGTTTAGTTTGTACCTGTTTTGTGTGATGTATGATAATAAAATAAAGACAATAACACATAAATTTCTGAAAAAAGGGCACACCCAAAATGAAGGTGATAGCATGCATGCCACAATCGAAAAAGAGAAAAAACGGGTGCTTAAAAGCGGTCCAATTTATATTCCTGCACAGTGGGCAACTATTATCACATCGGCGAAGAAATCTGGAGTGCCCTACAATGCCAATGAAATCTGTACTCAGGATATTTATGATTTGAAGTCATTAAGTACTGAAATGGGAAAAAATTTCGTAAAAATACAGAAAACGAAAAGGTAGTTTGGAAAGACTCAAAAATTATTGAAGTAAAAAAAAACACAACCCAATATAATATTTTACAAAACTACTTATACTCAAAATAGTTTTAAGTCTATTGATATCAGGCAAAACATCAAACAACTTAAAATTAACCAGGAACAGAAGCAAATCTCGTTGAAGCCAGCATACAAAAATCCGCCTTCGATTGAGAAAAAGAAGAAGAAGGATCTGTTGGACCTCTGCAGAGACAATTCTATCAGACTTGTTTACTGGTAATTTTACGAAAGTTTATCAGAAAAACCGGATGGAGTAGAGGAATGCTCTGAGTCGGATACCGAGTAGAGTTTTTCATAACTATTTTTAAGATTATTATGCTGAAGTTATAAAACTTGTTTTTTTTTTTTAAATTGTAAGTTCAGCCTGTGATCTAAGTTCATTTGCTATTCCGTTGTTCTATGTAAACCAAACGCTAGTTCAGCTGAACTGTGACTAGTTTATGTTGGCAATACAAATATATAGGTAATTCTGGTGTTGTGTGATTTTTGACAGTTGTCACTTTCAGGTTTACTTTGTTTTCGTGAGCATTCATTTCGTAAGTATCAGATATTTTAATATTTATTTCATAATTATCAATGTAGAAAGTTTGTTGGTGACGATTTGATATGAAAAGCAAAAAGAAAACAGTTAATTTCAGAGCTAAAGAGGTTAGTGTGCTTATTAGCCTCGTATCGAAATTTAAAAGCACAATTGAATGCAAAAAAACGGACAAACTGAATAACGAATTAAAACAAAAAGCTTGGGAGGAACTAGCTGATAAATTCAACAGAATTTGTGGGGAGCCATTTAGAGATGCAAAAACTCTTCGTGGTAAATATGAGAATCAAAAAAAAAAGATCAAAACAGAAGTTCGCAGATGAAAAAAATACTTGCGAGGCACTGGAGGAGGACCTGTAAAACCGAAGATGTTTGATGATATCGACGAGAAAGTCAAAGATATCATCGGTACACAAATGACAGGCTTTGCTTCAGAATTTGATGAAGACTGTAGTAAACAAACCGAAGATTATTTAAACAATTCTGATTCAGGTAATTTCTCGTCATTGATTAATATTCATAGTACTAATTTAATCTTTTCAAGCAGAGCAATTGGCCGATGATGACAAAGAATGTGGCGAGGTAGCCCAAGATTCTGACGATGGAGATGGTTCATTCTCAGGTATGGGTGAACAATATGTCTACTTAAATGCAAGTAATCTAACAAACAACATTTTTTAGTAGTGACTTCTAAGCGAAGGAAGTTAGAGCTATCCCAGAGTACACCACCATCAACATCAACTTCTTCAGGTAAATTCTTGGGCACTACACTACATGAAAAGCTTACGTACCAGTTTCTTTTTTCAGTAATGTCACCTATGGATTGGAAAAAAATTACTTCAGACAAGTTACGTACTCCAAAATCCAAGCCATTGAGAAGTATTTTAATGAAAGCCTCTGGTAAAGGTGAATTTTTCATTTATTATATCTATGGTGTATCAAAATTTATTTTCATTTTTAGAAAATAAAAATGTTCTATCAGAGAAAATAATTTTGTGGGCTTCAAATAAAGCAGATACAACCTCTCAGCAGCAAGAATATCTCAAAAAAGAACATCAGCTGAAAGTTCAACTGATGAAGGAGCTTCATCATCAAGAATGTCATTGTATACAAAGGAAAGTGATGAAAGACTCCTGGGTCAAGCTAAAAAAGCAGACCTAGAGCTTGAGATCCTTCAACTCCAAAAAGAGCAGCTGCTAATAGGAATGAAATAAATAATTTTATGTATTTTATATAAATTAATTTAAATAAGAATATGATTTTTACAATCAAGTTGTCTCATTTTGTCAAAGAATGTGTGGAACCCAAATAATATGTTCCAGGATTGAGATCATTATGTTATATTATCAATAGTAGTATGGATATTAAAATAATGAAATAAGTAAATGAACCATTTTTTATTATAATTCAACATAATTTGATTAACACATTTCATCATCTTTTTAACAAATGTTGGAAGTAATCAGTTATTAAAGCTTGTCGTACAATATTATTTAGGCTCTCAACACCGGGTTGTATAACAGGAAAATTGTTTCCCAATTATATAGCCGCCTCAACTTCTTCATTTACAAGGGGAACATCATCTTTTAACATACACGCTATGTTATGCAGTACTGCACATGCAACAACAATTGCTTCCACTTTCTGTACATGCAATTTAATTCCTACTGCTAATATTGGGAACCTGCGTTTCAATAAACCGAAACCTCTCTATTGGATTTCTTGTTCTGATTTGTGATTCATTGAAAAGATGTTCTACCGGAGTTCTTGGATTAGAAAGAGGTGTAATCAGGTATGGTTTAATGCCATATCCACTATCACGCACTAATAAATTTTCAACAAATTCTCCATTCTCAAATCGAGCTCGCACTCTTGAATTTCGAAATATATTTGCATCATGAGCCCATCTACTGACAATATACCAAATTTTCAATTGAGAATCACATATTGCTTGTACATTGAAAGAAAAATAACCTTTTCGATTCCTGAAATTTTCTGGTTCTTCTCCACCAGAGGGGATTGAATTCGTATATGAGTACAATCCAGAGCACCAATGCATCTTGGAAATTTACCTATGTCAAAAAATCCTTGTCGAACATTGTTTATTTATATATATATATATATATATATATATATATATATATATATATATATATATATATATATATAAAAAATATGCCTTCAAACACGAACTTCTGTCTAAAACACAACTTGTTCTTCAGTTGGGAGAGGACATAAGCTTCTAACTGGTCTGGTGATAACCTTGTTGGAAGTTAAAACTTCAGCGACACGGTGCACGCCGTCCTTGCCGGGAAACAATTTTTTGATTCTTCCTAGAGGCCATTGATGAGTGGGTCGCTGATCATTTTTGATGAGAACCAGCATTCCTTCCTTGATGGGACTAGCTGAACCCTTTCATTTATACTGCAGATGAAGCTGCGACACGTACTCCTTGGAAAATCGAATCCAATATTGCTGCTGCAGTTTTTGGATGTCTTGTATGCGTGTAAGGCGATTCGACGGAGTGTGGGTTAGGTCAGGATCTGGCAGCATGTTGGTTGGTCGTCCAATTAAAAAATGGGATGGAGTTAAGGGTTGTAGGTCATTGGGATCATTGGATTGAGAATATAAGGGCCTAGAATTGAGAATTCCCTCAACTTGAACAATAAGGGAATTAAAATCTTCATAAATCATAGTGCGATTAATCATCATTCTTTTTAGCAAAAATTTGGTGCTTTTCACAGCCGCTTCCCAAAGACCGCCATAATTAGGATAATACGGGGGAATGAAATGCCACTTTATATGATTTTCCGATGAAAAATCTGAAACTGCGCCTTGTATATTATGTAAAAATATTCCTAATAAATTTAAATCGTTTCTTGCTCCTACGAAAGTGCTTCCATTGTCGGAATAGATATTAGAAGGAAAACCTCTTCTTGAGATAAAACGTCTGAGACATGAGATAAAGTTTTCTGTTGTTAAGTTTGACACTACGTCTAAATGTACGGCTTTTGTGCAAAAGCAAATAAAAACACAAATGTAAGCTTAAACTAATTTAGATCCTCTTTCAATTTTATCCTTAAGTATGAAAGGACCTGCATAATCGATGCCCGTAGACTGAAATGGAAGGCTAGGCATAACTCTGCTATCAGGCAAAGCTGACATTGGACATTTCGCTAGTGATGGGTTGAACCGAAAACATGTAATGCACCTTTTCGTTACCAACCGAGCTAGATTTCTCCCCCCAATAGGCCAGTAAAATTGTCGAACGGAAGAAAGTAAAAGCTGGGGTCCAGGATGCATTAATATTGAATGCTTGTATTCAAAGATTAATTTGGCGAATGAATGTTTCGAAGATAGTAGAACTGGATGTTTTTTGAGAACATCTGATGAACAAAATTTTAATCGGCCTCCAACCCTTAGGATATTATTGGAATCGAGAAATGGGGATAACGCGCTTAGTTTATGATTTGGGGATAAGGCTTCGCCCTTGGCCAGTGACGAAATTATCTCAGGGAATGATTCAAGTTGTGATCGTTTGATCAGAGCATTATTGGCTGAATTCAATTCGGTTGCCGTCAATGGGCCGTAAGTTCTGTCCTCCAGCTTCTTCTGAGCGTTTGAGATAAACCGCAGGCAATAGCCAGTAACTCGTTTGAGCTTCATTAATTTGGACAATGTATGAAATAGATAAAAGGATTCCACGACCTCAACCTTAAGAACATTGGATGTGCCCTTCAGTTCTGGCAAGAACATTTCTGAATAATGGTGATTAATTTTAAGACCATCAATGGAGTTATAAAGAAATCGAGGTCCATTATACCATTGATTCGTGTGGCATAACTGTTCAGGGAGAACGCCTCGAGTTGCTAGATCAGCTGGATTTTCTTTAGTGGGGACATAGTACCAATCTTCGATCTTAGTTAAGCTTGAATTTGTGATATTCTATTGGAAACAAAAACCTGTAATTGATTAGGATCCTTTTTTATCCAACATAGGACAATCTGGGAATCTGACCAATAGAATATAGGCAACCGTGGGAATTTGGAATTGAGCACTCGTGCTGTTAACTTCGCTCCTAAGAGTGCTGCACAAAGTTCCAGCCTAGGAATTGTTAGAGCCTTTAAGGGTGCTACCTTTGTTTTACTGCATAATAGTCGAACCATATAATCGCCGTGAGTGTTTATACTTCGAAGATAAATGCAACTCGCATATGCAGTAGCAGATGCGTCGCAAAAACAATGAAGGTCGAAAAGATGAAAATCATCACCGGTTATTCGTCTAGGAATTGTCAAATTATTCAACTGGGGTAACTGATTATAAAACTGAAACCACAAATATTTCAGATTATCAGGAATAATATCGTCCCATTGTATATTGGAAGACCACAACTTTTGGATGATAATTTTCGGAACGATAATGACTGGACTGAGTAGACCTACGGGATCATATATCTGGGATATAATTGATAAAATTTGTCGTTTAGTGACCTCGGAATCAATAGGTTTAGTGGTAACCTTGAAACGCAAATTGTCATCTTTGACTAGCCAATGAAGGCCTAATGTCTTGGAGCTCTCAGATTTCCCAATTGATAAGGTTGCATTGGGGATATCATTACATTCAAAGTCATCGAGGATACTTTTGCTATTAGAATTCCATTTACGCAATATAAAATTACCTGATTTTAGTATATTGAAAATAGTTTTGCACCTCACTCTCAATTCTTCGGCGTCATCAGACCCCGTGAGTAAATCATCGACGTAAAAGTCATTCAAAATAGTGTTAGCTGCATCCTTGAACAAATCTTTACATTCAATGGCTAACTGATTGATGCATCGAATAGCTAAATAACTAGCAGTTCTTGTACCATATGTTACTGTCTTCAATTGATAGACCGAAAAGTCTTCCAAGGGGTTTTCTTTCCAAAGAATCTTAAGTAGAGCTCGATGATCCTCATGCATTAGCACTTGCCTGTACATTTTTGATATGTCAGCCGATACGACATATTTGTGGAGTCCAAATCTGAGAATTATGTCAAAAATATCATTTTGAATATTTGGGCAAAATATTGGAGATCGTTAAGCGACCATCCTGAATCGCTTGGAGATGAGCCATCAAATACCACTCGTAATTCGGTGGTTAAACTAGATTCTTTAAAAATCCCATGGTGGGGTAAGAAATAGCTAGGAGACGAAGAATCCTTGGAAACCTTGGACATATGCCCTAGATCTATGTATTCATGAATGAAATCTCTATATAACTTGTAGAAATTATTATTAGAGAAGAATCGTTTTTCAAGTGAGAGGAATCGTTTGATAGCGATATCCTGGGAATTGCCTAAGAAGGTTGCTGAATACTTCAATGGAAACTTGACTATGAATTGCCCATTTTCATTTCTTGTAGTAGTTTGCGAAAATATATCTTCGCAAAGTGAATCGTTCTTGGACATAGCAATGGGATCTTGAATTTCATCAATTTCCCAAAATCGTTTTAGCTGCTCATCTTCTGGAATTACAGACTTGATAAAATTGCAGTGGGAAGTTTCATTATTGGTTGAAACTGTCCCAGCAATAATCCATCCTAGTTTTGTGTTACGCAAGGAAAGTTGACCATTTCCAAAAATTATTTTTTCTTCAAGTAATAAATTCCAAAAAATAGTGACCCCAATGAGCATGTCTATTTGTTTGGGTACATAAAACTCTGGATCGGAAAATGTAACAGATTGTGGTATTTTAAAAGAATTTATATCAACTTGCTCCGACGGAAGTGGAGAACAAATTACTGGAACTATATAGCAGGGAAAGTTGCAACTGAATTGGCTGAAATTGGACTGTATAGTAACAAAGGCCTTTTTAGTCACATTAGAACTAACTTGATTTATTCCTATTAGTGACAAATTGGATGGCAATAATTGTAGACCTAATCGTTTACAACAATCTTCTGTTATTAAATTCGATTGAGAGCCTGAATCTATTAAGGCTCGACATGAGTGGAAATGTCCTTTATTGTCGCGTATCTTAAAAGTTACAGTAGATAATAAAATAGACTTATGGGTCGAAAATCTTGTGGCAAAACTGGAAGATTCTCTTAGATAATTACTACTATTTGAAATTGATGTTTCTGTTGAATTAACATTTGAACTGCTTGTGGTAGCCGAGTTTGAATCGAAATCGTGATGCAATAGTGTATTGTGTTTTCTTTTGCATTTTTTGCAAGAACCTAATGAACAAGAATCTTTCGTATGCCCAATTCTTAGACAGTTTGAGCACAATTTTAATTGTCTAACTTTATCACATCTCTGAGAAATGCTCAATTTCAAGAATTCCTTACAAGTATATATTGAGTGATTTTCTTTACAGAAATTACATTTAAGGTTGCTCAATGAAAAATTGATACTTGAACGGAATTTTGGCTCCCTGAAAGATTTATTTGGAATAAAAGATTGTGACTTTGTATGAGGCTCCTCAAATGATTCTAAAATATCCTGGCGTTCGCGCAAAAATTCAAAAAATTCATTCAAAGTAGGAAGCTCAGATGCTGAATGAAATTCTTTCCATTTATTCTGGCTAATTTTGTCCAATTTATTGTAAATTATATGAATAATAATTAAATCCCATAAAGAATCTTTACTCAATTTCATTCCTTCAAGAGCTGTTAAATGCTTCGAAACTTCATCAAGCATATCTCTAAACTGCAAATATGAACCCTTATTCATAGAACTAATGGTGAAAATGGATTTTAAATGAGTATCAACAAGAAACTTTTTCTTATCAAATTTATGACATAATAGTTGCCATGCTTGTTGGTAATCTTGGCTTTCATTGCAGCCTTCTATTGCTCTGCTAGCATAGCCTTCTAGGGAAGCCTTTAAAAAACTGAATTTTTGGCCATTGCTTAGAGAATTGTTTGAATCAATTATTGAAATGAAGTTCTTCTTAAATTCCAGCGATTGGCCATAATCTCCTTTAAAGGTTGGAAGTTTCATTTTTGGCAATAAAAAGTTCTGCAATGAATCGTGAACAGTCGACAATGGAGCTTGGTTTGAAGCAGAAACTGAATTCTTCGCTAAGAGATTTTTCATACGAGCAATAACGTCATAATATTTAATTTCAAATGGTTCACGTTCTAAATATTGATCATCTAAATCATTTTCCTGACAATTTTGTTCTATTAAATTTTGTACTTCATCAAACTCCCTAATTAAATACATATTGTTATCAAAACGTACCTGTAAATTGGAATAATCAATCATGTCGCTTTCAATAGAATTTAAATACTTTTCAAGTAGGGATAATTTCCTTTTGATGCTTGATCTATTTCTAATTAACTTTTCCATTTGAATAGGCATTGCGTTTATTAGTGTAATTTAATGAAATAATATTTGAAAATCAGACAGTTGATAACTTAATGGACCAAAAGGAATGAATATACTCAAAATTTCAAGGAATGGATCAAGGGATAAATGGATATATGACAAACGTAGTTCTGCACTAACCTGACTCAACCTTCAGCGCAGGGACCCAAGTCGTTTTTGCCTCTACAATCGTGAACACTTCGATGAATAGCTCGATGGTCGACTAGGTACCATCTGTTGTTTAGCTTCTGTTTCTCTTTTCTTCGAATTCACTCGACGAATTCGTTTTCGTTATATTAGGATAAACTTGGTTTTATAACAAATTGATTTCACTAAGAATCCGGCTCGAAGGACCATGTATATTTTTAATAGAATAATAGATTATTTAATTGTGCTGGATGTAATCGTAGACTGATAGTGAAATTTCATCGATAGAGTCAAATAAAACGTAATAGCAGATTGAACGTTTATTAAGAGGTGTGTTTTTACCACTGACTTGAAACAGAGTGCCTAAATTGCCTCTCCGTTTTACATACATCGAATGCAGCGCTGTTGCCAGACTGCAACTTATGGGAAACAAAATAAACATATATGAACATAATAACAAATAATAAAACAGCTTAAATATTAAACACTATGCAATTATCGGTCTACAATGCAATTATCGCAGGGCTCTTTCGCTTTCTACAATGCAATTATCGCTGTAATTTTCGATAATTGCATTCTATGAACAAGGGATTTTTGACAGGAGGGAAATATTCGGTAGAAGTTGACTTAGGCACAGAAATGCGATGTAGAAATAAAAAACTGTTTATAGAAAAAGTGGAGTAAGTCAGAGCTTCACTCATTTCGCCGTTATATGGCAGCACAAGTTAGACTGATAATGGATCATCTGTTTTGTAGATAACTGAAGTGGCGTGAGTCAGACTTACACCAGTGTGGTTGTAATTGTTCCGCGATTTTCATCGAGTGTTGAATGCATGCGTGAATACCCAAAGAAACGATGGATTCTGAAATAAGTTTAAGTGATCCGTTGGATGAGCTGGAGTCCAGTGATGAATGGGAGCGTGAACAAGGAGAAAACACATCAGAAACAGATGATGGTAAGTACTATTCACCTTCTCACCTCTCAGTTACTCACCTACTAACCTATTTTGTTGCAACTTTTTTAGCAAGTACTTACATTAGATCCTTTTGGTCTATTATTCTCTGAATAATACACCTTTGTAATCGGTTCGGAAAAAAATGAAGGAAAAATGGAGAAAAAATGCATGAAGAGTGATGTTTTTAGTGAATTTTCTGTGATTATTGCAAACGGTCGTGTTGAGTATCGTTTTTCACGTAATTTTGGATGCTGAATCGAAGCTTCCCCTGCAGTTTTTCATTTCGGTAGTAAGTGTAACAAGATGTTTGATGTTTCAGAATCAGAAGGAGATGAAGAGGTAGACGGCGGACGCCAGCGCAACCATTCCAGCGAATTTCCTACTGCTGGAACTTCTGAGAATCGTGAAAACGGTCACCCGAGAACGAGGAAAAGACAAAAACACGAAAGTAAAGCTCAAAAGCGAAAGCGAGCACGAAATTCAGGGCTCCCGTACGTGTCCTCTAGAGGAAAAGAAGTGGCCGGTAAGCTGTATCAGAACTTTGATTGTAAATGTAAAAAAAAGTGTGTGAAGAAAGTACCTGAAGTGGCGAGGCGAGAAATTTTCGACACCTTTTGGAAGCTGAGCAGTTTTTCTGAACAAAACGTATTTTTATGTGGTTTGATTGTGCAACAGAAACCTAATGTAAGACGCCCACGAAATTCAACGAGAAATGCAAAGTCTGTTTCAAACAGCTTCAGATTCCAAGTCAGAGGCAATAGCGTTACTGTGTGCAAGCGTTTTTTCTTACAAACACTTCAACTTTCGGATTGGCGAATGACAAGGGCAATACAAAAAGTACGAGAGGGTCAACAACCAGGAAGTGATGGCCGAGGACGCCATCCCGCCAAAAATAAAACACCGGAGGCTGCCATGAATGGTGTGCGTGACCACATAGCATCTTTCCCATCGTATCAATCGCACTACAGTAGATCAGAGAACCCTAATAGGAAATACCTTCCTCCTGACATGAATGTACGTACAATGTATGAACTGTACAAAGAAAAGTGCACGGAAAAAGGTGATATTCCTGTTTCTGAAGCCATCTACCGTCGAACCTTTAGCAATGACTTCAATTTGCATTTTCACCGGCCTCTCAAAGATACGTGCACCAGATGCGATGTCAAGCGACAAGAAGATTGAAGTGTGTGAAGATGAAGACGAATCTACAAAGCTGAAGGCTGAAAAAGAATGACACCTCAGAAAAGCCGAAAAGGTGAGAGAGGTTAGAGATCGGGACACAGTGAAAGCACGGGAAGACGAATCTTTCTATGGTCTGACATTCGACCTCGAAATGGCTTTGCCATTTCCTGTTTTGACGACGTCCGTGGCTTACTATAAGCGGAATATGTATTGTTATAACCTTGGCTGCCATGAACTTCGAACATGTTTAGGCTTCATGTTCTGCTGGGATGAAACCATCGCTTCTCGTGGGTCTCAAGAGATTGGTTCCTGTATCGTCAAACATCTTGCAGCAAGAGCGTCATCTGCTAAGCACATAGTGTTGTACAGTGACGCATGTACGGGCCAAAACCGTAATATTAAGTTTTATTTGTACCTCATGAATTACATACAGGGCCCTCAAAGCAATGCAGAAATTATCGATCACAAATTTATGGTAAGTGGCCACTCTTTTGTACTCAACGACTCTGAATTTGGATCAATTAAATTGTACGCCAAGAACAAGTTGCCGAAGGAACAATCCATTCATGTTGAGGAAAATGGGCCGAGAAGATTTCAAATCTGTTGCAAAGTTGGAAAATTGTATCACGCGAAGAAAGAAAAATGAGAACAACAATACTGTTAATTGGTTGAAAATTCAATGGATACGAATTTTGAAAGATCAACCTCACACTCTCTTCTACAAAGAAACTGTGAATGAGGATTGCCCATTTTCTAAACTAAATCTAAAGGCAGCAAGGCCCGGTAGGCGACATTCTCTGGCCAACGTTTCTCAAGATGTTTCATACCCAAGGGGAAGGCCTGTTACCGAGGCTAAAAAGAAAGATATGCTTGATCTTCTGCCATACATTCCACAAGTGAAACATGATTTATTCGTTTCCCTGCGAACCACTATTGAAGAAGGTGAGGAGCTTGTAGATGTTGGACCTCTGGAAATTGTGGAAACCACAAATCCTGATGAAATAGACTGAATCCGTTTTGCCATGTTAAAAAAATTAAGAATCCATTCGTGATAAAAAATTAAATTGTTTGTATTATTCTTATACTTTGTGTAATGTTCAATAAAAATGTTTTTGAGAAGTGCAAGTCAACTTTACATCATTTTGTTGATGTCCACAGTGGTGTAAGTCTTTGGTTTTAGGTCATACAGTGGTGTATGTCACAGGCTTTGGTAAGGCACAGTGGTGCAAGTGACTTTGGTTAGTGTGTGAGGTACAAATTTTGAGCAGAAAAAATTTCAAATCAAGCCTAATCACTAAGTTTGGACCTACGTAAAACCTCTAAAACAATACCATCACAAAAACTTGTCTACTGAATTAACTACAATACCTTTTGCATTATGCTAATTTCCTAAAAACGATGATAAAGTGACTAACACCACTATAACTTAAACCCCTTCATATATATATATATATATATATATATATATATATATATATATATATATATATATATATATATATATATATATATATATATATATATATATATATATATATATATATATACAGTGCTTTCGAAAAGTAACGAATAAATTCATTATTTCTGAAATTGAGCGTTTTTCGAAAAAATCCTCCGACATGTCGATTTTGTTTTGAACAAAGGCACTTTTCAACATACGACCCATATTTGTGACGTAATCTTTATTCGAGATATGACGTCATCGACATTTTTTTTAAATGGCGACACCCAATTTCGACCATGCCAATTGAAAGAGCGTGTCATTCCACGTACATATCGTCAAAAATTATGGTTGTCTGATAGTTGCCTTAGCGACCGAGAATGTTTTTCATTACTGTCAGATAAAAACTTAAAATCGTACTTATTCTGGTTTTTATAATTTCTTGACTTCTTATGTTTATTGAATAGTCACTTTGTCATTTTAAAACAAAATAGTGAAATTAACTGAACGAGAACGAATTAAAATTATTCAAATGATCGGATTTGGAGAGAGGATGCGAACCCAACAAGAAGTAGTAGAATTGTTCAATGAAACTCATCCTGGTCGGCGTCCTATTAGCCAAAGCATGGTAAGCAATATTGAATCTAAATACCGTAACTTTGGACATGTTCGTGATTTACCTAAATCTGGTCGACCCTCAAAATCAGAAGAAGATCAACTTAACGTTTTGTCGACAATACAAGACAATCCTCACTCAACACTTAACCAAGTGGCTTCTGATTTCAATATGGCAGCGTCCACAGTTCACAAAATTGTGAATAAAGAAAAGTATCATCCTTATAAGGTATGTCTTGTTCATGAGCTGAATGAAGACGGCGAATTCAATTCTGCGAGCAAATGCAAGAGCTATGCACAAATAATAATAATTTCGTAAAAAAAATAATTTTTTCTGACGAGGCTACATTTTTTTTGAACGGCCATGTCAGTAGGCAAAACTGCCGTTATTGGGATACCGAGAATCCCCGATGGATGATGGAGTATCGTACTCAACATCCTCAGAAAGTGAATGTGTGGTGCGGCATAGTCGAAGGAAGAATTCTGGGTCCCTATTTCTCTGACGTGAACCTAACTGGTGCAAGATATTTGGAGTTTCTTCGAGGCGACCTTATTCCTGAACTAATAAATTTATATCCAAAAAGGAACGGGATCTTCCAAGAAATGATATTTTCTTTCAATAAGATGGTTCACCTCCCCATTATGCAGCACCTGTCCGTGCTTATTTGAATGAGGTGTTTCCGAATCGTTGGATAGGGAGAAGGTAGCCAATTGAGTGGCCAGCCAGATCGCCAGATTTGACATCCCTAGATTACTTTTTGGGGGGGTACTTAAAAAGTAAAGTTTACGTTA
The DNA here is from genome assembly GCA_030704885.1 of Cynegetis impunctata. NCBI lineage: Eukaryota > Metazoa > Arthropoda > Insecta > Coleoptera > Coccinellidae > Cynegetis > Cynegetis impunctata. The sequence goes on along the minus strand of JARQZK010002269.1, from coordinate 45,973 downwards.
CTAGACCGGCGAATTTAGAAGAATTACAAGCAAGAATTCGTCAGGAGATACATCAGATAACTCCTGAAGTTATTGACCATGTTCAACAACAATTTATTAATCGTCTTGGTTACTGTCAGGTAGCCAACGGTGCCCAATTTCAACATTTACTTTAAACTTTATGTCATTATCATTAAATTTAGTAAAATTTAAAATGTTTTCTTTTTCATTTTTTTTTGTTATCCTACATACGCTAATGTAACCATATTTTTGACGATATGTACGTGGAATGACACGCTCTTTCAATTGGCATGGTTAAAATTGGGTGTCGACATTTAAAAAAAATGTCGATGACGTCATATCTCGAATAAAGATTACGTCACAAATTTGGGTCGTATGTCAAAAAGTGCCTTTCTTTAAAACAAAATCGACGTGTCAGAGGATTTTTTCGAAAAACTCTCAATTTCAGAAATAATGAATTTATTCGTTACTTTCCGAAAGCACTGTATATATATATATATATATATATATATATATATATATATATATTATATATATATATATACATTATATATATATATATATATATATATATATATATATATAAATATATATATATATATATATATATTTATATATATAATATATATATATATATATATATATATATATATATATATATATATATATATATATATATATATATATATATATATATATATATATATATATATATATATGGATTCGAAAATCGAATAAGAAGCTGTTAACACGTGTTTTCTGAATGCTCCATAATTATTTAATTAAAAGTGAAATTGAAAGTTATGAATTTCTCAAGTTTTCGCAGAGTGTGTTTGTTGCCTGGGTGCCGTTTGTACCTTCAAGGTGAGGCGATCACAGGTAATTTATAAATTACGTACGCATCGGAATTTATATTTCGGTTGTTGGTGAACATTGTTGAAAATGTTCGTGTACTTCACATCTGCCAATACTTGATCTTATCTCTATTCGCATCGAATCTAGATACCTAAACGAAAGTTTATCTAATAATTTCGAGATGTCGGTCTCTGTGTACAGGGGCGCATCCAGTTCCTTAACAGATAATAGAAAATTTTCGCAAGTTGTAAATGACTGAAACTTTCCGAAGAAAGATCAAGCAATCATTCTGAATCACAATGATGATCTTACAAAAACAGATCATGTAGGTGCAATTGGAAAATTAGTCGAACCAAAGAATATACTAGCCATATCTCGCATTTCAAATAACAGGATATGTATATATCTTAGTAATACAGACTTGGTAGATAAGGTAACTTAAGAAGAAATTATTGAAATTAAAGGAAAGCAAATAGGAATCAGGCGGCTCGTTACTCTAGCAAAAAGGATAATCTTGTCTAATGTGGTTCTTTCCATCCCACATCAATTGTTGGAGGAAGAAATTAAAAAATTAGGATTTGTTTGTGCTTCCCCAATGAATTTTTTGAGAGCTGGTATTAATGTGGACGGGTTCTCCCACGTTCTTAGTTTCCGTAGACAAATATACGTTTTACCGAATGAGGACATATCATTACCACAATTCGTAGATATTACATTTGACGATACCTCATACAGGATATTTCTATCGTATGACACTATATCATGTTTCTCGTGTCACAGAGCGGGTCATTTGGCAAAAAACTGTCCGGGGACCGGTGGCGAACCGTCTGCTTCAAATCAGACAGAAAAAGCAGTCGAGCCAGCACAAGGGCAGCCTACCAACCAAGAAAATACAACAGCCGTTATGGAACTTTCTTCACTCTCAGAGCCTAGTGCTAATACATTCAAGACGCCCGATTTAGATAAGTTAGTTATAAAACCTGTCTCTGAAGCGGAAACCCACAAACCTACAAAGCGGCCCTCGTCTTCTCAAACTCCAAGCACTCCGGAGAAATTGGATGAAGGGAAACAAGATGGGCGAAGCAAAAACAAACATAAAAAACCAAATAACAGAACGTCCAAGATAGATGTGCCTCTTATTGACCAGCTTAACCCAGTAAAACAATTCTTAGAGAAAAACCCGGGAAAATTCTCACTGAACTTCGAACAACTTTTGAGTTTTCTTCAGAACACTTTTGGATCTGACGATTCGCTGAGTGTCTCTCAGGACTACACAAGAAATATTCAGCACAGAGCACTCAAAAATCGATTAACAAGACTTCAAAAAAAAATAATACTTCAACTGAACCTCCCTATAACAAACTCTAATCTTACAACGGATTCCGACTCGGAGAGTAGCTTGTCTGACTATCCCCTTTCACAAAAATGACATTTATTCTTCAATGGAATATAAATGGGCTAAAAACCCAACTAGAAAAATTACAAGTTATTATTGCTGAAACACCCCCTGACATCCTCTGCCTCCAGGAAACGAATTTCAAACTTAACTATCACAAAGAACTTAGAGGATATCGATGTTTTTTCCGGAATCGAGTATCAGATAGGGCTAGTGGTGGAGTTGCTATTTACGTAAAAGATAAATTCTCAACGAAGCAAGTATTAATAGGAAATAATTTGGAGGCGATATCAGTTGAAGTACAATATTATAAAACAAAAATCAACATTTTAAACCTATATATACCACCAAACTTTGACTTCTCAACTAATGATCTTGAGGTTTTGTCTAGATCTGTTCCATCTCCTCGTGTAATTCTTGGTGATTTCAATGCCCATAATATTATTTGGGGCTCCGTTAGAACAGACAGCCGAGGACAAAATGTTGAGACTTTTCTAGATAATAGCAAGCTGGTTTTACTAAACTCGGGGGCAGGCACAAGATTAAATTGCCTTACAGGCGACTACTCGGCTATTGACTTAACACTTTCTGACCCTCAAGTCGCTACAAAACTTTTATGGACACCATTCGAGTATCCATATGGGAGCGACCATCTGCCTTTAGCTGTCAAAATTCTTCAACCACAAACATTTGAAAACCGAATTTGCTTAGAGAAATGAAATATAAAATCTGCAGACTGATCAAAATTTTCTGGACACATTGATGAAAAATTTTCTCATATTGATGTGAATGAAGAAGTATCCAGCGTAGTTATCAATTTCACAGATCTGATATATGAAGCCGCTACTATGACTGTCAAGAAAATCATTTTACCGGACAATCAACCAGCCGTTCCTTGGTGGAATGACTTGTGTAAAAAGGCCATCAATGACAGTAAGCGAGCACTATTCGCACTAAAAAATAATTACAACCAATATAATCTCATTCAGTTCAAAAGATTGTGTGCGAGGGCCCGCTTTATTGTGAAAAATTATCCTGGCAGGCGTATGTATCATCTTTAAGCTCTACGGCAAAATCACCTGAAATATGGAGGAAAATTCGGAGTATCAAAGGTAACAAGAATGCATATAAAATTTACAATATTCTAGTAAATGACAAAGTCTTAGTCGAAAATGATGAAATCGCAGAAGCATTTGCTGACTCATATTATGAAAATTCAAATGATACAAATTTTATTGAAATTTTTTTACGACACAAGAAAATAACGGAGGAAGAATCACCAATAGCCCCTGGCGTTTGCGATAACCCCTTAAACTATCCTATCACATTGGATGAGATGAACCCCGCCTTAGAAAAATGTAAGGAATCCAGCCCTGGTCCGGACGGAATCTCTTATTCTGTTTTAGAAAATTTGTCGAGAAAATCAAAATGCTTCCTATTGAAGTTATATAATCAAATTTTCCTTCATCGTTCGTTTCCAGCATCATGGTCCGAAGCAATCATATTACCCATGCTAAAAAATGATAAACCGAAACAGAATATTACATCGTACAGGCCTATTTCATCAACCTGCACCATGTGTAAACTTCTGGAAAGAATAATCAATAGCAGACTACACTGGCATTTAGAAACAACAAACAAATTACAACCCTGTCAAAACGGTTTTCGTTCTCACAGATCTACTACCGATAATATCCTCAGTCTCGAATCAGAAATTCATGAGGCTTTTGCAAACAAACAGATGCTTCTTGCTATTTTGTTTGACATTTACAAAGCGTTCGAAATGGCCTGGAGACACAACATATTGACAGTTTTTATAGATATGGGAATTAATGGTAACATGTTGGCTTTCGTTAAAAATTTTCTCGCGGATAGAACTTTTAGAGTAAAAGTAAATGGAAAATTCTCATCTCTGCGAAAACAGAAAAACGGAGTTCCGCAGGAAAGTGTTCTTAGTACGACATTATTTATAGTGGCAGTGAATAATATCTTGAACGACATAAAATTCCCAGTTAAAGCATTACTTTACGCTGAAGATGTAGTATTATTCGCAAAAGGAAATGACACAGAAATTCTCCGGCAACTTCTAAAAACTGCAACAGATTCTCTTCGCAACTGGTCACTGAAAACAGGCTTTCTTTTCTCGCCTGAGAAGACTCAGTGTGTTTTGTTCTCTCGTAGGAGTACGATGTACCCTGTTCGATGAGAAACTGAACTGGAAAAAACATTTTGAATCCTTAAAAGTCGACTGTAGTAGACTAATTAATCTGTTAAAAGTATTAGGCAGTCACAAATGGGGAGCAGATACCTACAACCTACTAAAAATATACAGATGTCTGATAAGATCAAAAATTGAATATGGAATAATCGCCCACTCTTCTGCTAGGAGAACATACATAAGAGAACTTGAGATAATCAAGAATAAAGCTTTGAGATTAATTTCCGGGGCATTCCGAACAACACCGATACAAAGTCTACATTGTCTCTTGGGGGAAATGCCTATGTCATACTGAAAGGAGCTTCTAAGCCTGAACTAGGCAGTAAACATATCACAAGTTCCTAATCATCATAACAGATCATTGATTTCACTAAACTATCCTCTCATCAAATACCAAAGTAATAAAAACATTATACCACCCTTCAACGTCAGATTCATTCAATTACTCGAGAAATATGAAGTTTCCTTTCCAAACCCTCCGCCATTGATGTTCACTCCGTTTCCCTCGTGGATACTTGACAGACTCCATACTAACACCAGTCTCGCTAAATATAGGAAAGCAGATAGCACTCCAGATATAATAAGAAATCACTTCAACCTAGAAAGAGAAAACCTCAAGGAATATATATTTATATATACAGATGCATCACGGAATGCCGAAAACGGAATGATAGGCCTTGCAGTGGTAACTCCACATGAAACATTCCATTATGCAATAGCAAATTCTACCGTATTCACTGGAGAAATAACAGCTATTCATCAAGCCTTTGTATACATTTTAAATAGCGAGCACCCATCCTACTGCATTTGCACAGACTCCCTGAATTCCATCGAGAAAATTTCGCATATTTATTCAGAACACTACATTGTGAACCAAATAAATCAATTAAGATATCAAATCTCTCTGAAAAAAATATCGATAACAATCATGTTCACCCCTTCGCATGTTGGAATTCAAGGTAATGAGAAGGCTGACGAAGCCGCAAAATTTGCTTCGCACCATACAACCCCTACCCTACATCCTGTCAATGCCGAAGACTTGAAACATTGCATTTTGAAGAAAATCCATGAGAAATGGAACAGACAATGGTCTGAGAGCTCAAATTCTCTAAAAGTGATTAAACCCAACATCAAGGGCATTATGTATCTTCCTCCAAATAGGGCTGACCAAGTGAAAATTTCACGTCTTCGTTTAGGTCACACACGTCTAACGCATGAGCACTTACTATCAAAAAATATAGCACCTATCTGTGAATTCTGCAATGTTAGAACTACAATTAAACACATCTTGATTGACTGTCCTAAGTACTCCACCTACAGGAAAAAAACAAAAATGAAATTATCCTTTTCCGCAGTTCTTGGCAACGATAATGATGACTTGACACCGCAAGATTCCTAAAGGATATAAAAGTGTATGATATGTTATAAACATAAATTCAGTATATTTCTGTTAAGTCTCTGAATTGTTCCGTTGTGCAAATGGTCTTTGTAATCGAAGCACATGTCTTTCTAAAAAAAAAAAAAAAAAAAAAATATACATACATTATATATATATATATATATATATATATATATATATATATATATATATATATATATATATATATATATAAGAGAGGGGAAGTCTTTGGTGACCAGTTAGGATAAAGCTATGAGAAAACTCGTTGGGTACGCAGCATGCAGGAAGTATACTCTTATAACACTTTTTCCAATATTTCGACAATGTTTATTGTCATCATCAGGGAATGCTACAATATTATTACAAAGTGAAACTAGGACAATTTGTGGAAAAAAACAACAAATAACTTACAGTGTCCATGAGATTGTATGCATAGATCTTAAATTAAAATTAATCTTGACGTTCATAACAAAAGTGCACATGTTCAGAACAAAGTCAGTGAGAGTAACTTAAAATTGCCATCATCACCAAATTTGAACAATTAAAGGCAGAAACAAAACAGTCACATTAAAATTCAAAATATTGTAAAATTATTATTAAACACTACATCATACCGGTATTCACATCGTCGGCATGGAAAGTGAAATGAAATTAAAAAAAAATATATAACCAAAAAGTGAGGCTAAAGTGAGAACATAGAAGAGGTGAAAACACGCCAAGGACCGAGATCTGTTACTCTTAGAGCAGCAGAGCACAGAAAAGATATCACATCGCCAGTATGTCATCTCCCACCAAAGGAAAGACACTCCGAATGTTGAAATTATTAAATTAAACAACTGAAAGATACATGAACCTTATTATGGCGAAAAACGTTATATAAAATTTAGGAAACCATAAAGAGAGGCTAATTATAAAAAGGGGGGTCAAAACTGTCTATAATACTTGAGAACAACAAGAAACTGGAAAAGTGAGTCATAAAATTAAAATTCCAAAATTAAATCAATCAAGAGAAAAGGAGTTTGAAACTCTTACGTTATGAGGATATTGATCCAAGTGCAATAAGAATGAATATATTTCACTTAAATGTTTAATATCCGTCTTTTGTTCACACACACGAGGATAACTGCGCAATGAAAGCCATTTCCAAAAAAAGTCTCATATATATGTTGATCTTTAGCTAAGATTTTAGCAGCATCAAAATTGATATTATGACCTTCTTTATGTACATGATCACTAAGTGCACATCTTTCAGGGTGTAATCTACAGTCACTCTTATGCGAACAAATCCTGTCTTTCAATAACCTGTTTGTTTGACCAATATATTCACTCGAGCAATCAGAGCAAGGAATACAATACACTACATGTGATTGATGTAATAAAGGAGTTTTATCCTTCAGTTTAGTAAACAGAGAATTTATAGTCAAGACAGTTTTATTAGCGATTTTGATGTTATTAAAAGGTTTAAAAACTCTACTAAGTTTCGGAGTGACACCCAAAATAAAAGGTAGAGACGCATAAAAATTATTATTCACCAAGTGCTCTGAACCAGCATCATCCGCAACATCCAAATTTGCACTACCATTATTCATATTAATTGTGTTAGGTTCCACTGTGGAGCTAAAAAGAATTTTCTTGAGGAGAACATGAGGATATGAGTTATTCCGAAATAGGTTGTACAAAATGCCCAAGTTTTTTCTGTGGAATACACCGTCAGAGATACTGAGAACACGTTGTTTCATTTGTTTGACCAAGTTCACCTTCATGGATTCCTTGTGGTACGACAAGTAATTCATATATCTACCCGAACTCATGGGTTTTCTGTACCAATCGATGATAATATTGTTATCCTGTGAGCGAATGAACTTCATGTCCAGAAAGGGAACACTACGTTCATCATCTTCACATTCCAACGTGAACTGAATGTGTGGGTCAAAACTATTAAAAATCTCAACTAACTCCGCGGTACAATCCGCAGGTAACGAGAGGATGATGTCATCAACATACTTCTTAACAAAAAATAAATTAAAGGGAAGAACATTAATAACTGTGTCAAGGATGTCATCCATTACATAACAAGAAAGAATAGGACTGATTTTAGCTCCCATTGGAGTACCAAAAGTCTGTTTGTAAATTTTATTATTGAAAGAAAAAACTGTGTTATTGAAAAGAAAAGTAATTAACTCAAAAAAGGATTGTTTATGGATGTCACAGATGAAACTGATGCAGCGCCACCTCCTATCAATAGCTCTAATACAAGCATCCAAGTAAACATTACTGAAAAGCGATACCACATCTAAACTGGCAAGAACATAATTATGTGAACAAAAAGACGGATATTAAACATTTAAGTGAAATATAATCATTCTTATTGCACTTGGATCAATATCCTCATAACGTAAGAGTTTCAAACTCCTTTTCTATTGATTGATTTAATTTTGGAATTTTAATTTTATGACTCACTTTTCCAGTTTCTTGTTGTTCTCAAGTATTATAGACAGTTTTGACCCCCCTTTTTATAATTAGCCTCTCTTTATGGTTTCCTAAATTTTATATAACGTTTTTCGCCATAATAAGGTTCATGTATCTTTCAGTTGTTTAATTTAATAATTTCAACATTCGGAGTGTCTTTCCTTTGGTGGGAGATGACATACTGGCGATGTGATATCTTTTCTGTGCTCTGCTGCTCTAAGAGTAAGAGATCTCGGTCCTTGGCGTGTTTTCACCTCTTCTATGTTCTCACTTCAGCCTCACTTTTTGGTTATATATTTTTTTTTAATTTCATTTCACTTTCCATGCCGACGATGTGAATACCGGTATGATGTAGTGTTTAATAATAATTTTATAATATTTTGAATTTTAATGTGACTGTTTTGTTTCTGCCTTTAATTGTTCAAATTTGGTGATGATGGCAATTTTAAGTTACTCTCACTGACTTTGTTCTGAACATGTGCACTTTTGTTATGAACGTCAAGATTAATTTTAATTTAAGATCTATGCATACAATCTCATGGACACTGTAAGTTATTTGTTGTTTTTTTCCACAAATTGTCCTAGTTTCACTTTGTAATAATATTGTAGCATTCCCTGATGATGACAATAAACATTGTCGAAATATTGGAAAAAGTGTTATAAGAGTATACTTCCTGCATGCTGCGTACCCAACGAGTTTTCTCATAGCTTTATATATATATATATATAATTTTTTTTCGGTACATGATGGTATCGCTAGCGGCTCCTATCGGACCAAATGTGCTGAAATCTGAGAAAGTTTCCGAGGTAGAATGAAACAATCAATATTCGAGTGAATTTCTCAAACCGTTGTCATTTTCACGTAAATATCTTCTGCTTTCATATACATATATATTTTCCTCGGTACACATTGGCATCTCCAGCAGATCCCATCAAACCAAATGAGCTGAAATATGTTATCTGGGGTTGCTTTCAAGGCAGAACGAAACTATCGAAATTTGGATAAATTTTTCCAACCGCTGCCATTTTTTGTTTGCCGTAGATATTTCTTGTCTTTATACATTAATTTTCCTGGTAGGTATATATTGGACTCTCCTTCGGCTCTCATCAAACCCAAATAGTCGAAATTTGATAGCAGAGGTTGCTATTGTGGCAGAACGAAGTTGTTTGAATTAGGGTGAATTTCTCGAACCGCCGCCATTTTCACGTAAATAATATATCTTTCAAAATTTCGATAACTTTTTCCAATCGTTGCCATTTTGAAGAAGACATTTCTTGTGATGGTTTTTGAAAATTTGCTCAACTCCACAGCATTCTGAAGATTGAGCTGTAGAATTGAAATTTGGTACGTGGATTTATTGCATACTGGGATATGATCTTTTAAGGTTGCCCTCAACTGCACTTGGCTTTAAGGAGGCTATTCCGTTCGAATCGCATCTCAACGCGATGCACTTCCTGCGGAAAGTATCACCTTAGTGACGGAGCTCTACTGCTCACGAGTTTCATTTCTTAATCACCTGACATCAGATATTTTATTCAAGATATTTGCAGTCTAAAGATGGTGCCATTTAGTTAAATTCGAAACTTTCTACTTTCAATTTTTAGGCACACTTACAATGTATTTCAAGAATAGACAATGAAGAATTATTTCATTATTGAGCCAGTAGAGAAGGGTTGTCCGAATACATCAGGCAATAGTTTTTATTGTTATGTTTTAACATAGAAAGAAAGTAAACTATTTATCCAGACTGAAGTATAATTTTGAGCCACTGAGAGCTGAGCGCAGATATGTGTAGGGAATCATTAGAAGTACTTCAAAAGGTGCTTTTTGCTGTACAGAAAGATGATAATCCTACAAGAATAATGAAACGTGAGAGTAGTAGAGCTCTGCCACTTACGTCGTATTTCTCGAGTGTAGATGAGCTTCGAAAGGAATGAACGATGGTTTGCAAAACCACCCGAAAATCGAAATTTGAAAATAATTTATTTTATAATAATTCGCGAAGTCCATCACGTACTGAGAAGCCGCTGTTCAATAGCAAACCGTAATAAATATCAGTTACCGTCAAGCGGGGTTACTTTGGCCAAAAATATGTCATGTTCAAAGTTTATTTATCACATTTTCCAAAAAAATGCCAATATATAATTGTGAACCACATTAAAACAATTATCATATGATTCTGTAGCCATGGATACTCATTATAGCAGTTTTAGGCAGTTGAATATATTTTTTTTGTATTTTTTCAAAAATGACCAAAGTTACCCAGGGGTTGGGGTTACTTTAGCCACTTCATGTTTTCTCATTTAAAACCCATAGTAAATATATTGTAGGTCAAAGTAGTCCCAACACCTGGGTAACTTTGGCATGAGGTGCAGTTAATAGACCAATATCATATAAAAAACTGGTTTATTAATAAAAAAAAGCAGCAAAATTGGTACATGTTTCAAAAACCTACTGTACAAAGAAAATTTTTTATCATTTGAATTGAACTAAAAGTTGCTGATAAATTTAACAAATATAAAAAAAAGCCTAGTTAATATGAGGCAACAACATCAAGTTCAGGCACTTTGAAATGTCCTCTCTTGTTCAAGACTTTCGGTGGATTGATTTTACAAAGAATGTCTTTCCAACTGTAAACGAGCTTGTCCTTCCTTTGGGGCCAAATCCAACATTTGCTCTTTTTTTCCATACAATCAACAGTCGGTTCTTCTTCTGCCGCCTCAGGCATCTTACAAATCAATCCTGCATAATACTTCTTGTCATACGATACGACGACGAAATCACCTTCTCGCAGGTTTCTTTTTTCTTCAAAAGTCATTGTTGACACATGCTTAGGTGCTTCAACTTCTCGATCATCTTCACTCTCTGAAAAAAATTGTGAATTATCTGAAAATTCATGCAGTGATATGTCTGAATCTCCATCAGAACTGACAATTGCTTCTAAATTGTTTCTCTTCTTTTTTGCTTGAGGTTTTCCAACATTACTTGTTGATGGGCCGCTTTCCTCTTGTAACAAGTCCTCATAGCAAATGCTTTTTCCAGGAGGTGCACTCAATTTCTTTCTCCTTTTCTTTTCGGTGACATTACTCATGCCTTTTAGGTCTTCTCTCTTCCTTGAAATGTGTTCTATGAATGAATCACCAACAACACTCGAATCGACTTTTTTTTGCGGCAATCGTTCTAGCACTTTTTCTTTTGTTAACGGATAAATACCAGCTTTTCTGAAACCTGATACAATATTGTTGGATTTATCTGCATAAAGAGAATCAATTAGTTCTTTTAGAAGCTTAGGGAATACATCTTTTGGAATGTTTGACAGATTTCTTCCATAATCTGACTCTTTCCAAGTGGTTAGGATTTTTCGCCACATTGACTTCATAGGTGCAAAGTAGGCCACATCAAGCGGTTGAGTGAGGTGGCTAGAATGAGGTGGCAGGCATACAAACCTTATGTCATACTTGTCACATTCTTTTATGACTTCAGCATTAATGTGTGAGGACAAGTTGTCCCCAATCAACACTTTAGTGCCTTCCTGTTTTTTCAATTTAGGAAGTAAACAACTAAAAAACCAATCTTCAAACGTTGCCATATCAAACCATCCGTTTTTTGTGCGGTTGTACCTACAACCTTCCGGTCCTCCTTCTGTCCACGTTGACCACAAGTGTTCGGATTTATACACGACATATGGAGGCAACATCTGCCAACTGCATTTCCGCACATCATAATAGATGTGCAAGTCTTTGTTGAGTTCATGACTCGTTCTAAGTATTTCGTTCCTCTTTTGCAAATCACTTTATTTGTCCCTGGATCATCTCGGAGATTAGTTTCATCATAATTCCACAGATTTTCTGGTGGAACATTATTTAAAGATTCAGTTAAGCTATCAAAATACTTATCAATGGTTTCTTCATCAACTGCAGCACGGACAACTTTAATATTGCTGCATTCTCGAACCGTCAGTTTCGGGTTACGTTTTCGGAAAGCTGTAACCCAATCGATACCTGGTAGATTATTTTTAAATTGTGGCACTTTTCGTCCAATCTTGTCAAAATAGCCTTTAACTATAAATCTTAGATCTAGTTCAGTTATGGGGAATCCAAACTCGGCCATCTTAAAAATATGTTCAACAAATGATTTCTCATGATCTTCATCTAACACAGTTGGTCTTCCCGGTTTCTTGTTAAAAATATCCTTTAGCTTGTTTTTAATTGTGCTTCTAGGAATATTGTATGCTTTAGAAGCACTGGTTTGGTTGTGTCTACCTGATCGAATGTCATCAAGACATCTTTGTAATGTTTCATTCGAATAGTCAGCATACCTGCGGCTACCGACTTCCCGGACGTAATTTCTAGGCATTGGTTCAGCGGCACTTGAATCTCACCTGAAAGCAAAATAGGTGATATTAGTAATCATATCTAAGAGTTAATTACAATTTAAAATACTATAACAACACAGGAAAACATTGCTGAAAAAAATATGTACAAGATGGGGTTACTTTGGCCACTCCCAGGCCTGGCCAAAGTAACCCCATCGTAGGCTCAAATAGGTAATGTTACGACATTATAATAAATAATAAAATTTACTTAAATTATATCAGTTCAACCCTTTGGCTAAGGGTTAACAACTATTTTTTTATTGTATTTAAGTACTTACCTACTATTTAAAGGCGTATCAGGCCGTTGTACAGATGAAAGTATTTCAGAAGGTTCTATTGACAAATGGTAAACAACAAAATAAAACAGCCAGTAATACCAACCTATTGGGGGGGGGGTGGGGGGGGGGGGGGGTGGGGGGGGGGGGGGGTGGGGGGGGGGGGGGGTGGGGGGGGGGGGGGGTGGGGGGGGGGGGGGGTGGGGGGGGGAGATGCCTAATGTATATAACAGAAAACAAGGCGTTCATCCCAGAGGCCAATGGACAGTGGAAAATTTGCAAGAAGCAATTGGAGCAGTGAACGCGGGTGTAATGGGAATTAATGAAGCATCGCGAAATTTTAATATTCATATAACTACATTGTTAAGAAGAATAAGGGCTAACAATATTCATAAAAAGAATCGTTTCGGACCATATTCAAGCCTTGGCCAAGAAGCAGAGAGAAATATTGCTGTTCATATAAAGAAATTACAGAAAAATGGCTTTGCGCCTACTAGAGATGAAGTACGCATGATGGCATACAAACTTGTCCAGAGAATGAAAATTCAACACAAATTCAACGTTGAATGTGGTAGGTATTTACAATTCAATAATTTAGATAGAAGCCTCACTTTTATTTCCGGTTACAGATGGTTGCGTCGTAATTCTGACATTGTTATTCGTAAAGGCGAAAATTATCTTAGAGTCCATATTTTCACATTTGTATTCTTCTTAGTGAAAAAATACATGCATATACAGGGTGTTTCAAAAATAAGGTGACATATTTAAGGAGGGGAATCTATATGAAACAATAATAGTAGTTTGCCATATAAACGATGGTCCGAAAACAATTCCTCATATTCCGCCGCCCCGACGGATAGAATCTTTGTCTATCCATCGGGGCGTAATGCATGCTGACCGATATAACCTACAAAATTTCCCTTAAGGCACAATCTGATAGCTCATTTGTTTAAAAAAACAGGTGAATATTTATATTTAAATGGCATATGGCAGTAAATTATTAAGTGATTGTTTTTTTTAAGGATGGAACATATAGTAGGAAGGCAATTTTATAGCTACGAAGAGGTAACTGCTTTTGTTAAACAATTTGAGACCGAAAATTTTATTCAAGTTAACCGTGTTCTATCGAAAAAACTATCCGCTAACCCAGTATGAGAAAAATGTAAAAATAACATTGCGGCAATTAAAAAGGACCTAGTTTACTGCAGTATAACATATATGTGTGTACATGGAGGTAAATACAAATATGCAGGTGCCTGTAAACGAAAAACTAGGTAAGTACTAATTCAGTAATTAATATATTGGATGTTCATACCTTGTATTTTAGTTCTACAAAACTTGGCTGTACTATGAAAATTAGATTTAATGTTTCACCTAATGGCCAATGCTTGCAAATTGTGGCAGCAGATTTAGGCCGCAACCACGAAATTAGTAGAGACTTATTTCTTTCTCTTCCCAAACAAAGAAGATTTCAAGAATGCGAGAAAAAGGAAACGTTGAAACTACTTAAGTTGAAATGTGACAAAAAAATGTTGAAAAACTACTTAAAATCAACTACAGGAATAATAGTAACTTTGAAGGACTTATCTAACTTAAAAGCAGTAAAAAGTATAAACAATAATGATTTTGCAGATGCTGTAAAATTACTGAAACGGGACCCTGATTCTATAGTTGAAATTTTAACTGATGAAGAAAACAACCTCGAAGGTATATTTTTTCAAGATAAGTATATGCAAAGGTTCTATGAGAACTATCCAGAAGTGTTACTTTGTGACGCTACCTATAAATTGAATAACCTAAGAATGCCTCTTTACATATTTCTAATAGTCAAAGGCAATAGCCACGGAGAAATAGTAGCAACTTTTTTGTTGGCACATGAAAGTGAAAATAATATCCGTCACATGACCAAGATATTCAAGCAATACAATGAAAGGTGGTTACATACAGTATCCGTTATTACAGACAAAGACTTCAAGGGGAGAAAAGTGTTTAAACATGAATTTCCAAGGGCGCAGTTGATACTATGTCTATTTCACACCCTGGAAGCATTTAGAATGAATATTACGACAGAAAAAATGAACATAAATTCGACGCAAAGGGATACTTGTTAAAAAATTCTGCAAAAACTAGCGTATTCTAGAAATAAATCAGAGTACGACGAAAATTATACAGAACTTCTTGACTTAAAATATGAAAAAGTCACAAATTACTACAACAATAACTGGCATGATATTACAGAGGAATGGGTGGAGGGATTTAAAAAGTAGTATGTAACTTATAATGTAACTACAACGAATCATTTAGAGTCATAAAACAACAAAATCAAACAAGTTGTAGATAAAATGAGTGATATAAAAACATTCTACGAACAATTATTTATTGTGTTAGAAACAGTAAGAGAAGAATTAAAGATAAAAGCAATTCAGATGGCGACGAAAAAAGTTGTTCATCATTATGAAGAAAATTCTCCCGAAAGTAAATATATCAATAACTCCAGGAACTTTCAAGAATTCCAGGAACTTTCAAAAATTCCAGGAACTGTTAAAAGTCTGTAAAAACCGTAGAAGTCTGGATCGAAGACCGTTGGAAAACAGATCCGTATACTGACAAGAGCTCAATAAAATTAACTTTATTCAATTTAATTATATTTCACGTTGTAATCTTTGAACCAAATTAAATTTTACAAATAACTTTAATAGAGATTTTAGTAAAGTTACTTCGTTTCATTGTCTAATGTGAATAAATCAGGTAAAGTGTAACCAAATTTCCCAAACATTTGAACTAGTCGGAGCATTTAATTTTTGTAAAATATCCAAAATTAATTTTTATTGTTTCATTAGGGAAATTAACATAATTGGCGCCCAACGTGGGGCCGACGTGCTCGTTTTTTAAAATACCTGATTTATTTCATTAGAGACAGTGTCGAACAATTGAGCTCGGAAACACAAATTTTGATCAACAATTTATCGGAGAGTAAAATTTTTTCTTTTTATCTTATTTCACATTTTGCATGTGTTAATATTTCTTGATTTCGTACCAATTTAATACCTTATATCTATATTTGCCTTTATTTATATATTTTCGTTAATTTCAATTCAATTTAGTTACTTATATCAGATTTAGTCAGTTATTATCAATAGCATAGTCATGAATCCTAATTTTTTGAAAGCACATGAATTAGCTTATAAAGTTTCACTTAGGTTAGGAAGGAAGGTTGTAGATACAGTAGAAAGAAACCGCAAAACATTAAGAGGTGCAGTTTCTCAAGAAAGCGCAAATCGTAGCTTTGTTTCTTTAGTTGGTATGTCTACCTTTGATGAGAATATTGAGAGTTGAAACTTTCATTGAAAGATATTGCAGATTTGATTTCTTGTGTTAGTGGTACATGCTCTAGAAATGAATATAATCGACTTACAACTCGTCTGACTCACTGCTCTGGTAGAATTAATCGATTGCAGGCAAGTGATGATGCTGAAAATTTAGAAACACAGTCTTTGTTGTTGAGATTATTAGAGTTAGAGTCTGATTTATCAGATAAACAATTTGCTGACGATCTTGCAGCCTGTTCAACTCCTGTTAGACCTAATCATGAACATGACTCAGCTATAGTATCTCGGAATGTTTCGTCAAATATTTCAAAGAGGATCTCAGTTTTTAAATGGGGTATAAAATAATTTTCTGGTAAGGAGCCTTTGGTTCCCTTTCTCGAACTGGTAGATACTCTTAAAGTATCTCGTTGTTGTAGTGACAATGACCTTTTTGATTCAGCTGCTGATTTATTTGATTTAGATGCTTGGACCTGGTGGCACAATCATGCTGTTAGAGGCACTTTTAACGAATAGTCAGAGTTAGTAGCAGGATTGAAACAGACTTTTCTATCATCCAACTACGATCATATACTTTTAGACGAGATAAGGTCTACGAAACAGAAACCAGGAGAGTCAGTTATTATTTTTATTCATTCTTTAGAACCCAAGTTTAACAGGTTAAATGTACGTCCTTTGGAAAAGAATATTGTTAATATCGTTAGATCTAACTTAGCATCAGAATATGTTAGGGCTTTAGTTTTACAGGACATTCAGGATGTACCTTCTTTAGTTTCTTTATGTAAAAGAATAGAGGACACTTTGTCGTTAAATATGGTTTCTAGATTTTCAAAAAATTTGCATATTTCGGAGCTTTCTTCCAAATTGATTTGTTGGAATTGTCGAACACCAGGACACAGAAACAACGATTTTCGTGAGAGGCGAAAGTTCTTTTGTTATGGATGTGGTCTTGAAGGAGTTGCAAAAACTTCTTGTAAAAGGTGCTCAAAAAACGTACAGGCTGGAAAATCTATGGCAGAAGGTTTCAATCAGCCAAGTACTTCAAAACATCCTGCCAACGTAAACCACGGTTCAAAGCCAGGCAAAAAGTAACTTTCAAACACGGCTGGTTCAATCAGGATGAATGCAACGAATGGCTTATCCAAGTTAAGAACTTCATAAATACGCCAATGATTGAACAATCACCTCCAACAACAGAAATTGGGAACAACGAATTTTCTGTACAACATCTATTGAATAAGTGTACTAATGATAATAGACCATACCTAAATGTTACTATTTTTGATGAAGTTGTTTCTGCACTTTTAGATAGTAGCAGTAACATTTCTATTATTGGTTCATCGTTTCTTTATATTTTAAAAATTTTTAATTTGTCTATTGATTATGATGTCTCTGTTAGTCTAACAACTGCAGACGGCAAAGTACAGACTACTTTGGGCTATGTGTCCCTTCTTATTATGTTAAATGATGTCGTTAAGGATGTTAGAGTTCTCATAGTACCATCCATTCCACAGAAAATGATCTTGGGTGTAGATTTCTTGAAGTTATTCAATATTAAGGTTGATTTTTCTCGTTTTGCTTATGATATGTGTTTGCTATCTACCGCAACTGTACACACAATACGAAATGTTATTGATTTGTTGCCTTCTGAAAGAGAGGAGATAGATGATGTCATTGACCTCTTCAGAACTATCGGTCCAGTAGATAAAATTGGCAGGACACACTTATATACTCACACTATTTTAATACAGGGTGGCCCAATTAGGCAAAGACAGTATCCTTTATCACCTGCTATGCAAACAATTTTGAATAAAGAAATCAATAAAATGTTGGAATTGGAAGTAATAAAACTAGTGACTACATGTTCAGCGTGGTTATCTCCACTTTGGTTGGTGGATAAGAAAGATGGGACTCACCGTGTTTGTTTTGATGGTAGGAAATTAAATTCTGTTACGATGCCGGATAGTTATCCAATGCCTTTAAATGACACAATAATTAGCAAGATGAAGAGTGCTTCATTTTTGAGTTCAATAGATTTGAAATCTGCTTTCTTTCAAATACCTCTCGAGGAGGAATCTAAAATGAAGACTGCTTTTTCAGTGCAAGGTAGAGGTTTGTTTTGTTTGTTCTTCCTTTCGGCCTCCATAATTCAGCCCAGGCTATGTGTAAGCTGATGGATGTGGTTATAGGACCCTCGTTGGAGCCCTATGTTTTTTATTATATCGATGATATTATTGTTGCTACACCTGATTTTGATACCCACGTTGCCACAATAAGAAGACTTTTAAAACGTTTAAAAGAAGCCATTCTAACTGTGAATTTTGAGAAATGTAAATTCTGTCCTCCCTCGTTGAAATTTCTGGGATTTTTAGTGGACCAAGATGGACTCCGAACAGATCTAGATAAGGTAAAATCTATTCTAGATTATCCTACTCCTACAAACACCACACAAATTAGGAGACTCATTGGTTTAATTGGATATTATCGGAGGTTCCTCAAGGACTTTTCCACTGTTTGTAGTCCTATCTCAGATTTGTTGAAAGGACGAAAAAAGGGACAGTCTATAGTTTGGACAGAAGAGGCAGATGATGCATTTCGAGAAATTAAGTTAGCTTTAACAACACCAATTTTGGCTAGTCCAGATTTTTCAAAAAGGTTCTTTTTGGCATGTGACGCATCTAACGTTGGCGTGTTGTTTCAAGAGAATGACGATGTAGAACATCCTATCGCATATTTTAGTAAAACATTAAATGAATGTCAAAGGAAGTATACTACCACTGAAACTCCTTGCTATATTGTTGTCCATTGAACGTTTCCGTCCTTATATCGAGGGAACTCGCTTCACAATGATTACGGATCATTCAAGCCTCATTTGGCTCGGAACGATGAAAAATCCAGAAAAATCACCCAGAATAGCCAGATGGATTCTGAAATTGTCAAGTCATGCATTTGACATAGATCATCGTTCTGGAGAGCTTATGAATGTTCCTGATTCACTATCTCGTATTCCTGAAGCATTGGAAATCGCTGTTTTGGACTTATCGACACTCAAACCTGATAGATGGTATCGAGAGATGTTGAATAAAGTGACTACTAATCCACATCTTTATGCAGATTTTAAAGTTGTTGGTAATATTTTGTATAAACATATACTGTGTGATTCGAAGTTCTTAGATCATGTAAATGAGTGGAAAATTGTGGTACCTACAAGCAATAGATTAGAATTACTTAAGAAATTCCATGATGAACCTACAGCTGGTCATTTAGGTGTTTCAGAAACGTTGTCGAGACTATCTTCGTTATATTATTGGCCTAAGATGCGAGAATCTGTAGTGTTCCATATTCGCAATTGTAAAATTTGTGCATCATGTAAAGCTGATAATTTACCTCAGGCTGGTCGTATAGGCAACTATAGAAACATAAATGTTCCTTTCCAATTGATATCAGCTGATTTATTAGGACCTTACCCACGATCTAAGAATGGAAATCAGTACTTATTAGTTGTAACTGATTGGTTTACTAAGTTTGTATTAGTACAACCGTTACCTCGAGCTACTTCTAAAGCTGTTTGTAAATTTATTGAAAATCAAGTTTTCTTAATATTTGGAGTACCTCAGATTATTGTAGTGGATACTGGAGTGCAGTTTACCTCCAACGAATTTAAGAACTTAATTAAAAGTTATAATGTACAAAAGATTTGGTACAATGCCAGATATTTTCCTCAAGTAAATCCTACTGAGAGAGTAAATAGGACAATTACCACTGCAATAAGATCGTTTATTCACGATGATCATAAAACTTGGGACCAGTATATCCATCAAATAGCACAAGCTATTAGGTTAGCGAAGCATGAAGTTACAGGTTTTTCTCCCTCATTCTTATGTTTCACCAGAAATGTGCCTACTAATGGTGGTTTCTTTGGACATATTTCAGAAAATGCAGATAATAATACCTCAATTACAAATAAGGTTTTAGATCCTACTGTTCAAGAAAAACTGCCTGATTTATATAAATATGTTCAAAAGAGAATCCATCATGCATACAAGGTGAATGCTTACTGGTACAATTTAAGAAAGGAGAGATCTACGGTTTCGTGTAGGTGATAGGGTGTGGAAGAGTACTGTCTGATGCTGCGAACAAATTTGCTGCTAAATTGGCTCCCAAATTTATACCCTGTATTGTGAAAAAGGTATTGTCTCCAGTAGTTTACAACTTAGAAGACAAAGATATCCTGGAACATGGTATTGTATATAAGGATATTAATATTTTGATCAATATAAATGTTTTCTGTTGTGATTCTCCTGCACGTGCTTTCATAACATGCACAAAGAATCACACGGGATATTCGGGCTGTAGCAGATGCACACAGGAAGGAGAATACTATCAAAATCGCGTGATATTCCCAGATATCAATAATAATTTGCGTACTGATGATTCATTCCGTAATCGACTTGATGACGATCATCATAAAGGGGACTCTATTTTAGAAACATTAAATATAGGGATGGTTTGTCAAGTAGCTCTCGATTACATACTGCATTTTGTCTGCTTAGGTGTTTTTTTATGGGTTCGTGGAAATATGGCAGTGCGTATGAATGAAGATGATTTGAACATTGTTAATGTTCGTTTGAAAAATACGATACATGATAATATTTCCAGGGAATTCGCTCGAAAAACACGCTCCTTTGATGAAATTCATATGTGGAAAGCATTCGAGCTCAAACAATTCCTTTTATATAAAGGTATTGTTGTTTTGAAAGGGGTTCCGAGACCTAGTTATCATCAACTTTTCCTCTGTTTGAGCATTGCTATAAATATTTTTAATCCTAATGCAAATAATTTTCCGCTAGAGTATGGCCAGTAATTGTAAATATATTTTGTGAGAAAATATAAAGATTTTCATGGAAAAGAAAACATGTCATATAATGTTCATGATCTTTTACATTTATATGATGATGCAAAGAAATATGGAAGTTCAGACAATATAAATACTAACCCAGTTTGTCCCATCGTCCTCATTTGAGGACAGTGGAAATAACATCAAGATAGTTTACTTCAGAAATATTCCATTTAAATTTTGAATAAAAGCATGTCGTATCATAGAAACACGTGTCGAGGAATGAGAGTGTTGTTTATTTCGTATATTTTATCTTAGCTCTCCGTTTATTTTATTTGTGATGGTTTATATGAGCCCGCTAAATGCAAAACTCTGTATGTGACATTTTGTTGATTTTACAGTAAACGATAAAAACGTATTGTGCTTATGTTTCTCTTCTCAGATACCCGAAGAATGTTTCTAATAGTAGTAACCGATAACTGTAATCGAACAGCCTTGCAATTGTACCTATAGATGGCCTAGCGAATTGTAAAAATAGGTATAAAAGATACACTTGCAGAGTTTTGCACTTGAAAGCTAAATTTACGAAGTTTTGCATTTGAACTTACCCACTTAGACAAATTAATTTTCTTATCAAAATTTCAATCATAACAAAAAATCCATACTTTTTTTATAATTTATTGCAACATAGAACATAAAATGAAAAAATTATTCTAACAAAATCAAAAAAGAACATTTTTCCCGAATCCTGACTACTGGTTCTTCTTATAATTAATTGCAACATAGAACATGAAATAAAACAAAATTATACTAACGAAATCAAAAAAGAACATTTTTCCCAAATCCTTGTTATTCGACACGCGGTCACATCAGGAGTTGTCACGTGTTGACAATTGCACCCTGTGATTGGTCGTTTAAAAGTACGGAGTTTTGCATTTGACACATAGATATTTTTACAGAGTTTTGCATCTGACGTTAACATTTACTGACTTGTAACATGTAAAATATGAAGTTGTGCATCTAACATTCTATACAGTGCTTTTGTCCATTACTGAATCTACCTAACCCACGATTAACCTCGTTTTTCATTTTTTTGCAAATACAGAGTTTTGCATTTAGCGGGCTCATATGAAGTGTCAATATATTCAAGAATGAACTGAACTCATTTACGTTTGTATATAGAAATAAATTAGAACAATAATTCACATAATAAGTACGTTTACCCATATGAGGATACTGGGATCACTACGTCGCTTCTTTTCACGAGGGTTACTACAATGGAAAGTTCGAGAAGCATTAGCCCTAGTGTCTTTTACGGCAGAAGACACAAAACATTTAGAAAGTGCTGTGGCTAATATATCCGACCAGGATACAAATGTTTATATTGTTGTCATTCCTCCTGATCCTGATGATCAGACTGATGAGGATTATATAGATGACGACGAAATTGAGGCGGATTTCCTGTTGTGAGATATTCCAGGTGAAATCGAACTTTTCACAATGGATGATAATTGGAATTCTGAAGATGATATTCCTTTATTGAAAATGCGTGAAAAATAATTACGTGAGAGGAAAAAACCAAAACTGGTGTAACAGTAGAGACTAATAGATATGCCCAACAATAAAATGACCACTCATTCATTGTCAAAGAGGATGAAATAAAAAATTTTATTGGTATACTTTTGTTAAGCTGTTATCATCGTCATATACTTCGGTCATCATTCATCGAAACAATTTATTCGTGGAAAGCCCGTCCGATTTGGGTACAAAGATTGGATGCTTTGCAGATCCACAGGGTACTGCTATCAATTCGACACATATTGCGGTGCGAAACAAAGGAAATATTGTGGATGTCTACCAGTTGGGTCGAAAGTGGGCTCGATTTGTTGGAAGTCGTCAACAATCCGGAAGACCATATAATTTTCTTCGACAACTTTTTCACAAGTCACTCCCTTATGAAACATTTAAAGAACTTGGGCTATAGAGCGAACCGAACAATACGTGAGAATCGTACAAAGAATTGCCCTCTTCCATCACAAAGTGATATGGAGAAAAAAAAAGGTGGATATTTCGAGGCCCGATTGTAAAGAAACCGCTCTTGTTGAGATGGAAGGATAACAGTATCGTCAGTATGGCTTCAAATTATGACACTCTAGAACCTCTCGCCAGTGTAAGAAGATTTTGTAGAGAAGCAGGAGAGAAAATTGACGTTCAACAACCACGCTTATTTGCGAATTATAATAACGGGATGGGAGGTGTCGAACTCTTAGATCAATCCGTTAACAATTACCGAATATCCATTCAAGGTAAAAAGTGGTGGTGATGTCTTTGGACTCATATGTTGAACGTTTGTGTGGTAAACGCATGGAGAATCAATTCGCTGGCAAATGGCCATATGAAAATTGATATTCGGAACTTTTTACCTTCTATTACTCGTTATTATTTGCGAAATTTTCAACATAGTGGAATCCAGCAGAAACCCTCAACAATACCACAAAGTTTGATAAGAAGTGAAGGTGGACCCTACACTAGTTCTACAGCTTCGCTGTAGAACTAGCCATCTAAAAGCAAGATGGCAATGCATCAAATGCAAAGCGACTCTCTGTTTGGAACGAACATGTTTCATAGATTATATATATATATATATATATATATATATATATAACTATATATATAAATATATATATAGATATATATATATATATATATATATATATATATATATATATATATATATATATATATATATATATATATATAACTATATATATAGATATATATATATATATATACATATAAATATATATATATATATATAACTATATATATATAGATATATATATATATATATATATATATATACATATAAATATATATATATATATATATATATATATAACTATATATATATAGATATATATATATATATATATATATATATATATAAATATATATATATCTATATATATATATATATATATATATATATATATATATATATATATATATATATATATATATATATATATATATATATATATATATATATATATATATATATATATATATATATATTTAATTATATATATATATATATATATATAAAATAATATATATATATATATATATATATATATATATATATATATATAATTATATATAAATCAGTGAGAACGTCAAACAACGATATAGATCCTATATCTGAATCATGGAAGTAATACCAAAAGAAATAAGATCAAAGGTGCTTTCAGATAGGCATGTAGCTTCAACATCTGGACATTTGGGAGTATTCAAAAATACTCACGTATTGCCGAGAGATATTATTGGTCAAAAGCAAGACAAGACGTGGCAAGTTATATAAAAAGATGTAAGACTTGTATTGCCCGTAAGACGGACAATCAGAAACCAGTAGGATTGATGGTTCAACGCACTCCACCTACTAGACCTTGGGAAATGATATCTTCGGATATAATTGGACCCCTACCGCGGTCTAAAAGAGGTCATTCATATATCCATGTAGTCTCTGATTTCTTTAGTAAATTTTGTTCGACTTTTCCAATAAGGCTACATTGACTTCAGTTTGTAAGATCCTAGAAGAACACGTTTTTCTTGAGTTTAGTGTTCCTAAGATAATCTTGAGTGACAATGGACCGCAATACAGAAACGAATATAAGAATCTTCTTGACATATACCAAATTATTGGTAAGTTCAACGCTTACTTTCATGCTCAAGCCAACCCTATGGAAATAAATAATAGAACACTCAAATTTATATTATCAGCGTATGTCCAAGATAATCACAGACTCTGGGATTAGAAATTAACTCACATTACTTGTGCGTATAATTCTTCCAGGCACGATGTCCTCAAACATTCTCCAAACTCTGTTAACTTCAGTCGGACAATGATGATTTCAGGAAAAGATTACTCTTTTCCTTTGAATGGAACACAAAGTGATGACAGATACGAATCATTGACAACGAGATCCCTCTATATGAAAGATGTGTTCGAGGAAGTTAGGAAAAGAATACAAAGAGCATCTGAGAAGAATAAGAGATATTACGATTCAAGTAAAAGGCCAACTGAGTTTATGGTCAACCAGCAAGTTTGTAGAAAAAATTTTGTACTATCAGATGCGAGCAAATATTTTGCCAAGAAACTAGTTCCTAAGTTCGTGGGACCAAATACTATAGCAAAAAGAGTATCCTTGGATATATCAATTAAGTGATCAGCAAAATTCGAATCGTGGCATTTGGCACGCTAAGGACTTAAGGCTGGATCCAAACTCAGATTAGGAATCGTTGTATTGAAACCTTTCAGTCGCTGATCGAATTTGTGAAATTTTAAGAAAATTTCTTCAGGTGAGGGAAGTATTTGTAACGTTTATTTTTGTTTAGAGTCTGTTTCATTTGTTTGAATCATCAATCGTGATGAAACCAGTAAATTTGTTGTTGGTATTGTAGGTTGCAGTCGCGAATTGTTTTTAATATGATAATAATATCTTGGCCAGGCGGAGTGTCTTATCAGCATATGATTTGAATCATCGAATTCCACAGGTGACGCGATTGTTGTTCAATACTCGTATAAATTAATCTTCATTGGCGGCGGAACATATTCTGGTAGTTACAAATAATCGTGGATCACAACATTGTACTTTCTCCAATTTTTTATTGTTCTAAGCGATATTTTTTTGGTATAAATCCAAGGTAGCATTGCTATGTAGTGATAAGATAGTTTTGTAATATTCATATGTTAATTCACCCATTTAGTCGAGGTCATTATACAGGAAGTGTTGCGACAGTTCCACGGGTCATCGGCTCATTTCTAGACCAGTAAACCCGAATTGTTGCTATTCCACATATTCATTATATTAAGTAAACTCTAAGGTGCTGACTCTACTCCGTCGAACTTCCGTTAAATATTGTCGCGGATCGGTTAGTCAGTGCTACGAGAGTCTTTAAGCGATCAAGAGTATGAACCTCCCAATAAAGAAGATTTAAGAGTAGAACCTTGTGTTTCATTAAGAGGACCTAGGACCATCCTCACAGCTAAGCTAAATGCTATTTCCCATGGGGGATCTGCATTATTTATGCAATTACATTATTTTTGCGAGGTAGGGAACGCCACTCTATTTCCGAGTCTAAAATCGAGAAGTTCATCTGGAATGGCGCGTTAATTCAAAATCGACATAGTAAAAGTAGTTATTTGAATTTTGAAAGATACAAAGTATGGTTCCATAAGCAAGTCACCGTGATTACATTCATTTTATCGAAAATATTATCTATTGATTTTGTTCAAAAGTTTCTTTTGTGATGAGAATCGGTAGTGTGAATGGACTTCAACTTGACAATTCAGTATTTCCTTCGTGAGTACGCAGGTGGACGGAACTGTGGATATGAATTGACTGATGGTGAATGACATTCTTTTCTGACTGCAAGGAAGTTTGCTTTGATAAATTGCATTTTGGTTTCTGCAAACCCGAAAGATTGGGGATCATATCAAGTGAACATTTTTATTAGTAGTACCTTTGTGGTGAAGTTCACATTTTAAGTGTTGAGACTTTTTAAGAAAGAATCTACTAACCCAAGTTGGGGATTTGTTCATACCTTGCTACAGGGAACATTCCATTAGCCACATAACAACCACGTGAGTAAACCTTGGAAAAAGTTATACCAAAGCATGCTTGCTTACGCCTATTTTATACTTCATTCAGGGCCTTCAGTTCAACAATTCATCAGTACTTCAGTTCTTTCTTTAGTACCTTCATACTTCATTTTACTCACGCTATATTCGATCATCCATCTGTACTTCTTCTCTTCTCGCCTGCCTCCTATTTTGCTTAGCTATCAACTTCCAAACCATAGGGAGGCATACATACGGAATACCTTAGGCCCAGGGCTTTCGTCCAGGACAGATCACAGGATACCCATTGTGTTGAAAGAAGTGGGCGACTTACGAATTCGAGACAACTTTAGAGGCCCACGGAAAGGAAGAAGGATCCGCAGATAAGTCAATTCATTGTTTCCTATTAAGTTGGTGAATAATATTTATTGCTTACTTGCACTTTTGACAGTAAGCATTTAAAACTGGTCTAATTAATAGTTGTTTTTCTTCAAATGTGAATTCCTTCTAAGCATATTTGTAAAACTAGCTATTAGCTACTTACCTACTACTTCTTTCATTATAACAAGTGATAGTATAAAGTTGAATAACATCTCAGGTACTCAAGATCGCCAATTCAAATTGTTAACTCCATTAGAGATATATGTATTTCAATTGCTCGGTGGGCAGCTTTGTATGTATATTTGTGACGTTAAACTTGATCAAGTATAGCGAACTATACCGGGTGACTCGTATATGAAATATAATTAGCAAACATATTATTATTCTTTATATTATGGTGATGCTATAGATTCGTGTGAGAAATATAATTAGTTAACATATTATTCTTCTTTATTGATGCTATTGATTTGAATTATTTTGTACTTTTCTTTATAATTATTTTACAGTAGTAATTGATCAAAATAAGATCGGTGTTCTTTTTGATTTATTAAATATATTGTCATTTATCTATTAGCCTATCATTCATTCGTAGACGTTGAACATCTTTATTTATCTACCAAATGTTTGCCTGTTCGGTTTGGTGAACACAATATCGAAGTTTTTAGATCATTATTTGCTTTTTTGGGGACACTTCATCAGACAGTGCTGGCGCCCATCCTAATTACCCGAACCACCCTTCTTCACTTCAGCTAAAGGGATTAACTCGAGTGTCACCCAATAATAGATAAGGAACTTTATTTAGGAGTTTTAATTTTTAGTTTCGTTTGTTATTTTCATTTGGATTTCTGAGGGGTGCCAGAAATTATAATGGTTCCAATGGTAAGAATATGCAATTATAGTATTTATAATGGTAGTAATTTATAATGCAATCAATGATGTGATCAAGTCATTGAATATTTCATGCCAGTCGTGAGTTTTTTCTGTAATCTGAGGATAACAATCCTTTTTGAAAGAAGATAAAATCCATTGTGCTAATTAATTTTTATTTTATTTTAGAATTACCAAATCTCACAGATATATCGCAATCATATTCCTGGAGTTTGGCATCAAATCCAGTGAATTCATGTGAGTTTTTGATTCGAAGTTTATGACTACCCTAATAGCACACCATGTCCCAGGGACGTCCCTATTTGATACAATTCATTTCCGAATGTATCAGACGTGGTGTACTTGTCCTTGGGAAGTTCCATACAGTACATATTTCATAACATTTCTCGAAGGACTTCGAGTGGTTGTCCAAACGGTGCCCCGAAAAAGTTTTTCCTTAGATTTAATGTTCGGGACATACATGTCCCTGCAAGGAAATCCAATAGATGTCCTGAAACGGACATATTGAAAAATGTCCCTATAAGGACATCCATCGGATGTCCCCGTTAGTACCTTATATCGGACGTCCTAATCGGTACACTTTATCGAATTCCCCTTAAGGTCATCCATAGGATGTCCCCGTTTGTACCTGTTCTGGCAAGTCTTCAAAATGTCCCTTTATTGTTCTGATACAAGTAGATTAAAGACATCCGTTAGGGGTGTCCAATGGACGTCCCATTCAGTACACTTTCTAGAGCCGTAAACAAAGTGTTTTTTTTTACTCATCACTCACCAATGTTTTAAAAAGGGCGGGTTCCGTGCATTAGTTGTAATACTGACTGATACTGACATTGAGCATTGGCCACAAACCACCTGCTCTAGAGACTTTTCAGGAAAATGATCAAGGTATGAGATGCTTTTATAATTTACAGTTCCCACAACCAGATGTCTCTGCATATTAGTTTCATTAGAGATGACATGAATGGAATTTGACATTTATCATTGTTAATGTTTTTATTTATTTCAAAAAATATTATAAATTATAATACCTCAGGTGTCGTAATAATTTCACTCGTAACTCATGAATTTTATCACCATATTTCTATTGACGTGATTCGAATTTGTCGATTTTTATTACCTGTATCCTGTATTCCAGTGTGTGTGTATGCAATTATATGCAATAATATGCAATCAGTCAATTATAATTGTTGTAAAAACCACTTATTATGTTTGAAGTTTGAGTAAAATAATGGAAACTCAATCTAGGGCATAGTTAACTAATCCTAGAAATTGAATGGAATTGGCATTTACTTGGTGAAAGTTCATATTCATAACTTCATAAAGAAATTTAAAAAAAACTAACTTTTTACAGGTTGAAATAAAAATCTATTGAGTAAACGCGTTTCGTCATAACATTGACTTCATCTCGTACTAGTACTAGTACGAGATGAAGTCAATGTTATGACGAAACGCGTTCACTCAATAGATTTTTATTTCAACCTGTGAAAAGTTAGTTTGTTTTTATTTCTTTATAAAGTTATAATCCTAGAAACTTATGATATGAGGTATGCCAAAAATAATTATCTCAGAAGGGTAAATTAATGGGTTTGCTGGGGGTATTATGAAAAGTATACATACTAGGATCGAACCAATATTCTTCACAGTTGGTTAGACAACAAGAAGTGAGAAATTTGATAAAAAATCATAACGGTGCTTGTGCTTGTGACGCCGGGTTGCGGGAACCACTAATTATAAAGTGTCTCTGACCGCTACCATTGGCGTGAATCGTCTATAGTGTAAGTGTTCTGTGGTCTGTGGCGTTACTGACGCGTTGGCGAGCTGGAGCTGGCCATTGTGGTGGTCGTTTATTCGTTTTGTGTATGTGGTATCACATTCGCACTGTTTCTGTTCGCAATTTCCATTGAAGTTTGTGAATACATTGATATCGAAGAGTCATAGTAAAACAGGGAGGTAAGTGTTTATTCTATAATAATATATACCTATTCCCAAATGTCCAGTAAAAGAAAACTTAGTATATCGAAGCGCCATAGAAATAGAATAGTCAAAAGATATTCAGATGCTTTCAATATAGAAAATGTATCGGATTCAGATGCGTCTACTCTATTTCTTTCATTTGGTTCGGATAGTTCTGATAATGAGTTCACAGAAAGAGACCTAACCCCCAACATCAATGTAAAGGAGTCGGTATCAATGCCAAGAATTGCAAGTACATCACGTGAAACTGGTCAGAACCGGAGCTTCAGCCTAGAAAATCCTATCAATGAGTCTATTGTTGGTTCAGATAATCAAATTATTGCTGATTTTAATGAAACTTAAAGAAAATCAATGGTACTTCAGATCCTAACATTACAAATCTATTATCCAATTGGGCTACTACACAGAAAATTCCCAATAATGCACTAACAAGTTTGTTGAAAATTCTAAAAACTGTGCCAGCATTGAAAGCCTTGCCTGCAGATGCTTGAACTCTCTTGCATTGTCCTAGACAATTTTCATTCAAAGATGTTCTTCCTGGTAGGTATTATCATTTTGGTTTGGAAAAATGTGTCCTGAAGCTGTTGCAAAAAATTGGTAATAGAGAGTTCAGAATTGTAGAAATATGTGTGAACATCGATGGGCTACCATTAGCAAAAAGTTTTGGAAGCCATATATACCCTATTCTTTGTAATCTGTGCATGAACCCTAAAGAAGTAGGTATTGTTGGTATTTATCATGGTTTTGAGAAGCCAAAAAACGCAAACGCATTTACGCCCGTGATGCATACAACATTTTTTGCACGACCTTAAAAGTAATAAATTAAGAAGTATATTTTACGATGATTTTGATAACAATAATGTTCATAGAGATATTCATCTCA
Source organism: Cynegetis impunctata (assembly GCA_030704885.1). NCBI lineage: Eukaryota > Metazoa > Arthropoda > Insecta > Coleoptera > Coccinellidae > Cynegetis > Cynegetis impunctata. The sequence goes on along the minus strand of JARQZK010002269.1, from coordinate 15,076 downwards.
GCTGTGGTTTAAAATAATTATAAGGTATCCTTGGAAACGAGCATCATATTCTATAACTAGCGTCTAAATAAATCCAACTGAAGCGTCAAATTAAATTATTATTGTATTATATTTGATTTTTAAATGGAAGAACAAATAAGTTATAGTGATGAAGAGTTTTTGTGCACTCCACCAGAAGTGTTAAAGTCCCTTAAGGAAGCGGAACAAGCGTTACTTTCAGCAAAATAAAAAAAAATATATGATAAAGCTTACGGTGAGTACAAATAATGGGCTAAATAAAAAATGGCATCAAAATTAATTAGCGAGAATATGTTATTGGCATATTTTAATGAAAAATCAAAGATATGGAAACCTACGACCATATGGAGTCACTTTTCTATGTTAAAAGCAAAAATTGAATTAAAAGACAATGTGGACATAAGCAAATTTTTCAAGCTAATGACATTTATAAAAGTTAATTCAAAAGGCTACAAGTCAAAAAAAGCAAAAATTCTGACTAGAGAACAGATTGAGGAATTTTTAAAAAAGGCTCCAGATTAAACATATCTGATGATGAAGGTAGGTAACTACTTTTGCTTTGTTGATTTAAGCCATAAACTATAGCTATGAACCAACACGGCTTTAATTGTTTGAATAAGATTTGATAGCTTAATATTTTTTATAGGTGGGTCTCATTATGGGTTTAGCTGGAGCCCTGAGAAGAGAAGAACTGGCAAATTTGACCACAAAGGATGTTGAAGATGTGGGAGATGTCATTATTGTTAAAGTTCGTGAGACAAAAAATGACAAACCAAGAGTTTTTACTATTGTCAAAAACGTTAATGAAAATTATTTGCAACTGTATTAAAAAACAGCATTTTATGACCGGTCATGCAAAAAATAATATATATGTTCAATATAATGATCATTTATATCAATTTCAGATCAGAGCATTCATTTGTGATTTACCTGCCAAGTCTTTCATCACTTACACCACTGGACTATTACAGCTGTTCAAAATGTCATATAAAAGGACAATATCGTGATAATAGAATTTGTTTTCCTGATATGCACAGTTCAGTTAAAAGAACTGATGGGACTCTTCCTTTAGAAAAGTTACAAAATTTTGATATGATGTCGGGTATTGTCTTGGATTATATGCATTTGATTTGTCTTGGTACTTTTAGAAAACTTTTATATTTGTGGTGTTTTGATACTAAATCCGGTAAATTATCTGGAAGAGATATTCCGAAGATATCAAAACTCTTGGAAAATCAAAGAAAAAACATTCCATGTGAATTTTCGAGGACACCCAGATCACTTTCTGAATTAAAGCGTTGGAAAGCCACAGAATATCGACAATTCCTGTTTTATACTGGTCCTGTTATCTTGAAATCAATTTTACCACCAGATCATTATAAGAATATTCTAGCATTATTTGTGGGAACTGTTATTTTAACTAATCCAAAATACGTTTGCAATAAGAACAGTGCTGATACAATGATGGAATATTTTGTGAATAGTTTTCAAATTTTGTGTGAGCCTCATAATGTATCACCTAACATACATAATATGCTCCACATTGCTGATGATGTTGAACATATGGGGGTATTAGGCAACTTCAGTGCTTTCAACTCCAGCAGTTGAAACGTCTTGTTCGAAAAGGAGATAATCCCCTATCCCAAATAGTATAAAGATTACACGAAGTAGAAAAATGTGAAATTGTTGAAAGCTCAGATAATAATAAAGATTTTCATTCTGGAAATGAAGTCGCTGTAATACGGCCAGACAGAAAACAATTATTTTGATTTCTTGGAACATTGTGTAAGCAGATTATGCTACTTTCGATTTTCGCATACCATTCGACAGTTTACAAATTATGGAACTTATCTATCATTTATTTGACTCTACTTCTGTAATCATTTATGGGATACCTATATTAAGACAACAAAATGTAAGTTAACCTTGTATAGCTGAAAAATTTATTGGTATTCTATATAAGTACTCCCAGTTCATCATTGAACAATGAATCAAAAAGATTAAAGGTATTTTATACTGTCCAAATCAATTTCAGATATTACTCATGAGAATGAATCAACAGACCACCATAGGTGAGTACAAGACATTCATTTTCTTATTGAACTTTGCAAAATTATTAAACGTTATCTACGCGATAAGTTATCGAATCCATCAGAAAGTTGAGCAGATATCCATTAGATAAATATTGGCGCAAGCGCAGGCTGTTAAATTCATCCTGTGAATTCATCTAACTTAACCTCTAAAAAAGGTTGAATGAAGGCTATTGATTGATTGCGTTTCTATTTAATATTTTTGTGTTAAGATGGAATATGCAGATTCATCTACATCGTCGGATGAAGAAATTTTAGATATAATTCGTCATATAGAGCGGCCAAGAAATTTTCGTACCCGAGAAAATCAGTTCGAGAAATACAGTGACTTGAAATTTAAAAACAGATTCCGCTTAGCGAAAAATACAGTCAACCTACTAATTGAATTAATCAGACACAATTTGAACGTAATTAGTAGTAGACGCAATGTTTTATCAAAAATGGACCAAGTTTTACTAACCCTCAGACTTTATGCTACAGGTATGTATATTAAAATTTCTACTAATGCGGAACTAAGAATATTACATTTTTTATAATTTTAGGTTCCTTCCACATCTTAATCGGGGATGATCACAATATTCACAAAACAACAGTCTGTAGAGTGGTACAAAAAGTAACAAGAGGAATAGCAAATCTACGTCCACAATATGTAAAAATGCCTCAAAATGAAAATGAAATAAGAAGTGTAAAGGCTGTATTCTATACTAGGAGGCAATTTCCTAATGTAATTGGCTGTATTGATGGTACACACATACCTATACAGTCACACAGGAGGTGAACATGCAGAGATTTTTCGAAACCGAAAAGGTTATTTTTCTGTAAACGTGCAGGTAGTGTGTGACTCAAATTTGATGATAAGAGATATAGTTGCTAGGTGGCCTGGATACACTCATGAAAGTACCATGTTCAACAGTTCTCTTATCTGCGCATCTTTAGAAACAAATGAGTTTCCGTCCAGTTATTTGTTAGGGGACAGTGCTTATAGTTGTAAGGAATATTTACTAACCCCTATTTTGAATCCCATCACTATAGGAGAAACAAACTATAATGCTGCTCATATTCAAACGAGGAACACTGTAGAGCGCACATTTGGTGTTTGGAAAAGACGTTTTGCTTGTCTATCATTGGGTCTTCGAACGAAGTTAAGTACTACAGTGGAAGTTATTGTAGCCACTGCTGTTTTACATAATATGGCAATATTACAACAAGATCTATTGGATAATTTTGAAGAAATTGTAGAGATTGACATTCCTCTTCCCATGAATGATAATATTGGCAACGCTGGAGGAGTTGCTCTTAGGAACAGCTTAATTGAAAACTACTTTAGGTTGGTAAAGATAATAATTTATTGGAAATGTGTTACTCACTTACATAGGTATAAAAAAACTAATCTAGAAATTCTTTCTAAATATGTTGTTTTTTTTCCAGTTGAAGGTGTAGCCATTTTACGCTTTTTAGGTGTTTGTCCAACAATTGGAATATTCTTTGAAGTTGATGGCTCTACCACTTCACAAACAATTGTTTCATTTATAGTATTGCCTGAAAATATTGATAATAATATATATTTGTACATTATATAAATACTTGTATTATTTATTTTTGAGAAATAAGACAAAACTAAAAATAAAGATATTTGAATAATCATCACATTTAATTGTATTCTGCTACATTTTTAATTATAAACTGTTTACTTATTTTACTAACTAACTAACCTTTATCATATTCTCCTGCTTCTACTTGCATTTGGTTATTTACCTGGTCGTCTAGAATCATCAGATGTGTATCCTGATTAATTTGATCCACCTCATTAGTGACAGCTAAAAATTATATTGCAAAAACAGTCACATAAACAATGAACAAAATTAAACTTTCTACCTTCATCTAAATAGGAGGTTGATGAATCATACATATTTGGCACTGAATAAAATTGTTCCTTCATGGTACCCACAATTTTGACATCCATCTCATCACTGTTTGGTTTAAATATGCCTCCTCCGGTTCTGTATAGTTCTTTCTGAAACATGTATGTATTTATAAAGATAATATATCGTAATAGTAAGGTATACGTGAGCTAATTCAAAGCAACATAAAACCTACCTTATCTTCCATCATGTTTTTCCTCGCCTTTTTTTTCATCCCGTCATACAAAGCATGTAACTGCTTAGTAGAACGATTGCCTGTTTGACAATTTGCATCAAAATTATCTCTAATGCTGTCCCATGCTTCATTTTTCATTTTCACATTCGTGGAATCGGTTTTTTTGTTTTCTATTATGTGCTTAAATTGTTGAGTTATCTCAAATAGTAAATTTTTATCATACTCCATAAAGTTTTTTGATCTTTTACTATCTTTGCTCTCCATTACTATTATTGTATATAGGCACGTTTTCTTTTAGATCTAGGAAAATATACTAAAAATACACCACACTCCACAACAAATAAAATAAATATGGTTAGGTTTTCTTACTTTTTTTAGGTTTCGGCCTTAGAATACTCTGCATTCAGCCACTATAGTTGCGTCGCCATCTGTGTGTAATGAATTTAAACAAGTTATCTATTCAATAGTTGTCAGTTCCACAATTTGGGCCACGCTAAAGTTCAGAAACCCATAATAATTTATTGGTTTGATAAATGTATCTATTTGATAGTTATCAATTGGATAACGTCATATGCTGAAAAACCGGGCATTAGTCTAGTATTTTACAGTTGATCAGCTATTTATTCATGAAAAACTAATGAAGAATCTTCATAAATAAATTAACAACAACACTGTTCATTCTTTCTTTTGGTAAAGCAAACTAAGCAAAATGATGAATTGTTACAAGGGAAAACAAAAAAGCAGCAGAATAAATTTCAAAAAACAGATTGTTCCAATGGAAACTCAATTTATTCTTAAATCTCATTCTTTTCTCATTCTTGTTCTCAAAGTTAATAAACCTAAGTTGGATAAACCCACCTGAATTATGTAATTCCAGCAGAATGTTTTTTACTAGATACTATTATAGTATTATTTTTTTTCAGCTATAGAAGAGGTTGCAAGGTTAAGTACTAATAGCAATAGTCAAGGCCCATCCTCTGTTTCATCAGATAATATATGTCAAGAGCAGGGTAAATCAAAATAAATAAATTTATTGTACTTAAATGTTACATTATGATAAAAATGTTTTAGGCATCAAGTACTAACTGCGGTGAACCAAATAAAGGAACTAAACAAATTGATTTTTGCTCGGATTGACCTAATAGAAAAGAATTTGAAAGGAAACGAGAGACCTTGTACCTCAGAAAAAGATGTTAAAGAAAATTTTCCAGTAAAACTTCCTCTAACAACCAAAGACCAACTGGATGTATTGGAAATTTCTTACTAAAGAAGAAAACTTGCAGATTCTGGTAAGTTTTCAGTTTTCTATCTTTACAGTTAATAAATAAGAAATAATGAAAGTTGTTGATATTTCATAAAAACCTCTTAACATTTTTTTGGACAATATATCGGAAAAATAATTTACTTGTTTATTGCATAAATAAATTGTTCGTGCCTAACAACATATGTTTAATTCTAGGTCTCATAATTTGCATCACTGGGAGGAAAGAATTTAAAATCTAAGACCCATAATATACTAAGGACATCAGTGAAAGATGAATTGGCTTCAATTTTTAGCTATTATGGAAAAAGAAAAAAAGAAGCATTTCATGAGTTGAATTTAAATAAAGCAGTAATTAGTAAGTAAAACAATAACAATACTTTGGGCCAGTTTCACCAGCTTCCGACAAGAGTCTGATAGCTTAAACAGAAGTTTTGTCTTTCTCATTTTATGCCAAGTGACTAAGACAAAAGTTGTGAATCAGGTGGTGAAACTGGCCCGTATTGTCTATTTGTTAAAATTGACGATATTGTTAGTATTGTCTCTTTTTCTAATAATATTCATTTTTCAGGGGCAGTTCAGTAGACCACGACGGTCTCATTGACAGAAATAAAAGAAACGACAAAACTTTGGATTAAGCATGCCCCTGACAGAGTCAAATCGAGAAGGAAGGAGGTTCTTTGAAAACGTCCCTGGGACGTCCACGAGTGACGTCCCTATTTGGTGAGGAGGTGAGACATTTGTGCGTCCCAGCGACGCCCTACGGATGTAAACCATGTCAAATTTGAACGTCCTATGGACGTCCTCAATGTCCTGATCGGACGTCCAATGGATGCATATTGGACGTAGTTCTGCTATTAGGGTAAGGTTTAATAATGCAAATTGCAATTGTACTGGGTGCTCTGATGAAAGAAGACAAAAATTTATTCTTTGTTTTTTCTCCCAATGACATAAATGGGATAAGTATTTTTTTCACATCTCAATTTTTGGTGATTTTCTCTTTTGTGAGTTTCACAGTATTTTCATATGGTTATGTAATTTGATGGATAGTTTCAAGGTGAGTGGCAGTGGTAGATTGCTATACTTCTAACAGTATATATAGTACCTACCTATGACTTATTTTTTCATATAGTGAGTCAAACTAAGCATTCATGTAGTTGAATTCTTCCTCTGTATTTTTTTATATATTTTTCAACTTCTCCATATTTTTATACTTTGGTTTTCATTATTTTTAATTCAACGCTTATCAATGTTTTGTCATGGAAACAAACTACCTGTCAAAAACGAATTCTAATCTATAATAATCTCATTCTGTTTCAGCTAATAATGTTTCAATTAGTGAAGTAAACTTGAGTCTTAAAGCATTGACAGATGGTAATTGAAGTATTTTGTCTTCTACACTGCATGATTTTTTGGGAATATGTAGTTTCATCTCATTCCTCATGAAATGACAGACAATTATCTATATTTTTCCAATGAGTTGTTACAGAACATCTAAACAGTTTGACTTGTATTGTAACGTTGTTGCTCGCGCATCAACGTTAGTTGTGCGCAAGCTGGTTATTCAACTGGAGGGGCAAGCTGGTTATTCCACTGGAGGGCCAAGCCACTGCCTATATAACCCGAGCACCGAGAATGCAGAAGGCAGTTCTTTGGAGGTACTGACTCCTGGGAACTCTCCCCCAGACTGGGTATTGACCAGTCTACTCCCGTTCGTCGGCAAATATTGATTGCCGATAAATCCCTGAGACTGGGTATTGACCAGTCTCTTCCCGTTCCGTCCGACGAGTATTGATCGTCGGATATCCTCGTAGGTTGGGTACTGACCAATCTATTCCCGTTCCGTCCGACAAGTATTGATTGTCGGAATTCCTAGTAGGTTGGGTATTGAACAATCTATTCCGTTCCGTCCGACAAGTACTGATTGTCGGAAACCCTCGTAGATTGGGTATTGACCAATTTATTCCCGTTCCGTCCGACAAGTACTGATTGTCGGTCGGTGAATTCCTATAGACCGGGACCTGACTCGCTTGCAGTGGCCAACGAGGTTGGCCAGCTGGCGGCGACGAAACCGACCCCGTAATCACGGCAAGCCACGGCAAGCAGAATCGCGGACCTAAGAACGCAGAGATCCAGCACATCCCTGCGCCTCGCTTCATCCTCGACTGACTAAAGACTGCCTGCGCATTGGAGAGGCGGTCGACGCAGCGAAACGAGACCAGAGCAGAAGCGGATGCGCACTGGGTCATATTATTTAATTATTTGATTTCTGTTAATAATTTACTGTAAATAAACTTGTATATAACTAAAAGATACCTTCTTTATAATTCAGGAGAACCGACAAGAAAAGTCCGTTACAGTATCGAGTTCAGGTTTGAAATTCATAATTTCATAGTTGAATTTTTGTTGATAACCAGGTGAATCAGATTATTTACATTTGTATTGGTTTTCAATCAATTTACTTCTATGGCCTAGAGGTGTGAAAATATCGATGAATGAGGTCAAAGCACCTTCATTTTCATAAAATGTTATGCTCATAGGTAACTGTCATCTGGTAACGAAAACAAAACTCCTCAACTTGTTTTTTCATCAACTCAGAGAAATACCTTCTGAAACTCTGCAACTGAATTACCATTCTTAGTAGACTTGAAAAGTAGCTGAAAAATCATTATATTTTTGTGATAATTTCCCAATATATCCTCCAAAAAGCCATTCACAATGGTGACTTCTTGAAGAGTATTATTAATAGCATATTTCATTACGAGTCTGGAAATGGGATTTTTCCGTGCGCGTGTGGTCTATAGAGGACAACAGCTTGGTGACTTGTACAACTTTCTTTTCAGTTTTTTGAATATTGGCTATTAGTTTTTATGCTTGCGTAGAACTTCATTTATCTTCAGTTATCACTACTATATTATTACCCAGCATATTCTATATCTAAGTATTCATTTACAGAAATTGTTTCAATGAGGAAACAAATGCAAGAAATGTTCCTACATGTTACAAACATCGGAGAAATCTTGGATACGAAATTCAAAGGAAAATCTGAAATTAATAAACGATTCAAAGACATTTTTCCTCTGAAAAATGAAGGCGCCTTGAAAGACTTCAGTCATACATTAGTTAGGAAGCCCCAACTTGTTGAAGATTTGGTATGTTATGTTTTCTCCTTTGATTTCCAATTAGCCCATTTATTATTCTAATCAGTGGCATATTCTGGTGTTATTACCCTTTCAAGGAATAAAATTTGATCGCTATTTCAATAATTTAAATTTTGAACACATTAAAACTATTCATTGTAAAAAAATGGGACCTCACTTCCCCTAAACTGGAATCCTGAATACATACGCTTATGAGCTATGCCTGATTATTAGAATTGTGTAAAGACTTTGGAAAAAGTTATATTGGATTAAGCCAGTATTTTTGAAAATAACTATCCTTCACTTCCCGCTCAAAATGTCACCTAGACCTGATTATACCGGAATTTCTATAATCATGTCAGAACCACCATAACTGTTTTAACTGGCCAAAAGTGAGCTTCCAGAGATCTGGAAATTAGGGTTTGCAATCTCGGAGTGATAATACAATCCCCTTTTTGTGATCACTATAAATACTCTTTTACTGTATTTTCAGAACTCATTTTTTATGAAAAAATAAACCCACTAATGAATATTATATTTTTATAGAAACTGTATCTCAATGGAATTGGGGGTTCTGGCCCCAAGGATCATCACGGGCGAATGTTCAAGGCCATATTTTGAAATGAACTTGGTATGAAATGTTCGTGAAAAGGGCAAATATAAAGTTGGAAAATGAAAACCTAATTGAGACCTGGGGCCTGTTTCTCGAAAGTATTAGTTTACTAGTTTATGAGTTAATAGCTATCAGTGTCAAAAATAATAGTACTGCTAAATTGCGTTTCTCTATTTATTTTTTATGAGTCGTAAATCAAGGTATCTATTTTTATGAGTTTACGAGTGTCAAACAAAAATTGGTTGTCAAAGTCCAAATAAACTTTAAACTTTAATGGCCGAAATGGTAAAAAAGAATGAAGATGCTAAAGTGGCACTACTTAGGAAAATATACGATGAAAGGTCTTTTTTGTTCGCTGCTTTTTCTGACAAGATTACAAAAGAAACGAAATGCAGTAAATGGCGGAGCATTGCAGAAATGGCAAAATCTTTGTCCTTAATTTCACAAGACAAAGATTATTCTTACGTTAGAGATATCATGTGGCCTAATATAAGGAATTCAACTATGGTAAGATGTATTTAAAGATTTAGTTAAACGTTAGATGCTTTGAATTCAATGAGTTTTTGATTAATAGAAAAAATTAGACAACTCAAAAAAGACTGGGGCTAGCGGAGGAGCGGAGGCCAAACTAAGTACGATTGACCTTCTAGTATTGGACATATTAGGCAAAGAATCGACAGTGGTTATTGGATTGGGTAAAAGTGATTCATTGGCTGAAGTTCCAACGCAGCATGTAGATATTGATCTTCTTGAAGAAAATATTGAATTGCTGGATACGACCACCCCAAGCACATCCAATGTGCCGCAACGTCAGTCGTCAGGTAGAAAATAATGTTGAATTTTTCTTGTAACAGTTAATTCTGGAGACCTACCAGTGGGCCGGGACATAGATTTTTACATCTTTCACTAATTTACATGTTTTAGCATTAAGAATCTGCCACCGAAACTCTAAACGCCATAAAGAAATTGAAGAAGACGAAGTATTAAGAAAGAGAAAAAGTGAACTTCAAATTGAGCAACTGGAGCTGCAAAATTATAAGTTGAAATTAGAAATTTTAGAGAAAGAAAAAACAATTGGTATACCAAATTCAAAATTTACAGTCAACCTTTTACAAAACGATCTATAAATTATTTGTTATGCATTATTTGTTGTATGTAGTTAATAGTAACAAAATAAAAGTACTGTTCGGTTTAGAAATGTATTCATTTGGTAATTAACTTTATCTTCTTAGCGAAAAGGATTTTGAAAATAAATTAAGGGATACTTCAATAAAATACATAAAAATGACACATTTAATAATGTTAGGAAAAACGTATCTAAAGTGCCTAATAATGTCTTGAAGTCTTTGTTCTGCATTGTTTTGCACTGGCTCTACGAAAACTACATCATTTACATCAATGTTTTGTACTATTTCTGGAAGTCTTTCATTGTTGGGGATCTCCTCACTTCTAATAAAGTTGCAAAGTGTAACAACAATTAAAAATATCGCAAGCAAAATTAGGATTTACTCGAAGGTGTTGCAGGCACGGAAACTTTTCTTTCAATATTCCAATGGCGTTTTCAATGAATCGCCTAGTAGATTTATGGCTTCGTAGAAAACGGGCCTCAGCTTCATTGTTATTTCTCATCACTGGAGGAATAAGCCATTTTTTTAGTGGATATGCACTATCCCCAAGTATTATTTCGTTAGGCAATGGTCGCCACCCATTTTCCATGCGTGCATATAAATCACTAGTTCTTAATACACGCGCATCATGCACGCTTCCTGGCCAATTGGCAAATGAATAAAAAAAATCATAATTCGGGTCACATATAACCATTGCATTAATGGAATGGTTACCATGTCTGTCGACGAAGGCTGGTTCGTTTTGGGATGGAGCATCTATGTTTATAAGGGTCCCCTCTATGCACCCACATACCATGGGCATTCCTCCTATAGCATAGAACTGCTGCACAACATCTTCCATATTTTCTGGCCATTTAACAAATTGACGAAACATATTTGCTACGATCGCTTTCACAACACTTGCCACACTCCTACACACGCTAGCCTTTGATACTCCATGCATGTCTGCGACAGCATGATACTGTGCCCCTGTTTCCAACCAATGTAATGCAATTGCAACCTGGATTCTTGAAGAAAGTGCTTTGCTACGACGTGTTTGCCTCTCCAAATGAATGTCTAGACGGTCCACTAGATTATAAAATTTTTGTGCTGTCATTCTAAATCTTTCATTAAATTGATACGTTCCTTCCATTATTTCATAATTAATCCTTTCTCTATATATTTTGGCGTTTCTCACAAGAACTGCATGTTCGTCATCTGAACTCTCAGAAGAGGACATTTCTACAGATGTACGACTTGCTGGTGGAAAAATTTTAAAGCGTACAGTTACAGATAGTTGTATTTATTAGTGTCAACGGACTTATAGAAAAGTCACTCATAATAAGAGTAATTTTTATTGGTTGACAGGTTTGAGAAACAAAATAGCTATTATTACTAGGCTACTGCACTCATAAAATGTTTTAATAACTATTAACTATTAAAATAGGTTGCCAGTTTCGAGAAACGCTCTCTATTAAAAATCACTAATATTATTAGTTCCCTAGTTCCCTGACTATAATTAATAGTTATGAGTGCTTTGAGAAACAGGCCCCTGTATGTGTGAAAAAAAATAGTCTATTTGCCCATTGTTACAGGATAACTTTCAATGTCATTCATCCCAATCATCTTGTCTATTATCATTTCAGTGTTAATTTATCCATTAAAAAGTATGTTGATCACAGAGGAAAATTGGATATTTGAAATTTGGAGATAACTATGTTTATAAATGAATATTTTCTTGCCCGAGGCTATGAAACATGGGAATTCGTGTTGGTTTTGAAATATAAGACATATTCTTCAAAATAATATATCCTTTCAATTTCATCTTCTATTAACAATATTTTTCAGAATGTTACAATGTTTTGTTCTCAACAGATTATTCATTCTAACTGGAAAAAGTAAATATTTCCTTGTGTTGCTTTGATAGATGTAGTAATTGACTCTTTGAAAGTATTTGTTCACTCTTTTGTAGATGTACTCAAGCACACGTGGAAAACAACTGACAAGGAATTCGAAATTTTCTCTCAAGATTGGCTGAGGCACTGCGCCCAACGGAAAAAGAGGGAAGATGGAAAGAATGCCATATAGGTTGAATATGGAGAATGGTAAGGTTAAGGTAGTTTTTTCAGTTTGTAGATTTTTTTTGAGTTTCCTAGAAAAAACAACTTTCACTTTAATCAGGAAATTATTGTGAAGAGACAATTTTCAATTTTGGGATATTCAAGTGTGGCAGTAAAATTTGTAATAATAACCTGAATATAGATATACGCTTCACCATTTACTTTTCAAGTATACTGTAGATGATATTTATTCAAAATGTCCATTTTCCAATATATTTTGTAATGTTGTTTTCAGATTCATTATGTGGATTTCGAAACGAATAAAACAATATTACTTCATTGCTTGTTTCAATATCCTTCCTCTGTTTTGTGGTAATAATAATTCGAAGTGTTCTGATCTAACTCTGATCTTTTACTGTGTGTGGGTCCATCCCTTGTACATTGCATAATTTTATTGTAATTGTGTGTTAAAGACGGTCATGAATCTCGCGGAATGGCTATATTGGCTTTATTCTTTTTACTCGTGTGTATCTGTGAAACTATCACAGATTTTAAGCTTCTATAAAACGTGGCAAACTCATTCATTGTGTCAAAGGAATATTATTTTCGTCTTTTCATTGTTCGATTTATGTGTTAAGACATATGAAAAACAGTTAGCATAATCAGCTGTTGAACTGAACAAAGGTGGTGGGAGCGCATCAGACTTCGTTAAGCATCTTACGTCAAGTTCAATAAGTAATCTTGGACTTTCTATGAAATTTATCAGGATTGAAACGTCAACTCTAACTGCTAGTTCTAAATTTAATTCTTACTTCGACATTCTTCAGCGATCCAAACACACTAGTACGCAGCAAAATGACCAAAAAAAGATTAATGTAGGCATCGACAGCGATCATGAAACAAATTCATCATCAGCCACCGATCCATGCCATACAGACCATGACACTGAAGATCCTGATTTCGTTCTTACTACTCAAGATCAAAATGTTTTGAACGAAAACGGAATGAATATGGAGAAGAAAAAGACACGAAAAAGGCAAAAGCTTATTGGCAGTTGGAGAAGAAATATAATAAAAAGAACAAGAAATAGCGGAGCAACATATACGAACTGGAAGGGGAAAGCTCAGCTCGAGAGGCGAATGAAATCGCCCTGCCAAAATTGTAGAAGCAAATGCAGTGAAGAAACTAGAAAGGGTAGGGGAAGTCCTGGCATAGTGGATAGGCCAGGCAAAGTGAATACGCTTCATTTCTCGTCAAGAACATATCGGAACACACGCACTTCGCGCCATTATACTCCTTAACCCGTCCGCATTCGCGCGCAAATAGAGCTAGCAGAAGGTGGCATCCCGTTCGAGAGAAAAATCGGAAGAACGAAATAGTGAAGTTTTCTTATTACTTTTCAAGGTACGTAATACTTCAATAACCCATATAAAAGTCAACCATATTGTTTAGTACGATTATATCCTCTAAGTGCATATTTTCAAGTATAAATTCTGAGTGTTTTGTTACTTTGTCGTCACTTCATTTGGTTTTAGGTTGGATTGAGTGAAATGAATAGGTGTAAGGCAAAGTGATCATGGGTAAAGTGGATACGGTATTCGCTTTGCCCTAGATGAGTTTACTGGTCATTCAATTTTTTTTATTTGTTTTTAGATGGTATATAAATACAAGAGGAAGACAAATCAAGCCGAATGGAGTGAGGACAGTATGATGCTAGCAATAGCAGATTGCAATTCTGGGATTCCTGTGAAAACGACCGCAAAAAAGTATGGTCTACCTTACGCCACTCTTTATAGGCATTGGAAAAAAGGTAGCTCGACTGCTCAGCTTGGTCGTTTTCGTAAAGTTTTCAATGATGAGCAAGAGGGAGACCTTCGGACGTATTTGTATGATATGGATAGTGTTTTTTATGGGTTAACCCGAGCAGATTTCGAAACATTAATTTTCGAAAACGCGAAACGTAATAATGTTACTTATCCGTCTAGTTGGTATAAAAATAAAGAAGCTGGTGATGATTGGCTAGCAGGATTTATGAGAAGAAATCCACAAATTATACTAAGAATTCCAGAAGCAACATCAATTGGCAGAGTTAAACGCTTCAATCGTTCTCAAGTAGAAAGGTTCTATAAACTGTTAGGTGAACAAATTGAGAAGTGTCAGATTGATGGTACCAGAATCTTTAATGTAAATGAAACTGGCATTCAGACCTCGACAAATAAACCACCCAAGGTTCTTTCAGTCAAAGGTAAGAAGCAAGTTGGAGTCATTTCCAGCACCGAACGTAGACAAACTACGACAGTCGTGTGTTGCTGCAACGCTTCTGGATCATTCGTTCCACCGTTTATGATATTTGCACGTAAAAGGATGCAAGATCGCCTTTTAGATGGTTCTCCTCGAGAGACTCGAGGAAGTTGTTCAGCTTCGGGATGGATAAATGGAGAAATATTTTTGGATTGGCTAAAATTTTTTGTTGGCCACGTGTAATAAATACCTATTCTGAACTTAAGGCTTTAATCAGCAAAATCTGTCACATCAATTTGACAATATTAATATATGACAAATGGTATATTGATAACAAAAGTATATTACATTCTCCCCCACTTTATTCGCTTTGTAACACGCTGAAATATTTCGGTGGATGTCTTGTAGACCTACGAAGTGTATGACCATCTTTTTCTTCATCTACTTCTT